>CM057226.1:31701621-32301621 GCA_029891385.1 Erythroxylum novogranatense | reverse complement strand
ATATAGTAGAGTTGACATATTAGCCATACTACATAGCAAGTAGGGTATAGGATGATGAAAGGCCGAATTGCCTGATAATTATACATGGAAGGGTTCGTGATCGGTTAAGTGATGAATTCATCAAACCAGATTACTTTTGATCGATTGGGGGAGTGTGATGTTCTTTAGGCATACGCTTGACTTCTTCGAGATTAAGTGTTAATCTAGTGGTAAACATGTAGGGAGCACCAAAAGGTCCATGGCATAAGTGTTTAGGAGAATCAAGTAAAATAGTATTGGTGAGTTCCAATTATGGAAACGTTAGGATTAAATGGATCCGATGAGATCGAGATATGTCCGATGAGATCACGACATTGATATTCTTTTGAACGAGGTCTCGGTGATTTTTGAAGTCTACAAGGACACGGTAGTAGAGTAGAATGGACAAATTGTATAGACCACTTCAACATTTATTTATATATATATTATTAATTAATTAAGTAATTTATATATATATATATATATATATATATATATATATATATATATATATATATACGTGTACCATGGAGGAGGTGTCTTATCTTTTAACTTTATATATATATATATATATATATACAAAGGTAACGTGGAAGACCCTCCACCTTAAGCTTTAATGTCTTTAATAAGTTAAAGACAAGTGGTTTAAAAAGAAAGAGGAAGAGGAGTTCGTGTCTTTTGAAGGAAAAATGGAAGGAAGAAAGGTTTTGTGAAAACTTTGGAGATATGATCTCACCCACGATCTCCTTCATCTTCAAACTTCTTCATTTCCTCTTTCCATTAATCCAAGCTCTCGAGAGACAGAGTAGCTCTAGCAGCTTTATACTGTTACAAGCTATTAAAGTCAAAAGTGTTTGATGGGTTAGGTTTCGATCTCTACGTGGATCGCTTTAGAGATAGTCTGCAATAATATTCGGGTTTGAGTTTTCATAAAGCGACAGGATTACTGGGTTTGGGAAGATCCAGGAATAAAATTTTTTTTTCTGCTGCTGGAACATGTGATGTTCTCCAAATTTCCTACAGTGGTATCGGGCGTGCGGTGTAGCGTGTATGAAGCTTTAATGAAGCTAGATCCTGAAACCCTCATTGCTTGTGATGTTGTAGCATGCATTCTGTCCAGATTTCGTATTGCTATAGAGATAGGGTTTTCCAAATTTTTGCCCAGGATTGTTCATAACATGTTAGAGAATATGTCTATGAATTTTCAGAATTTATCGATTTGATTTGATATAGTTTGCTAATTAATTCCCTAAGGTTCAGATGCTGTTTTGTGAAACACTCTGTGGACAGGTATGAGTATAAAATGAGAATAAATTCTAGAAAATCATTTTCTGGATTTTCCTTCACCTACATATCTCTAAGATGTTGGTGAATGTCTGTGAGCATGGAAATTGGATTTCAAAGGTGATTGGATATTTATTCACGAATTTATTCTATACTGTTGGGAATTGCTGTGCTGATGAACACAGATTTTGAATCAGTTTTGCTATTTTGGTTGACTGAGTTTTGATGGCCTAAAATCTGACAAAATTCAGGTAGCATGTTCTGAACATTTAGTAACCTATGTAATTTTCTCAAATTTATTGAAATTGTTTCATTGATAATTTCGAGCAATGTACAGAACTGGACAGTTTTGTGGAAATTGTTGAGACTGTTTTGCTTGGCTTGATTGAGTGTTCTTTTTCAGTTCAATGCCTTGCACCATTTTAATGTGATTAAAAATGTGTTATCTTGATAATGGTATGATTGCCAAACTGAATTGCTTGAAGTTGCTTTTCAAAAATTTTGAATGCGAATTGGTCACATTTGTGTCTAGTTAGTATATTTCATTTTCTTGCTTGTTTGGCCGTCACAATTTTTGTGACAAGTGCGGAAGTAGTTTTGAGTGTATACACTAGCTTGAGATGCTTAGGGTGAGAATTTGGGTGTTCCTAAATTATTTGGAAATCTTAGAGTTATGACTCATTTCAAGCTTTTCATATAGTTTAACTATTTAAAGCGTTCATGGATCGATGAATTGTTCATTGATACATCAATTTCTGAATATTACCCTAGGTATGATGGCATTGTGAATTGGAATTGCATGGATTGAGAATTAGCCAATTAGAGATTATAGCATTTCTCCTGGATAAGGCGACTTGTGCATGGCATAAATCGACTTGTTAATCTTAGTATAAATCGACTTGTAGCATTACAAAGGCGACTTGTGCATCAAGCGAGTGCCATAAAGCGACTTGTTTCATACAAGTCGACTTGTGTGAAGCGAAGCATAAGGTGACTTGCATTCGATGAAAGTGACTTGTGATATCTCGAGTTGGATGATGGATGATGGATGATTATAAGTTGATTGATTTGATTGATGAAACCTAAATCATGCCATATAGTCCTAGTGACTATGATCCTTGACTTGAGTCTAGAGTTTCTAAATCCTCCTCGGTATATGAAACTAACGCCTTCCATTAATATGGTAAGAACGAGGAGTTCTTATAGGGATGGGTTGTTAGGTAAACCCAAGCTCACTCTATCTGCATATGTTGAACCATGAAAATATGATTTTACGATTAATGGGTTGGTTTTCACTGGGCGTTAGTTTGTTGAGTAAACTCGAGGTCGGCGTGGAGCGGAGGTGAAATTGGGTAGCATACATCGGATGTATCGCGTCGAAAGTTGATACCCGATGTAAGTGCGTACATCAACAAGTTGATAGCAGCGATCGATAGTTATGTCTAAGATGTAATTGGTATATCTCGATACCTCCAGGAGACATAAGATGGCTTGTTGGGTAAACCGAAGGTCATTCTCAATATCGGTTATCGATGATGCAATTGGTATGTTTGATACCTACCGATTGACCTAAGTTGTGGCTTGTTGGGTAAACCGAGGTCATTCTTAGCAATATCGGATATCAACCACTTTAGGACATTATGTCACTTTGTTTCTTTGGATTAAGTAATGAGGGTTATGGATTCTATGAAACTAGTGGGAGCTCTTTGCATATCATTCAAGTCCTTATGATTATCACGCTATTCCTATTCTAACATTCTTCCTCTCTGTCCGTTGTAGGTTGTTTGAAAATATCGTCAAGTGTGAATCTTGGCTCGACATGGATTCCAACAAGTTAAGCTGGACTGAATTTTCTTGTTGGTTAAGGAATGCGAGAATAGTTCTCGGATCTGAAGGTGCAGGATATATCCTAGATTTTCCGCTTCGAGATGCTTTTCTTTGTCGATGCTTGATGATGATCGAAGGCATATAGTAAGCATCTAAGGACGATGTGACATTTACTTGCATCATACTTGCCTCGATGTCACGGTGCGGAAGCAACACGAGTCCATGGATGCTCACTATAGTATTTCATCTTAGGGAGCTTTGTTTGACAGGCGAAGCCGGTCCGAAAGGTTCGAGACCTCAGGCTTCTCTTCACCACAAAGATGGCTCAGGGACATCTGCTGTGCGATGCATACGAAGATGAATGGCTATATTGAGAGATTGGCCGTCTTAGGTTTTGCAATGGATCATGAGTTAAGTATAGACTTAATTACGGTTGGATTGTCAAGCAGTTTATGCAGTTAAGTGTTAAACTATCGGATGAACAAATATCCTTCTACATACAGTGATCAATCTCTTTCGAGCAATTTGAAAGCGGTATCGAAGAATGATAGTAAGCGAAGTCTTTGGTAGTAGCCTTCTTCTTGAGTTCCAAGAAGAAAAGAACCCAAGAAGAAGAAGGCAAAAGAAACCAAAGGGCGCCATCGAGAAGAAGACCAAAGAAGCTGCCAGAAAGGAACTTGCTTCCATTCGGTAAAGATGGCCATTGGGTATGAATTGCAAAAATCTATCTGGAGTATTGAAGCGAAGAAGCATCGGATGCCTCGACTACTTGAGTTTGTATGTCGTTGAAGTTAATCTTATTCTTGATCACAACATTTGGGTATTTGATCTTGGTTGTGGCTCGCGTATGTAATGATATCGGGGCCTCGGAGACGATGGGCAACTCATGAAGGAGAAGTGAACCTACGTGTTGGAAATGGAGCGAAGTTCTTTGCATTAGCATGTAGGAATCTATGTTTTGTATCTCCTCTTGGGCTTGTCTTTGGAATTGGATGATTGTTATTTGTACGTTTTGACAAAGAATATGTTGTCTGTTTCTTATGCGAATAAATTTGGATTCCATATGAATTTTAATAGCAATGGTTTGTTCTATCAATTAAATGGAATGCTTTATGGGCCGATACATTGTGCAATGGTATTTACATATTAGATATGTCTAATCCAATTTTAAATGTCAATGACACCAAAGCGGTATAAAGAGATAATCTAAAAGTCAACTTACTTATGGCATTGTCGACTTGGCCATATAAATGAGACACGCGTCGCTAAGCTCCACAAGAGTGGCGGTTTAGAATCATTTGATTATGATCATATGACACACGAATCTTGTTTATTAAGCGAGATGACTAAGTTACCCTTGAGGAAAGGGTGAGCGGCGATTGGAGTATTAGACCTAATACATTCGGATGTATGCGGTCGATGTCCATCCATGCGAAGTGGTTGTCGTTACTTCATTACCTTTATCGATGATTATTCTCGATATGGGTACTTGTATCGATGAGATACAAATGCAAGCGTTTGAAAAGTTCAAACAATTGAAATGAAGTAGAAAACCAGCTTGGTAAAAGTATCAAGGCATTACGATCCGATCGTGGTAGAAATACTTGAACCAACGGTTTGAGGATTATCTCGAGAGATAATGGGATATTATCTCGGTGGACTCCTCCTTGCGCCCTTGACCTGATGGTGTGGCTGAAGGAAATCAAACCTTATTGGACGTAGATGCGACCAATGATGGGTTTATAAAGTTACCAAAATCGTTTTGGGGTGTCTGTTAGAGGCAATTGTTTTTTGTTAAGCGAGTTCCTCTAAAGCAGTTGATGTTACTCAAGTATGAGATGTGGACTAACGAAAACCTTATCTTTCCGATCACGAAAGTATGGGGTTGTCCTGCTTCACGTGAAGCGGATTGGTCGGATAAGCGAAGCGAAAGTCGACAAGTGTTTGTTTGTAGGATATCCTAAAGAGACCATGAGATATCAATTCTACCTTCTTTGAGGAACAAAGGTGTTTGTTTAAAGCATCTTTGTCTTCTTAGAAAAGAGTTTCTTCTGAGAGAGGACGATGGGAACAAAGTCGAACTTGAAGAAGTTCAAGATGCTCGAACAAGCCGGATCAGCACTGAACTTTGAGGGTATCACTCATTCGGATGAAATGTGAGTTCGACCTACGTGACACTACGAAGCTCGTAGGTCAAGTAGGATCGCCTTTGTTCGAGAGATATGGATTTCTGTAAGTGAACAAAATGACGTATTGCTCGTAGAAGATGATGAGCTTTGCTTACTATGAAGAGGTTACGAAAGTTGAGTCGAAAAATGGCTTTGTGCCATGAAAGCGAAATGGATTCATGTACATAAACCAGTATGGACTTTGGTTGATGCACGAAGGATAAAACCTATAGGGTGCAAATGGGTTTCAAGAAGCAAATCGACATGGATGGTAATGTGATTACCTCTGAAAGCAAGGCTTGTGGCGAAAGGGATTTAAATCAAAGACAAGGAGTTGACTATGGCGAGACCTTGACCCGTGTGATGCTCGAAATCCATTCGGATACTCCTAGCCATTGCCGCTCATTATGATTATGAGATATGGCAAATGGATGTGAAGCGACTTTCATAGCGGACATCTGGCGAGGATGTATGCATGACACAACGGAGGGCTTCACTTCGATGATGGCGAAAAGGTATCTGACGAGAAATCCATCTATGGATTGAAGCAAGCATCGAGGAGTTGGAACATCCGTTTTGATGGTCGATCGAAGAGTTTGGTTTCTCACAAAATCCGGATGAACCTTGTGTGTACAAGAAGGTTAATGGGAATCTGATCGTTTTCCTTGTGTTGTATGTAGATGACATCTTGTTACTCGGAGCGATGTCTCATTGATCTGTCGATTAAAATTTGGTTGTCCAAGCGAATTTGCGATGAAAGACCTTAGTGAAGCAACTTATATCCTTGGGATAAAGATCATAGAGATAGATCAAAAGGTTGCTTGGTCTTTCACAATCATCGTCACATAAACGAAGATGCTAAAGAGGTTTAGCATGGAGCAATCGAGAGGTTTCTTCCATTCGCGTGGGATAACACTCTCGAAATCTATAATCTAAGACACAAGATGAGAGATTCGCATGGATCGATCCGTATGCATCTGCGATGGGATCGATCATGTATGCTATGTTATGTCTGAGGCCGATGTATCGTATGCTCTCGAGTGTCACGAAGATACCAATCGGATCTGGTGAGGTCATTGGGTAGGCTATCGAGAATATCCTCCAAAATACTTGCGAAGGACTAAGGATGTTTTCTTGATATATGGAGATAAATCTCAGTGGCGAGCATCTGGATGCGATTTTCAATCGACGAGGATGATTCGGATCGGTCGGGTTATGTTTTCCGCTGAGCGGCGGGCGGTCGATTGGAAGAGTTCAAACGAGGCGGCTAGCGATTGACGACCAGAGGCGAGTACATTCTTTGCATCGAGGCGCAAAGGAAGGTATTTGGATCGAAAGTTCATTCTGAACTTGGTGTAGTTCTAGTTGTGATGGACCCATCTGGTTGTATTGTGACAACAATGGGGCTATTGCTCGGGCAAAAGAGCAGAGGTCTCACGGCGATCTAAACCGTACTCCGCGGAGATATCATCGATTAGAGATCATTGCTAGAGGTGATGTCGCGATCGAGAGATTCCCGAAGCGAACATTCTTGATCCGATTGTGAAGCCATTATCCGGAAGAATTTTGATTCTCATGTACTAAACATGGTATTAGATACCAAGCGATTGGCTTTAGGTCAGTGAGAGATTATTAAGTAGTGCCTAAAGGCAATCCCTTTAGCGTTTTTTGTTCATTAGTCATGTACGGACTTTATGAATAAATAAAAGAAAGACATGTTTCATTTATTTGATATTCTTTATAAATTGATATTGATCTTTAATCAAATTAATGAAGTCCATAATATATGACATAGCATGAAGGAAATTATGATGTGATCATAATCACGAGATTCTATCATGTGCAATTATGTCGATATCTAAATTTTCCTAGTCATAGGATTAATGAAATGGACATCATTAATCGGACGGATAACATATGTCATACTCCTTGATTGGATCAGCGGTGGATCTCGAAGCTGTAAATATGAGATATTTAGAGTTGACATATGGATCTTACTAGTGGTAGTAAGTTCATTGGATGACACCATGAGATCATCACATGGATTTAATGTCGGTGATAATCTCATCATAGCAATGGTGCAAGTATCCTTAGACTTGAGGTACTCGAGGATATCTTGAATCTTGATCACGTACTTTGACTCCATTCCTTGTGGCCTTCGGAGGTTACTCATAGGATGGTGCTTGGAGTGCGATTTGAGGTATTAGAAAATTGAGTAGCCATAAAGTTCATCATACGTGAAACGAAGAGATACCTGACCTCTTATCGGGATCATTACTTTAAGTTTACGGCGAGCATGACTATGTCATGAAGAGTGTCTTCGTGGACATATAAAGTAATGAGTCCTCGAGGGAGGCCGATTTCACTTGGGCTAGACTTAGTCTAGTAAGAGTTGACATATTAGCCATACTCATAACCAAGTGGGGTATAGGATGATGAAAGGGCGAATTGCGGTAATTGTCATGGAAGGGTTAGTGATACGGTTACGTGATGAATTCATCAAACCGATTACTTTTCGGTCAATTAGAGTCGTGATGTGTTGCTAAGCGCATGGCGCTCATGACTTGCTCGAATTAAGTGTTAATCTAAGTGGCCAACATAACTTAGGAACCTAAAGGGTCACAGCATAAGAGTGTTTGAGAATCAGTAAAATAGTATTGGTGAGTTCGATTGTGGAAACATTAGGATTAAATGGATCCCGATGAGATCGAGATATGTCCGATGAGATCGCGACATTGATATTCTTTGAGCGAGTCTCCGGTGATTTTTCGATCTAGGACCGGTGGGCGTAGGGCCAAACCAGATGTGGTGGACCACTTGACATTTATTTATATATATATTATTAATTAATTAAGTAATTAATTAATTAATTAATATATATATTATCGTGTACCGTGGAGGAGGTGTCTTATCTTTTAACTTTATATATATATATATATACAAGGTAACGTGGAAGACCCTCCACCTTAACTTTAATGTCTTTAATAAGTTAAAGACAAGTGGTATAAAAAGAAGAGGAAGAGGTTACGTGTCTTTTGAAGGAAAATGGAAGGAAGAAAGGTTTTGTGAAAACCTTGGAATATGATCTCTCTTGCGATCTCCTTCATCTTGAAGCTTCTTCATTTCTCTTTCCATTAATCCAAGCTCTCGAGGGCAGGTAGGCTCTGGCGAGGCTTTATTACATTCTAGCTATTCCGGGTCAAAGTGTTTGATCCGGTTAGGTTTCGATCTCTGCGTTGATACCTTTAGAGATAGTCTCTATTGGCTATTCAGTTTGAGTTTTCATCCGACACCAGGGATTACAGGTTTGGGAAGGTCCAGGAATAAAAATTTTGTTTCCGCTGCTGGAACATGTGATGTTCCTCCAGGGATTTTCCTACGACCCTCTATAAATACTCAAAGTTGGTGAGTTGTGGCGGTTTCACCTTTTGCTTTCGTCTTTGGCTTCTCACTTTGCTTTCATTTGCTCTCAAATCGTTCAAGGTTCCCGAAACTTCTTTTATTCCACCGTCCGATTTCCCCATTTATTCTTTCTAAATAGAGTCGTCCTTTTCTTCTTCATTCCTTCATTTCTTTAGTCCTTTTCTTGATAGTCGTGTCGACGGGTAGTTACGGGAGCATGGTGGGAGATGCATGTAGAGATATCGATGAGGGAGAAAGGATGGCTTAGTTGTGGAGTTCCCACCTAAGGCGCATAAATACATGTTGTGGGAGAGTTGAGCAGTTATGCATCGGTATAATATCCCTACGTCTTGGAGGCACCGGCGGCTTTGAAGCATGGCGGATCCACACAATTTTAGTAAATACTTCGCCGTCTCGGAAGTTTTTCTCGATGGGTGGCTGAGAGCTCCGTCGCCCGATTGTGGGCCGAGTGTGCGTCTTATTCGGGTTATTACCGGGCCAGATTTCTCCGAACAATTGGAGGTTTATAAACGGGTTGGCGTTGTTGTGTCATCAGTTCGGCCATCCACCCACCGTCGGCGTTCTGCGCCATTTCCTGAGGATGAGCCACAGTCCGAGCTCAGGGGCTGGAATCCCCTTTCTTCAATATCGAGATGCTCGGTATCGCCCGGCCAGGACACCCTCAAAAATTTCTTCCTAGCGGATGAAGTATTTCTTTGTGAAGTCCCCAGAATCTTCCTTCGAGTGCCGACCGTGGAGGTATCCTTTGTAAAGCGATTGGAGCGATTCGTTGACCTTATCCTCGGCGAGGAGGAGTGGGAGGTGATGCAGCGTGTCGAGGAGCTTGCGATCGACTTTGCAGGCTCATTCGAGGGTATCGGGGGCCTCGGCGATTCGTTCTCGTCGATCCCCTCCACGTATTAAGCGAAATGAAGGAGGAAACCGCCCCATCTGGTTGACTCCTCGTGATTGTATTAATTTTGAACTTATATCAATTTTATTTTCTAACTCAATTTAACATTGTGCAGCCATGGTGAGGATGCTCACCCAAACTTCCACGTCGAGGCGAGGCCTCTGGAAGAAGGGGAGTGAGGCGAAGACCGGTGAGGCGTCGCTTTGTCCATAGGGTTGGTCTCCTCGTCTCGCGGTGGGTGCTCCCCTGGGGACCTTCTGTGACGTCGAAGCCATTAACAATTGTTCGATGGTAGAGGAGGAGGAGGGCGTGGGCCCTTCTCTTAAAGGAAGAGGTTGGTTCGATTGAGTGACCTTCCACCTTGGAGCCGGTGAAGCCGAGGGCGAGTAAGCGAAAAAGGGAAGGAGAAGGCAGGTAGTGAGCCTTGGGCGGTGGGAGCTGCCATCAAGTTGGGCAAGGGCGTAGCAGCTCGGGGACCTCGGGTGTCCTTCACCTTCTGAAAGGTTACTCCCAAGACAGACGAGGGTTTATGGAGAAGAAGGAACACAGGTTGGGTTCCCATTTCGTTCGTATTATATGCGGGCTGCGACAATGTCTTTTGCCCGTCTTTGCGGTAACTTGGAGACTCGGACCAGGAGGTTCGGGATCTCCATGATCGGATGAAGGGTTTGAAGGCGGTGGCAGGAGGTGAAGGAGGGACCTCCTTGACTAAACGCATCTCTTGAGGAGGAGAAGGTGGCCCAGGAGAGAGAGGTGGGAGCTTTGGCTCGTGGCCGAGAGTAGAGGAAGAGGGAGAAAGAGAGCGAGGAGTGGAGGAAAGCGGTGAGGCGGAGAGGAGATCAGCAGAAGTGCAGCCGGGCTGCCATTCATTATGTGGAGAGAGATAAGCGGAGAAAACCTTGCGAGAGTGCGGTGCTCGGTGCGGGGAAGCAGTGGATCGAGGCCATCAGCGATGGAAGAGGCGGTTCTTATCGAAGAAGAGTTTAGAGCTCACTGCGGGTAGCCCTTTCGATTTTGAAGAGGGCCCACGAGCTCTATACTCTGAGGGTGACATGCCCTTCTTTGAAGACTATGCGAACCGCTTATTCTGAAGCTTTCGGGCTTTCTTTGGAGGGATCGCAAAGAAAGTCGAGGGAACCGTCGATGTTAGGATGAAAGGCTAGATCTCGGCTCTGAAGAGGAAGAGCTCCCTCGTGATGTTCCTTGATCGTTTCCGGGTCCTGCTCCTGTTCCGTTGTGTCGCTCCTCGAAGAAGAGCTTCCCGGCGAAGATATTCCTCGGTTGCTCCCGGGTCCGCTCCTGCCGTCTCTTCCGCCCTTCGAGCTTCCCACAGGTATTCCTGGGTATTCTCCTTCTCCTTGGTGTTGGTAGTTCCCTTTTGCCATGTTGTAGAAGCTCGCTGGCGGGCTTGTTGCGGGTGAATTTAATATGAATGAAAATCTCGTTTCCTTTTCTCCAAGTCACTTTTTGAAGTCAATTTTGTATTTATGTTCCTTGTTTGAGGCGTAGAGTAGGGTCGGTGTTACTCATGGTCGGCGAAGCGAGATCGAGATCTCGTCTTAGCGATCGATCGATCGTGAGCGATGCGTGGCGATCTGGCGAGGTCCCGGATCTTGTCTTGGCGACCGATCGTGTAGTAGCGATCTATGGAATACCGGCGATGGCGATGACGAGGACCCAGGATCTCGTCTGGCGACCGACCGACCGTAGTCGATCTGTGGAGAGTCTTAGAGCAATGGCGATGGCGAGGACGAAGGATCTCGTCTGGCGACCCGACCGTCGTGGTCGGTCTATGGAAAATCTTAGAGCAATGGCGATGGCGAGGACGAGGATCTCGTCTGGCGACCCGAAACCGTCGTAGTAGGTCTATGGAGAATCTTAGAGCAATGGCGATGGCGAGGACCTGGATCTCGTCTGGCGACCGGCCGATCGTAATCGGTCTATGGAAAATGCCGAGCAATGGCGATGGCGAGGACGAGGATCTCGTCTGGCGACGACGATCGATCGTGGTCGATTATGGAAAATGCCGAGCAATGGCGATGGTTGATTGAATTTTATTCACATCACGTATAATGGAGCTTTTCATTGCTTAGAAATCGAAAATCACTTTATTGATGATAATAAAGGCATGGGCGTTAAAAACACTGTCGGTAGGGACGGGAAAAAGGTTCCCACGCGTTGCATACAAAAATGTTAATAAGGAAAGATTAACTAAAATAAAACTTATCTCTTGGTAGAAGGCCTTCAAATTACAGCAGTTCTAAGGCCTCGGTAGAATCTTCCCTTTCTTATCGGCGAGGATGTATGAACCATACCCGACTTGCTTGATCACTCGATAGGGTCCTTCCCGTCTGCCCGAGCTTTCTGGATGCTTTCTAGCAGCCTCGGCTTTTAAATGGGGCGTACCCACCTACCTTTACATCGCTTCGGCTTGACCCTTACATTGTAGAACTTGGTAGCCTTTTGTGCGATGGCCACGGCGGCGGCGCCCTTTCTCTATCCTCGCATGGGAAGCGAGCTACTCTCTGCGGGCTTCATCATTCGCTCTTCTTCATAACCCGACACTCTCGATTGTGCAATGTAAGCTTCTCTGGAACCGGGGCTTACCCGAAGGTCATCTGAGCAGGGTCTCCCCTGTAGCTCAGTTCGTGTGGTTCTATATGCCCACAATACTTTGTCTATTTCTTCCACCGGGTCTTTCGGTAGTCCGAGACACTTCTTAAGGCGCTCATTATCTTTTTGTTGGTGTTCTCGTGAGGACCGATGCTGAGGATGGGCTAAAAGTCAGCAGTAACTTGATCTTTAGTCGGTCGCAAATCTCTAAACTTGCGGTTGTCGAGTATCGACCATTATCTGTAACCAACACCATAGGCATCCGGCGGCGTAGTATATTTTTCTTAATGAAACTTTCCACCTTCCCTCGGTGATTGTAGCGGACTCCGCTTCTACCTTGGTGAAATACTCCTTTATCCTTATCGGAATTTCTTTTGCCCGAAGCGAGAGGAAAGGTCCCGATATATCCATTCCCATGGCGAAAAGGATAGGATGGCTCACGATTTGCATTAAGCTCGGTCATTGGTGAGGCAATTGCTGTTTCTCTGGCGAGCTTCACATCGGTCGACCTTTTCTGACAATCTCTTCTCATTTTCGGCGATGGTACCCTGTCGATCAATCGGTGAGCCAACATTCGCCCCTATGTGGTTCCGCACATCCTTCATGGACTTCAGCCATTGCACCTCGGCTTCTTCCTCATTCAAGCATCGAAGCGGCGACGGTCGTAGGACCTCTTATCTGATGCCGTTAACTCATGTGTACTCGGCGGCCTTTATTCTTAGTTTCTTGGCTTCGATCGTCTTACGTTGTTTTCCTTCTAAAAGTCTTGTGTAATTGGTTACATCCTTTCGTGAGCCGGTATTTCGTTGAGAACTTCCTCGATTTTACGAATGCTAGGCGATCTAGTCGTTCGACGAGCGTTATTTATGGCATCACGGTCGGAAGCCATTTTCGAGGCGCATCCGCTTTAGCATTTGAGCTCGTTCTATTCTGCGATTGACTCTCACTCGAAATTGCTCGACTCTGTTTACTAGCTCGAGATACTTGATCATGTTGTTCCCTTGGCCTCATCTTGCTTGATGACTTGGCGACTACCACTTGGTACATCCTTATATATCTTGCGCTTCACCTCCATCTCCTTGGCGAGTTGGGCCGGCTATCGAGCCTCATATTACGCCTCGTTATTGGAGGCTTTGAATTCTAGAAGAAGGCGTACTCCACCTTTATTCCAAATGCGGGTGACCGGCTTTCTCCGCTCCGCATCCCTCGGCATTGGATGATCCATCAATAAACAAGCTCAGGCGAGGAGCTGCTCGTCCTCGAGCTCGGTTGGCTCATCTACGTGATGAAGTGCGCTTACGCCTGCGCTTTAATGTTAGTCTGGGGCCTTGTATTGTATATCGAACTCTCCCGTTCTCTGCCCATTTTGTCGGTAGGCCAAGTTTGGGGCTTTTGAAGCCTTGTCGAGGGGTTGGTGGTCCATACCTCAATAGTATGACTTTGAAAGTAAGGCCTCGATTTACGGCTGCCATTATCAAGGAAAGGCGAGCTTCTCTATGGGCGTATATCGCGTTTACGGCGGTCAACACTTTGTTGACATAGTAGGCGAGGTCTTTGCTCGCTTCCTCCGTCGGATAAATCTGCCGTTGATCGACCCCTCCGTAACCGCCAAGTATAAGATCGATTCTCCCTTCTAGGGCTTTCTGAATAAGGTGGGCTGGACAAGTATTGCTTTAAGTGTTGGAAGCTTTTTGCTTTTCGTCCAACCATTGGGCTGGGTCATGTTAGCTTTCCTCGGGACTTTGAAAAGCAGGAGGCACTTGTCTCTAGTGCAGAGATGAACACCTTTCGTGAAACTATCCGGCGGTCAATATCGAACATTTTTAGGCATTCTGGCGAAGACATCGTATGATGGCCTCAATCTTCTCTGGATTAACCTTGATTCCTCATTGAGTGATCATAAACCCGAAATTTTGGATGCCACCCCAAACACGCATTTTTACGGGTTTAGCTTCATTTGGAATTTATTCAGGTCTGGAAGACTTCTTGGAGATCTTATACATGCTCCATGACGTCTTACTTTTGACCACCATATAGTCTACATAAACTTCCAGATTCGTGTCTGTTTTGAAGACTTACATGAGCCGTTGATAGGTCACCGGCGTTTTCAAACCAAAAGGCATTACTTGGTAGCAATATATGCCTCGATGCGGTTATGAAGGCGGTTTTCTTAAATCCTCAGAGCTCATTTGGATCGATGATGGCAGAAAGCATCCAAGAAATTTGAGTAGTTCATGGCCGGGTGGAGTCTACTAGGTGGTCGATCTTAGGCAAGGGGAAGCTGTCTTTTGGACATGCTTTGTTCAAGTCGGTGAAATCTATGCACATTCTCCACTTGCCGTTCTTCTTTTTCACCAAAACAACATTGGCAAGCCACTCTGGATATTTGACCTCTCGGATGAAACCGGCCTCCGAAGAACTTCACTACTTCCTTCTCGATCACTTCTGTTAAGCTCCTTCTTGTGCCATCGCTTCTTTTTGCGATCGGCTTGCGGTTATCTTAGAATCTAGGGAGTCGATCGATTGTCGAGAAATTAAGCATGTATTTCGGTACCCAATGGCCGACTTGTTTTCCACCAAGCGATCTGTGATTCCTTTAACCAGTCCTCTGCATTTCGGAACCTAGGTTTGTGAACTTAGAAGGATCGGCTTCATCCAGTCGACCCGTTCGTTTCTTCTACTGGGTTCAATCTCTCCGTCTCTTCGGGGTTCTTACATCAAAGAACTTCGTCGACCTTCTGCCCGTCTAATGTTTTAATCTCCGCTAAATAACATTCCACAGGATCTCTGTTGACCTGATAGTGCCTACCCGTGGGTGTCGGAACTTCATAACTTGGTAATAAGTGGAGCAATGAGCACTGAGGGCATTTGAGTAGCTCGCTTTGATTATTGCATTATATGCCCCTTGGAACTTGACGACCGGGAACTCGACATCCCTTTCTATCGACATGGTTTACGCCCAAACTTCACCTTCAAATACACGGGGCGAGCGGGTGGTGGCGCGCCGGTTACTCCTTTAATGGGGCGTCAGCAGGTAATAGTAGCTCCTCGGTACCTTCGTTTGCTTGAAGGCCTCGTAGTCTGACAAATCGACCAGCCGCCGTGTCAATCATTACCGTTTCACCTCGTATCGTCCATGTTCGGATTTACTACGAGGGCATCGTCATGAGGGCAACTTACTCCGTTGAGTCGGACTCATCAAATGATATCACCCCGTCGCTCTCCTTAGGCTTTTTGGTGTATGAGTCTTTGTCGACCTGTTTGGCATATCTTTTTCTTCCTTTAGTGGTGGATCTCCCGGCTGCATTTCCGCCGAATATCGTATTGATGACCCCAGCCGGTCGGTCTTCTTGCTGCCTAGCATTTCCGTCGTTCCTTTCTCTTGACCGCCCTCTCTCTTCTCGTCGGTCATCTGTATTTGTGTTTTATGCCTTCATTTACGTCATTTCGATTCCGGTGATCGTCTATTGTCGGTCCGACCGATTCTGCGATCGGCATTTTGTTAGTGTTTCACGAACCGCCTAACTTCTTCCTTTTGAATGAGGAGTTGATCTCTTTTTCAACCGCCAGCAATTTTCCGTGTCGTGACCAACCTCTCGTGGAAACGGCAATACAAGTTGGGGTTCTGTCCTTATAAGGGGTCTTCATTTTTAGGGCTCTGGATAGTTTCCCCATCCGCTCTCACGTACAAGATTTACGCATATGTCTTGTTTAGTGGAGTGAACTCCTGCCGATATCCTGTCGATCGGTCGACCTTCTCGACCATTGGTTTTTGCGCTTGCGAATTGCCGCCCTATCATTTGGCGGCGATCATCTGTCCGACGCCTCGTATTTTTCAAAGACTTCTTCAAGATGAATGTACTGTCATACCTGTTTCTTATTTCTGAGCAGATCGGGGTGGTCGAGGGCTAATGATTTCTTGAACTCCTCGTCCTCGTATTGTTCATGAGGCATGGATGAGCAAGTGAGGTCGGGAACCTCGACCGCTTCATTGTTGAGCCGGGTGATGAACTCCATGAAACTCTCATTCCTCCACTGGGTGAGTTGCATCACCTCAAAATTTGTCTTCTGCGATTAAGCTTACTCGTGGCGATTCAGAATAACTCCTTGAAATCTTGAAACAAGTGATCACACTCGAGGCAAGTTGTTGAACCATCGTCGAGCTCCCTCTTGGAAGGCCGTGCGAAAGCCTTACATTGGATAGCGTCAGGACACAATGTAGGTTCATCGTGGTGGAAGTCTGCGGGTAGTCGAGGTCGGTCTTCCGGTGTATTTCTCGGAATCGGTATTTTTGTGCCGAGTCTTTGGAAGGCTATCAAGATCTCCGGAGTAAAGGGAGGCTGTGCATCTTCTTGTTGTCGAGGCGTCTGAATGAAGCTTCGTGGCGCGTTAATCCGATCGTCCACGATTTTTCTAGGTTTTGTTAATACGGTGGCGTCGGTTATCATCTTTGGTTTGTCGCCTGACTGTCGCATGAGCGTCTCTTTATTCTGCTGCATTTGGGGCTACGGGGATCTGGCGAATCAACGGATCGGTTGCTTCTCGATTTGTTTTACGAGTCGGGACGGAGTGCACAAATGAATAGGTTCTATACCCGATCGGTGTTGAAGATTCGGTGTGTCTTTGGGTCTGACGTTATCCTCCACAGCCACGCTCTCTCTTCTGTTCCAAAGTTTGAGGTTCTTGTTGATCGTTAGGATCGAGAGGATTCCGTCTGCGGGAGACGTCTTGGTGCTGAGCGACATAATTGCGAGTATTTGCAAACCTGACGCCTACATCGCCGGGGCGCGCGACAATGGCTACTATCGAGATCGTCGCCGCCGCTTTGGCTGATTTGTGTGTTTTGGGCGTGGTTCCAAGTGGGCCCCACGGTGGCGCCATTGGTTCTGTCGGATTAAGTTGAACGGTGTTCTTCCGCTGGATCCGTGAGTTGGCAACCTTCTGCGTTGTTCTTCGACGTAAATATACCGCAAAACAAAGAAGGCACGTCGGGGTTGTGTCGATTAGCCCTCAAACGCTCAGTAAGTTTTACGGTGAAGGTGGAATCGATCGAGAGAAAAACAAATTAGGTTATGATCTCGCACTCAATTATGGGAGAATTGTACCTTATATCGATTATGCAGCTAGGTTTAGGTTTTTCGTGTTTGCGTGGGAGATTGCCTTCGCTAATGGGCCTCGGATGTGTGGATCAAGCTAGATTAATCAATGGGTGTAAGATGATGATCGGCCTGTGAGTTGTTGTAATTGGGATCGGGCCCAAATATAGCCGACCCGACCAATACTATTTATAACATTTAGTATCATTATTATCATATATTTTTGCTGATTATATATAATACTTGTTTTGTAGTTACCTTTTATGTAAATAACAATAAAGTTACGATTAAAGTGCTAATTGTTTTCAATTTCAAGAAGTAAAAACAAGATGTGAAATCTGCTTTGGAGATGACATACTTTAATTTGAACATAGTCAAAAGAAAATCCATTTATTCTCATACTTGTCAATTTTGAAGCTAAAAAGCAACCTTTACAACTTGGTGAAAGTTTAATAGAATATGTTACTTGATCGTCAAGACTTTTATACCTGACCATCTACTTATTAGAGTTCCCAAAAAAAAAAATCATAACAAAGGACTTTTTAAATAATATTTCTCAAAGGTACATACTTTTTTTTCCCCAATTTTAAGATTAGATTCCATGAGATACACTAGGGTTGCGAGAATAAGAAAATATATTATCAGGATTGTCCATTTATAGAGTATAAGAGAATATATTATCAGGATGGTTCATTTATAGAGTAAAACTCAAAGCCTTAAACAGTCATTTATGATGCTTATATTGCTCACCAATCTTTGAATACGCTTCCCTCAGAGTCTAGTATTTTTGTTACTTCCTATAACTCACAAGATGATGTCTAAGACACCAAACTTAGAAAACTCAAAGGTAAGGCTCTTTGAAATCCTCCACTTAAAGAATAAGATTATACTAGTCTTAGGAGGGGATTTTATGGATGTTATAAAGAATATAAAATGTTTCTTTTGTAAGAAGAAAGATCCTATACATAGGATTACATAAATACAAGGTCTGGAAAGAAAGATAGGAATTACCAAGTAAATTTTTGACTTTTGTCATTCATAAACCTAATATTGTATAGCCATGTCAAGTTTTTGGTGACTAGATAGTGGACCTTTTTCTTATGTTTCTTCTATAATGCAATGATTCACATTAAGGAGACAACTAAATAAGGATGAGTTAGTACTCATGGTTATAGATTTTGTAGGAGTCATTTACTTAAACTTTGATGCTAATTTTAAACTTATTTTGTATAACACAATTTGTATACTATTTTTAGATGAACCTTGATCTTTATATCTTTTTTAGATAAATAAAGCTATATTTTATAGTAAAAAACTTAAGTATATAGTTATCTTTTGATATAAAATATGTTAATACCAATTTTCTTATCATATAGTTTATATATAATGCATTTACCTCCAAATAAAATCTATAATTCTTCATATGTTATTGAAAAGACTATTAGTAAAAGATATGTAATAAAGGAAAGTCATTTATATTAGCGAACTATAAGAAAATTTCCAAGATATTAAAAATTAGAAAACGTTACTAAATTTATTTTAAATTAGTTTTGGGGTCTTATAGATGCATAAAGATGAATTTCTAAGTTTATAGTATTATAACATCGAATTTCTAAATTTTAGTATTATTACGTTGTTAATAATTAAGCTTTAACTCCAAAAGCTTAAATAAAATTTTAAAGCCATAATTGGGTAAATTTTCATGCAATTGATTTGAAATAAAGGAAATAAATATTGTTTTATTGTCTAATATATTTATCTATCACTATGTTTTATATGAGATATCACTTTTGAGATGCTTTATTGTAAATTCTCAAGTAAAGGTTATTGAAAATATTTTTTACACTATTATATGACAATTAGCAAGTGCATCAAGGTTTTTATTATATAGTGGTAAGTTTGTCATAGGTTTATGCATATATAAAAAAAGGGATAACATATGAGTGTAACCCTTGTATTTGTGAAATTGTTTAAATATCAGTAAGAAACTAAGAATGTAGTTTGTGCTTTGCTTATGTGCCACAAATTAGGAGAGATAAGCTTGATAGAAAGGTAGAAATTGGGATTTTTGTGGGTTATAACACTGTCTCTAAAGCTTATAGATTTTTCCAGCCACATTCAAGGAAAATTATAGTAAGCAGAGATGTGCACTTATTGAGAATGAAGAATGGAACTGGAAAGAAGAGCAAACAACTGCAGTTCCAAATCAGGTTTCAAAGTTCCAGATGAATAAAGATGAATTGGTTGATGATGTTCTTATTAGAGGTACACGATCACTTTTCTGATCCTTGAACTTGCAGATTACTAGGAAGCTGAGAAGAATCCAAAGTGAGTTGCAACAATGAAGGAAGAACACAACATGATCAAGAAATCTTTGTATGGCTTGAAGCATACACCTAGAGCCCAGTACAGAAAAATTGATGAAAAGTTGCCAGACTAACATAACATCTGTCGGTTCGTCAAAGCTGATAAACGAGGAGGCCACATGCAATCAACTTTGGACGAAACAGTTTTCCTTAGCAGCAACTCTGGTGGCTTATTGGCTGACAGATGTCTAGTTTCCAGTATCTTCAGAACTCGCTTCCCCTTGGTTAGGACAAGGAAATGAACTCCAAAAACCACTACTTGATGTAGATGCAGCTTCTGTTAGTTGAGGAATAGGAATTGAAGATTTCCATACGCTGCTGAATTTTGAATGTAGGTTGGGGGAATTGACATCATAGAAATAGCTCCAGAGTTGCATAAATCAACCATTCCCATTCCCATTCCAGGGGCAGATGCAGCAAATTGTGGCATCTGAAACCCAGTTGGTAGCACAGATGGAACTTGGAATATAAATCGTCCTCGCATATACATCATCTGTTGAATATCAAGCACTACGTTTAATCAAATTTATGTGTATTCAACATGCCATACTTTAAAAAGATTATAATGATTACCTTAATTTGAAGCTTTAAGGTTTTGAGATATTCAATGGCATCATCCAGCATTGAAGCGCTATCCGACGGATACTAAACAAAGGCATTTTCGGTTACCAAGGCCCAAGTATAAAGCATCTAGAGATACAGCAATACATGCCATCAGAACTAGGACTCGTTAGAGGGTACGAGAATCCAACAGCATGAACACAAAAATAAGAGTGTGCTATCAGGAATACAAAATGATGGTAAGAACCCTGAAATATGTTCCAAATTTGACTGGTAAAGGTACTTAAAACATCAGTTTCCATCCTTGACCTTAATGATAAAGAAATCGTTAGCTCATGATTGGTAAAAAGTCCAAATAAATCAGTGTTCGAAGCCCACACTGATTAATCAAGATAAGATTGAAAGTCAACTGCAGTTAAAACGAACATCTGAATTGTCTATTGAACTGTATGCTGAAACTGGCCAAACTTGGACATTAAAGCTGAATATTTTATCTTCAACTAAACATGTAACAGAACAATTGAAATCTCACCTTTCTAGGGCCTGGTAGCAATTCCTGCAGAGCTTTCATCTTTCTTTTGATCCGCTCCCTACGCCTCTGCATAATACAAATGCAGTGAAGTGGTTAACAAGAAAGTTTCAACATCTTCTGTTTATATCAAGTTATGTGCCATCTAACACTCACCTTCTCACACAAATTATGCGTTTCGGAGGAAAGTGTCCTTTTAGGTTTTTCCTTGTATTGCTCTTTCCTCAGTGCTCCGCGAAGTTTATCAAAATTCTGAAGTCAACAAAAATTGAAGAATGATTTGAATTTTCAAAAACATCAAAATAGCATATGTCGAAAAAGATCAATCCTTTGTTCTTAGGGACTCAAGTTCTTTTGGTGATGATTATATATTCTTCTCATTCTCAGTGGCCCTTACAAGTCTGTTCTTAAGGCGCTTCATACAGGTTTTCCTAAGAAGAACCAGTGAGGATAGCGTACAGACTAACAGAAACAGATGCACAATAACTTATATCCCATCAGAACTTTGGGAATATACCCGTGATTCAATATCGTAGAACATCTCTGCATATGATCCCTGAAGGAAATGGTATAATACCAAAGTAAAGGTCACACGAAAGAATAATATTATTTGTAGTGAAACCTTCCACCAAATAAAATTCAACCCCTGTCACGAAATCCTCACAACTAGTCAGCTTTTGAAAGCCCCAATCCTCACAACTAGTCAGTTTTTGAAAGTCCCAAAAGTATTTTTTTTACCGCAAAAGCTATTCTAAGAAAAAAAAATAAATATTTGGCTGAAAATTTTAAAAATATTTTTGAAGTAGAAATAACTTTTTTAAAAGTCAAAATACAGCCTTTATAAAAGTTAAAATTTGGAGTTTTTCAGAAAAACCTCAAATTTGAAAAGTTCCAAATTTCAGCTTCTTCGAATAGACAAAATAGCATCACATACGTATATAACAAAATTTGAGACATCTCTTTCATCTTTGGTTTTCTTCTATTCACTCCATACTCACGACTCTCATCTTCTCTCTGACAACACGAAAAACACAGGTTTTTAGTCTTTTGCTTACCTTCGTCTCTGGGTCTGCGTTTAATATGCAGAAGAAACGCAGACGTTCGTATGTGTTGTTCACGCAGACATTCGTCTGCGTTAACAACGCAGGGGTCAACGTCTGCGTATAATGCAGACAACTCTGCGTTTAACGCAGAGTATACGCAGACGACTCTGCGTTATACGCAGACCTTTGACGATGATGTCCATTATGTTAATAAATTTTAGTATTTTATTAATAAATTTTATGTAATAATATTGTGTATTCATATTGTGCAGGATATTATACATGCTCTTGGTGCACAAATATCAACACTGAAAATAAAAAGAGAAAGGGAGAGGCACTAGTTGTTGTTTAAGGTAAGCTTAAAATTTTTCTTGTATTATGAGTTTTCTGAAACTAAGCATATGTTGGTATATTGGTTTACATATTGATTAGAATGCGAAAACTTTTAACATTGATTCTCTTAACATAGATTCTATTTCTATCGTATATAAACTTCCATAGACATTTTGGTTATGCTTTTATATTTCCTTATACTTGTTAAATTCATTGTTATATGCAGTGAGATTTTGTTGTTGATAGAAAATGTTAATACCAAGCCAAGATATTCAAGGTGGGGATAAATTGAAAAAAAGGATTAAAGCGGAGTGGAATGATAGAACTCTTGAAATTTTAATCAAGATTTTTGTGGAAGAGACATTAGCTAGAAATCGACCAAAAGGTCACTTTAACAAGATTGAATGGAAAAATATAGTTTCAAAGTTTGCTCATGAAACTAAGAAAAACTATGAATACAAACAATTTAAGAATAAATGGGATGGATTAAAAAAGGATTGGTAGCTTTGGACAAATTTAGTAGGTAAGGAAATTGGACTAGGATGAGACCCTACTAATCAAACTATTGATGCAAGTGACGATTGGTGGGAAAAGAAATTGAAGGTAAGCATTTAAGCTTTAGATTTATATTGTGCTAATGTTACTTGACAGTGTAATAACTTAAACAATATTATTGTAGGAAAATCCTGAGGCTGCCAAATTTCGAACTAAAGGGTTGAAATATATTGAACAACTGAATATTTTATTTAAAGATGTTGCAGCTATAAGATAAGGTGCTTAGTGATAAATCAGAGAATCGGATTCCTTTTTTCCAACTGATACAACATTACACTTTATAGAATAATTACATTGCTATGTATGGTAAGTATCCTATGTATCCCGAAATTAAAGGGATATGATTTATATTCTATCTTATCTTTTAACACTCCCCCTCAAGTTCGGTCGTAGGGTCTCCAACGCCTAACTTGCTCAAAGACATCATGAAATATCCTTTCATCACACGCTTTGGTCAAAATATCATTAACCGATCCTCGGATCGAACAAACGGAAGTGAGACTATCCCGCCTCTAGCTTCTCTTTAATGAAATGCCTATCCACTTCAACATGTTTAGATGCGATCATGTTGAATCGATTCTCGATATGCTTACCGCAGCCTTGTTATCACACATCACGGACACGCTTTGAGATGGCGGAAAGCCTATCTCAATCAACAACTTCCTCGACGAGCACCTCGGCTAGCCCATGAGAAATCCTCTCAATTACGCCTCAAAGACTTGATAACGCCACCACTTTACATTTTTACTTTTCCAAGTAACCAAATTCCCCCAACCAAGGTAAAGTAACCACATGTAGACCGACGATCCACAGGATCGCAAATTTAATCTGCATCTGTACGCCTACACGAAGATGACCATTTTTCTAAACAAAATACCAATTCCAGTGTTCCTTTAAATACCTCAAGATCCGTGATAGTAGCCTCCAAATCGACTTTTGTGGACAATGCATGAATCGACTCACCACCCCAACTGCATATGCAATATCTGGTCTCGTATGGGATAAATAAATCAGCTTCCCAACCAAGTGTTGGTATCTCCGACTGTCCACCAACTCTGCCCCTTCCACTATTTGTAGACCATGGTTTACAACAATAGGAGTATCAACTGGTTTACAATCAATCATACCAGTTTCTGCTAGGAGATCCAAAATATACTTCTTCTGAGAAATATATATGCCCTTGCATGATCTCATCACCTCAATACCTAAAAAATATTTTAAGTGTCCCAGATCCTTCATCTCAAATTCCTTGAAAAGGTTATTACGCAACCTTTCCATTTCTTCAACATCATCCCCAGTAATAACCATGTCATCCACATAGATAATTAAACACGTGATCTTCCCATTCTTTCTTTTCAAGAACAGAGTATGATCTGAATTGCTTTGGTGATACCCATACTTCTTCATTGCAACCGTAAACCTCCCGAACCAAGCTCGGGGAGACTGCTTCAGCCCATACAAAGCTTTCTTTAAGTGGCATGTCTCAGACTGATAAAAATGATTAGAAAAACCAGGCGGAGGCTCCATATAGACTTCCTCTTCCAAATCCCCATGTAAAAATGCATTCTTCACGTCAAATTGATGTAACGGCCAATCTAGATTTGCTTGATATAGAACAACAATACAATTGTGTCAATTTTAGCCACAGGTGAGAATGTCTCTGAATAATCCACCCCATAGATCTGAGTATATCCCTTGGCCACTAATCTCGCCTTATATCGTTCTATAGTCCCATCCGCCTTCCGTTTTATGGTATAAACCCACTTACACCCTACTGGTTTCTTCCTTTGCGTAACACATCGTTCCCGCACTATTCTTTTCCAAAGAATCCATTTCTACCTGCATTGCCTTTCGCCACTCAGGTACCAGCATAGCATCTTCAACTGTTCTAGGAATCTCTTCTGCATATACTGCCGCAGAAAAAATTCTAGCAGTTTCCGTCAAATTTCCCCTGATCGAATCTGCTATTGGATACTTACTCGAACCAGGTGCATGTTCCGCAATATATCTCTTCGGGGGTATACCCCGTGTACTCCGTGCTGGAAGTGTATATCTCGGTATAGGTACTATCTCCCCTGATGAAGGCACAGATCCTGTCTCTGCGGATAACTCAGTATCACGATGATTAGAGCTATAACTGGGACTGGGATTATCATCTGATGGAATATCAATATTAGAGCTACTAACCTCGGAGGTATATCCGCCGGTAGAGCTAGGCAGCGTTCTTTGTCGGATCGTGTTGTACTATGTTGCCGGGATCATGGGACCAATCACTAGTCTGACTAGAGATTGTGGATTGAAGAATAGTAGATGACAACCAATTTAGTGGCTCAACTGGAATCTCCCCCTGAACAGGGAATTGGTTGGCACTGGAATAATAATATTCAGTTTCTAAGAAGTCACAATCCATGGTAACATGCATGCGACGAGTTTTTGGATTATAACAGCGGTAACCTTTCTGATTCACCCCATATCCGACGAAAACACATTTTTCAGCACAGGGATCAAATTTAGTACGGGCTGTTTTAGGAATATGGACAAAAACCGAACATCCAAAGATACGGGGTGTAAGTGCCAAGGTTGGAGGCACTTGGGTGTGAGTAGCTAAAGCTTGTATAGGAGTACTGAACCGAAGAATTTTTGTAGGAAGGCGATTAGCCAGATAAGTAGCAGATGTGAATAGCCTCGCCAAAAAATGTAGAACACAGGACTCAACATTATGGCGGGTGATTTCTAACAAGAATCTATTTTTCCGCTCACCACCCCATTTTGTTGAGGAGTATTGGGACATGTGGTCTGGTGAATAACCCCCCGTTCAGAACAAAACTTTTGCATGGTTTGATTGACAAATTCGCCCCCATTATCAGAGCGAAGTATTTGTATTTGTTTTTGAAATTGAGTTTGGACTAATTGATAGAAATGAGTGAATTTGGAAAACACTTGATTTATTTTCAAGAAATAAACCCAAGACATTCGGTACAATCATCGATAAATAGGACAAAATACGAAACCCATTCGACCCAAATCTTTGGTGCGGACCCCAAACATCGAATGTATTAATGTAAAAGGATTATCCATATGAGTACTACTAGAAGGATAAGAATGTCTATGGCTTTTTACCAAAACACAAGTGTCACATTATGGCGAGAACTTGAAAATTTAGGAAATAGCGATGTGAAATAACTATGTGAGGGTGTCTAACCGTCGGTGCCACAACCAACTTTGTTGATCATTAGAACCATGTGCTAGAAAGGTGTGCCCTTTGGCGAGACCTCGTCAACATAGTACAATCCATTCCTTTCGATTACCACGCCTAATTATCTCCTTGAACGGATATCACGCAAAATACAAAGCGTAGGATACATGTGAACAACACAATTCGTTCTTTAGACACATGGTGATAGACAATAATTTGCAAGACAAGGAAGGAACAAATAAACAATTGGGCGACTTTAGGCGGGGTTATCTCTATAACACCGACCCTTCTCATGGGGCCAATTCTCCATTTCTGATCTGAATAAAATTCTTCCGTGGATGAAGATCGATAATATCACTCTTGTCATTAGTAACTGTATCTGTTGCCCCACAGTCAAAAATCCACTGATCCTCATCATGAGCACTCTTATTCTGAATCACATTAACCGAGGGATATTCTGGTAATTCTATCTCATTACATAAATCATTATCAAATAT
The DNA here is from genome assembly GCA_029891385.1 of Erythroxylum novogranatense. Lineage (NCBI taxonomy): Eukaryota > Viridiplantae > Streptophyta > Magnoliopsida > Malpighiales > Erythroxylaceae > Erythroxylum > Erythroxylum novogranatense. The sequence goes on along the minus strand of CM057226.1, from coordinate 32,275,220 downwards.
TTCAGGTGGAAAATACTTAAAATCAGAAATTAAGGGACTTGACTGCAATTCTAAAAAATTACCCCCTTTATCTCCTTCAATTTGGGGATTTCTGCCGTGGCTGCCTCCTGGAATCTGAGTTCCATCTCGATTTAGGGCAATCACCCTTCTGCCCTGATCCGACCGAAACCCACCGAAACTCATCATTGCTGCCCCTTCTCCGGCGGAACTCAAACCCTCGGTCTCCATGGTTGAGATTTCCCCACTGTTAGCAATAGCAGCTGTTCCCCGTCGCGGCTCCCCCTTTCCCGCATCTGTCTTCCTCTCACGGTGCTCCCACCAGTCGGGGTATCCAATCAGATGAAAGCAGTCGCGTTTCAGGTGACCCTTTATTCCGCAATTGTCACACTTTTTATCAGTCTTCCGACGGGATGATGACTCGGCTGTTCCACCGGCCATTTCTGTCCGTCGAGGTCCCTGTGTCTGCGCTTGCTTCTGTCCTTGTCCCTTGCTGAGTAATCCTGTGCCAATCCCCAGTGATGTTGTGTGGCCGGTCGAAGTCACCGAAGAACCAATTATGTTCTTCCTGGCGGCTTCCCGGCGCACGGCGGCATACGCTCCGTCAACTGAGGGGAGCTCGGTGGCCTTCAATATATCCCTTGTGATGCCATCATAGTCTACTGTCAGTCCAGACAAAAATTTGAATAGCCGATGATTCTCCTGTAACCGATTGTATGTATTGATATCAGCCGCCGTTTCCATCGGATTCGGTTGTCGGCGATCTATTTCCATCCATAAGGCCTTACACGCACCATAGTAATCCTCCACCGTGAGGTCTCCTTGTTGAATTCGATCGGCCTTAGTCACAAGGTCGTAGATCTGTAGGCTGTCTTCTCCACTTTTATATGTTCTGACCAGACCATTCCACAGATCTTTTGTTGTTGGATAGTGTATGAATTGAGTCACCAAACGGGTTCTATGGAACGGTTATCCATGAGAATACCTGCAAGTCACGTTGCCTCCATCCAGATACTCGGACTTGTTGAATCTGGGGCACCGGTTGTCCGATAATATGGCTTAGACGACCCTTCCCCAATTGCAATCTCCATTAGCCTTGCCCAAAGAACATAGTTACGATTGTTAAGTTTAACATCGATCTTCACAGGATGAGCATCATATCGTGTGTTGGGTTGTGATTGTGGAATACTATGAGGCGTAATAGTCTAGCAATCTCTTGGGATAGAACGGTGGCGGCTTACGACAATGCAGAGAGCGATGAAGCTTCGTCACCCATTGATCGAGTCGGAAAAGAAAGGTAGATGATGAAGTTCTGAATTGCGTAAGTGATCGCAATCGTGCTCGATACCATGATAAATCGAGAATCAGTTCCTTTTTCCAACCGATACAACATTACACTTTATAGAATAATTACATTGCTATGTATGGTAAGTATCCTATGTATCCCGAAATTAAAGGGATATGATTTATATTCTATCTTATCTTTTAACACTTAGGCACCTTCTTCAGGTTTTGTACCAAATGATGCTTATGTCGCATGTAGAGAAAGTCTAGTTGATATTGATCTTGACGATGATCTTTTTAAAGACTTTACTGTCAATCCAGAAATTGGAAATATTAATAATGAGATTGGTTCATCAACTCCAACTCTAGGAACTTCTACAAAAGGAAAGGGGAAAAAAAAAAGAAAGAAACATGATACTAGAACAAGGGCAACATAAAGGTTATGTAACTATTTGGACCGTATATGTGATGCAGTAGAGAGTAGAACTTCAATGAGCTCTGGTTATAGCATTGCTGAGGCGCTGAATATCTTACAAAGTATAAATGAAATAGAAAGGGGAGGTGAACTGTTTATGTTAGTTAAGGAATTATTTTTGAAGAAGGAAAATAGAGAGATGTTTATTGAGTTTAAGGATGTTGATCTTCAAATCGAATGGCTTAAGAAAATGAAATGATTGTGATTTTTGTAATAAACTAGACATGTCTTTGGATTTTGCTACTTCTAATTTTGTTGTAGTGAATTAAATTGCACTTTATTATTATTGTGTTATGTTTATTGCTATGTTATCTTGTTATACAATAAGCCTATTATTTATCTGTTTTATATATTTTGATCGAGATGTCATCTTCGATAATGATTCTAAAATGATCATGAATATAATGAAGAGATTGAAGAAGAAATTTTGCATAAAGTTCAAATTGAGTTCTATGACCATAGACCATCATATTAAATATTATATGAAAAAACCATGTAGAACATCCCCTCACACTGGATGGATGTTTGTAATGGAGTTGCTTAATGGCCATAAAGATAGATGTCATCAATAATTTAGAATGGAGAATAATGTTTTTCTCAAATTATGTAAATTGTTGAATGAGTCATATGGATTAAAGAAAGGTACAAAAGTTACAATAAAAGAGGCAGTGGTTATGTTTTTTTAATCACTTTAGGCCATGGACTTTGCAATAGAACGGTTCAAGAAAGATTTCAGCATTCTGGTGAAACAATTTCTAGATGGTTTGAAAAGGTATTAGAGGTTGTTTCACGAATGTCGATTGATTTCATCAAACCAAAATATCCAACTTTTAGAGAAATTCCAAGCAAAATTAAAGATGATAGAAGGTATTGGCCTTATTTTAAAGACTGCATTGGAGCAATTGATGGAACACATATAGCAGTTGTCGTTTCAAGGTCCAATCAAATCAAATATATTGGGAGAAAAGGCATTCTTACGCAAAATGTAATGGCTGTATGTGATTTTGATATGTGTTTCACTTTTGCTTGGGCTGGTTGGGAAGACACAACACATGATGCTCGAATTGTTATGGAGGCTTTGCATAATGATATATTGCACTTCCCTCATGCACATAGAGATTTGTGAAAAATAACTAAATACTTTTTTATTTATTGTTAATAATTCAGTGCTTCTTTATTTATTTATTTTTGAATTTGGAATGTAGGAAAATATTATTTGGTAGATGCAGGATATCCTTACATGCAAGGTTATCTAGGACCATACAAAGGTGAGAGGTATCATCTTCCTGATTTTCGACGCGCTTGTCTTCCAAAAGAAAAGAAAGAAATATTCAATCATGCATTCTTCTTTAAGATGAACAATCGAAGAACATTTGCGTTTGGAAAATAGGTGAAAAATTTTACGTCAAGCGCCAAGTTTTCCATTTCCAAAACAAGTTAAAATTGTAATTGCTTCAATGGTTATTCATAATTTTATAAGGTTAAATGCTCAAAAGGATGAAGAGTTTTCTCCTTATGATGAAGATGATGAATTACTTCCTGAAGTGAAGAAATCAAGTGAAAATAAAGGCGTTGAAGGAAATCATTTAGATGAGTCACAAATAACGAGATGAATGATGAGAGGAACATATTGCAAATCTTCTTGTATTATGATAAAATGCATTGTTTATTATGTATTTAACTTTTCACTCGGCTTGAATATTTATTTTCGGATTATAATATTATTTAACTTTTTACATGTTTTAATATTTATTTTCATATTAATTTTGTTTCCTACAAGAAAATGAGAAATCTCTTTAAATTATTTCCAAGATAGTTATCTAAAATTTTCTACAAGATGGTTATCCAAGAAATATGTAATCGTAAATATAATATATTGTACTTTGCATATTGTTTAGTATACTTTAAATATTATTTAGCATAAATAATTTATTATAAAATAAAATATAGATAAAATTAATAAAAGTGCTTTTTATTTTATGTTACTAAACATCTCTACTGTATGAAGCTCTTTTTAAAAAGCTATTTTTTTAATTGACAGCTAAACAGTCAACTGACTTTTCAGAAAAGCTCTTTTCAGAAAAGCTCTACTAAAAAATGCTCTACTGACAAAAGCTCTACTGACATAAGCTCATCCAAATAGGCACTTATATTGTTACTTAACTAACTTCTCAAGTAGACAACACCAGACTAAGAAATAGTCGGGGGAAATTTAGGATTAACCACGGATAGCTTCTTACTTCTCACATCCAAGATGGTATTTTATTGCGTTAAGCCATTGCATCATAAACTTCAACCCAATTATATGTCCTTATCTAGACAAATTAACGCATCTTACAGAGTTATAAAAAAGAAGAAGCATTATATAAGTCCAATTATCTTTAACTCACATCGCTTCAAGTCGACTGAATGATCTGTTTATCAGATTCTCTTTCACTTTCATTTTCATCTCTCTTGAAAATGGAAGGCACTTATGGTGGTCATTGCTTGTAAACTTGGATCAAATTGGTCAAGGTCATATCCCAACTGACCTAATTTTTCAATGTAGCCAACCATCTACAGAACATGAAGTTACATTGATGTTCCAAGAGCCATCCGACATTGAAACAAAGCTCTCGCAGTCTGAAACCTCTCTACCCTACTTTGTACACCAAACAACTCTTGAAGGTGCAGGAACATTTCCCTTATATTCATATTTTCATGTTGCCTCTAAAGCTCGAGAGGCATGCTGGCTAACATCACACATGTTACTTGCGCATTGTCATCTATATGTCTTTGATAATATACCCAATCCTCATTGACAACATCTTGAGAAGGTTCAAGTGGAAGCTCAGTGTCAAAAACGTACAATTTTTTCTCTTGCCTTAAAACAATTGTAAGGTTATGTAACCAGACAGTAAAATTTGGTCCAGTCAGTTTGTTTGCATCCATTATGCTCCTCAGGGATAAGTTTGTACTCATTTTCAAAAACTAATTAGTCAAAAATATAAATTAGTTTATGCCATAATACCAAATAAATAAGGACTTTTAAAAACTTGGTTACTCCCACTATTTAAACAAATTAATAGCCCTCACTATTAATTCGAGAAATTATCATATAATTTTCTAGTGGGTTAGGATCCCATTTTAAATTAATTGATCTTGAGTTTGCTCAACAAACCAATTAAATTAAAATTAGGTAGATAACATTTTATCAATCACATCCTATGTGATTCCTTGTTCCGATTAGGAGACAACTCTTTGTCATAAAATATTTAATAATATTTTTTAACCTTGCCTCTAAATAAATATGATCATGAGTTTACTCATCCAAATCATATAAATTTAGTTAAGTAAAACCCATAGTTATAAAATTAAACATGTTCGAGTTAAAGTAGCCTTGAGTTTACTCAACAAGCCAACAATAAACAAAACTATGGTTTAATTCTATAATAATGAAAGGCATTAATCATGTTCTAAACATGTACTTAATATTTTAATGAGGATTTAAACTAAAATTAAAATCTCATTCAAAATAATATAATCTCATTATATTAATTTATTTGACATAATCTAATTATGAAAAATAAATTGAGATTTTTTAAATAATTTAATTAATCAACATTTGAAAATTAAATTAAAAATAAAAATAAAAATAGAGAACAATGTTGGCCCACAGGCGAGGAGATGGCCAGAGACTACCTCCCGCCATCAAGCCCAAAGGTCGAGAGCGACAGTCTCTGACCGCCGAGACTAGCCTCCGCAACACGTGCCCCGTCTTCTCTAACCTTCCTTTGTAATTTTTTTTTTTTAAAAAAAAACGTTTATTCTGCTAGTTCTACTTTCAGACAATCTCAAGGCATTCTACCCTATTAGTATAATTATAACATACTTATAAATATACATAAAACTCTAGAGAGATAAGACTCTCTAGAGTGAGAAACCACCACTACCGAAGGTGGTGGTTCTCCAACCACCGGTGGCTACTACTACCTCCGGTGGTTCTGTTCTTCATCAAACATGAAGTAAAATAAAACTCATTAATCAAACATATAACAACATTCATTAAAGCATTGAGTTTGAATAAAAAGCAACGAATAAAAAAAGGGCACTGAAACGTTAACAGAAGGTTGAAATAATGAACATAAAAACTTGAGTAAATTAACAGAAACCTTTGACTATCATGCAACTGTTTTCTATTAATTACCCAAAGCATACGTTATGCATTGAATATAAACAGGATTTGAGAAGACCAATGTCAGTTACGAATATTATTGATCGATTATGCAAATTAAGAGACAACAAAAAATGCATGCATGCAGTGATCGTTGATCACGAAACTTCATACAAGTGGAAAAACAATGAAACAAAGATCAAAATTAAAAATTTTCCAGAAACAATTGAAACTTTTTCCAAATTTCCAGAGCCATATGAAGCTTTTCTAGACATTGTTAACGCAACCATTAACAACATACAAACGTTTTACATCTTGTTTCCGGACCTGAAAGGAACGCAGTCCATATTACCAAAAACGCACAAAACTTTTTCAGATTGCCAATAATATAGAAAATTTCCAAAAACAAATGCAAACTTTTACATCTTTCCAGAAACAGAAAACGCAAGATTTCACAGTAGTCCATCTAAGGGATTAAACAAGTCCTACCATGTTCAGAAACACTTTCGGATGAACATGAAGAACATAATTTTCAGAAAATTATTTAATCACTTAGAATATGCCCGAAACACAATAGCAACTATCTGGATTAATGTTGGACCCCGATTTTTGAGTGAAATTTAGAAATATGAAGTGAAAGTAAATGAGTGGTTTTATATATGTATTGTGAAACAAAAGTAACTATGCTTTGAGGAAATTCATAAGAAAAGAATGATTTTGATTTTGATACCTACGAGTTTTGAGTAGATTGGTATGGTTTATGAAATTAAAGTAGATGAGTTGATTGAAATGAAGTTAAATAGCAAGAATTAAAAAGAAAAAGTGTGACAATTTGAAGAATTTATAAAGTTTGACTTTTTGACCATTGAGAGTTGACTTTTGATTTAGTCAAAATTTGAGAAAATGTTCTACATGAAACTTGTAGGTTATGTTGAGAGTTTTCTGTAGCCATAAAGTTTGTAATTTTTCGATATCGGAAGTGAAAGTTATGATAGGTCAAAATTTAGGTGTGTTATCGGTTGACTTATGTTATGGCTAAACCTTTGACTGAGAAATTGACCTAGTTAGTGGTTGAATTTGCTTCTAAGTTCTTCATGAAAGATTTAGATAATATTCTAATCTTTATTTTGATATAAAGTATGCAATTTTTTGATCAAGGAATAATAAGTTATGATTTTTACAAGTTTCTGTTATGATTTTAGCATGATTAATCGAGGACAGAATTTTTGACTGACAAATTGACTTCATTAGAGGTCAAATTGATTTTTATGTCCTGCATGAAAGTTGTAGGTGACTTTTTGATCTTCGCAGTGATATAAAATATGAGGTGTTCGGAATTTGGAGTTGAAAGAGATAAATTTTCGAAGTAAAATATTGTTTAGGTTTACATTAAATTGGGGCAGTACATTTGATTGGCTTTTTGACCTCTTTAAGAGAAAATTGATTTTTGAGTTCTACATGGAAGTTGTAGAGCTTCCTTCAAGCTTTCCATAGAGACCAAATTTGTCAAATTTAGAATTCGGAATCAAGAGCTACGATTTTTGAAAAAATTCGGATATATATATATATAATCATATATATATATATTGAAAAAAAAACATCAGAAGCTCTCTCGCTAGGGCGACGAGGAGGGTCCAAAATTGTTATTAATTTTTATTTTTTAATTATTTAATTATGATTTCCTGATTATAGGAAATATGACCCCTCTTCAATCTTTTGCTCATATCTTTTCCGTCCGACATCCGATTGACTTCGTTTTCGAAGCATTGGATTCCTAAGTCAGTGAATTTCATTTTTATGAAAAATTTGTGAATTTTTGAGATTAAATTGAGGTTGATTAAATTCATCAAAGTGAGTCGGGAAATTTTTCAAACATAGTTCATTATTTTGAGAAATTCTAGATCTGTGGTGATCCGATTGAAGTGATTCTTGAGGCAAAATAAAACTAAGACATGGGGCTACAAATCATATGAAGAAAGTAAATTTCAATTTTTGCCCCTAAGACTTTAAATTTCTGAATTGAAGTTAGGATTAGTGTGCAGTTTTGGATTAAGAATATCTGAAAGTATATTGGGCATAACTTTTTCTCTGGTAATCGAAATGAGGCGATTCTTGATTTGAGTTAAACTAGAGAAATAGAGCTACAATTGTTATGAAGACATCAAATGTCAATTTTGGGATTAAGAATGTAAATTTCTGGATGGAAATAATTTGCTGAAAAATATGTTAGCATATGAATATACCCGAAATGTTTTGAGCATAACTTTTGATGTAGTGCTCCGAATTGGATGATTTTTGTGGCATTATGAAATTAAGACTTAGAGGAACATTTCTATAGAAGGAAGTTTTAGCAAATTCCTTCAAATTGATAGTGCGAATCATATCCGCAAGTAAGCATGATTTAAAGTAAATGTTATGGGCATTTTGGGAAGTCCACTTAAAGAGAGGGGCAAAAGGGTCATTTGACCCTCTTTTTAAATGACATGGCAGTATATATATCTTTGGCTGTCGTTTGGAGTAGAGAAAACACGATGAATTGAGAGGAAAAGAAGAAAATAAGAAGAGAGGAGAAGAGAAGAAGCTTCGGCCATGGAGAAAGAAGAGAGAGAAAGCAAGATTTCAAAATTTTTGGGTCTTTAAACTTGGGTTTTGAGTTGATTCAAAGGAAAAAATAGGAAAGAGGATGAAAGCTTTTCATGGGGCTTGGAAAATTCGAAGATTGAAGAAGAAATGAGGTAAGAGGAATTTTTAAGTTTTGAGTTTTTAGTGAATTATTGGTTTAGAATTATGGAAAATAACATGGGTTTGTCCATTCTAAGATCAATTTTGGTGTTTGCTTAGTTAATTGGATCAATTTGGAAAAAAATTGTGAATTGGGGTTTTGCCAATTTTGAAATTTGGGGTTTTTGGAAATTGATGATTTAGATAGTTTGAAAGTATGTGGAATTAGTGTTTGTTAAGTTCAATTTGAGAAATTAAGATTTTTATGATGTTCAATTTGGGTGAATTGGTTTAGGTCAATTTTGGGATTAGATGATTTGAGAAATTGGTGATTTATATATCTTGAAATTAGTATGGATTTAGGAATTATGACATCAATTTTGAAGATTTTGTAATTTATGATGTTGAATTTGGATAATTATGGCTTAGGTAAATTTTATTTGGAAGAAGAAAAGAAGAATTGATCAAATTGGAGTTAGGAACGAGTTTCTGGCATCGATTCGAGGTGGGTAGTATATTTATTTGTTGAATTTTAAGCTAAGCATGTGAAATTGAAAATTTAAGAAGCTAATTTTTGATAAATTAATGTTTATATAAATGTTTGAAAATTATGATTTCGAAGGATTAAATTCCTTATTGTGGAAATGATTTTTAGAAAATGCAAGGTTTATGAAATTGAGGGGTTTTCAATTATTTGAATAATTTGAGAAATGTGCTTTGTAAATTTTGAATAAGTTTGAATTATGATTCAAAGAAATTATTGCATTCATTGTTATGAATTTTGATTGATTGTGATGTGTGATTAAATTGATGATTTGAATTGCATTATAATTGTTATATGATTTTCATGTGTTATGAGAATGTGTCAAGTATTGACACTATTTGATGTTATGATATAAAAAGTTTGAAAATAAGATTTCGAAAAGTGCCTTCGAGCAATCCGAATTTTTCGGTTTCGAATTATGTGTTATGTGGGTTTGGCCAGATCCTATCTGTGGGATGAGTGTGCACTTGTCTGTTTTATCGCCTTCTCCCGGCTGCCTGCTAGTGGCATGGAGCTCCAATTTCAGACTCCTTTCACGGCTACCTTTGGACCGCTATGCGAAAAAGTGTAATACGTTCATTCACTGTTTGTACTGGACCGTTATCTTGAGGAATGTGCGATACGTTTATTTTGGACGAACCAAACCATTTGATGTGTTATGTGCTTTTGTTTCGTTTCTAAGTGTGATGCATTCATATTTTTAAATTTGATCTTGAAATAAGAAAGAATTGAGAATTTTGAGAAATGAGAAGATAAGATTTGCAAATGTAAGATTTTGGAAATGTTTTATGAATGATATGAAAAGTGAAAGATTTGAAAGATAAGCTTTGAAAGGTTTCTACCGTGAAATGTTTAAAAATGACAAACTTCTTAAAAATGAGTTTTCCGCTTATTGTTCAATTTATAAATATATTATCCACGAGCTGTGTAACTCACCACCCTTTCATCCCCATCTCTAGGTTTCGAGCAGGAGATCGGATAAAAGAAAGTCAAATAACTGCTCGTTTTGCTTTTTTGTAAATTGTGTAGTTTGGATTTTTAGAAATGGTTTGTAAATGGATTTGAATGCCATTCAAGTTTGATAGTGTATCTACTTCGGAATGTAAGTGATTTATGGTTTATGTATTGAATGTGAGGTATAAGTTTGTATATGATTATTGGGGTTGTGTATGAAATTGTGTTTTGAACTCAATCATATATGGATCTGGAGATATAGAAATAGGTTTGCGTTTGTGTATGCTGAGATCCCGGACGGAGGGTCCGGTGGATTTTGATGTTTGTATATTTGATTGGGCATGTTAGAAATGTGTTTTAAAACACTTTGCGAGTTTGGGTTTATGAAAATGCAGCCGTTATCTTGATTTTTGAAAAAGAAATAATAAAAACGATTAAAATGATGATTTATGTGATATGTATGATTGTTAAGAAGAATATATGATTTGAGTTTTGGATTTAAGAATGAATTTCCTATGGAAATTATATGGATGTGATCGGTATAAGAAAGAATGAAAAAGAAGAAAAAAATTATACCGGATTTTGAATTGGTTTAGTCTACGTTTCCAACGCGATTGTGTTTATCTGTTCTTTGTTCTCGGATGTCGGATCCGCTTTGTTAAATTTTTGTTCCACTTTCGTATATTCGATTTGTTTTGATGCAATTCCTTTCCGTTTCGATTATTCGATTTGCTTCCGCTTTCACTTTATTATGTTTCCGTATTTTGTGATTCGATTCCGCTTCGTTTTTCGTTTCGCGTTATCGAATGCTTTGATTTTCGAATCGAAATTTTGATGAGAAAATTTTCGTTTCCATTCGCTTTCATTTCCTTCTCTTTTCATTTTTCGGTTGGGATCGGGTCTCCGGATCGGGTCCCAACAATTACACATCCACGCAGTAAACGTATATCACTACCAAATCTTTCCAAAATCAAATTTTAGATCACCAACTAAAAATAAAACAGGTTCAACGTATAAATATGCAACTTTTGCTTATTAAAACCAAATAAAAAATAATCAAGCTTATGAATAAAAATAAAACTGTTAAAGGGAGCTCTGATACCACTGTTGAAAAAATTATGCAAGATCGAATCTAAGCGCAACGAAATGAATTTAAAATTTTTCCATAGGATCAACTTTAACATAATTAAATTAGAAACATAAAACGACAAAGCTATACGAACCTGTTCCGATTTCTCGATACAATTTCTTGTTTCTCCAAAACAGTCATTCCACAAGCCGTTCAATCGTCCGGCCTCTATGGTATCCACAGATCTATTCAGAGAAAAAACTCAAATCGAATTTGAGAGGAAAAATTGTAAGAAGTGCTAGCATCCATTTTTCTAATTTTTCCTTTTATATGAAAAATCTTATTTTCATATCCTTGGATTTTATTAAAATTATAACTAAAGTCAAACTTTAATTATAATTATTAATTAATCCTTATAAGATCAAATATCACATATTGACCCTTGAAGTTTCTAAAACTTCTCAATTAAGTCCAACTTAATTCAAATTTCACTTTCTTCTTTATTGATCTTTTATGTGTGACCCATTAGGTTCCTAATATGTTGGTCATAATTATAAATTATAATTCTAATTCACAATTATAATAAAATAAATTAAAATTCTTTTAATTTATCTTTAATTCCCTAATTAAACAATTTATAATCATAGATCATGATTGACGTTTAGCAACATGTCATGACCACCTAAATATTAGGAATGTCAAAGTGGTTTGACTTAACTTGTTTATGCATGGTTATCTTGTATAAATTAATCCTTTCGTCATCTAATGTTCCAATTGGAATTAGAGTATGGAATTCGTGTCTACTCTAAATAATCCAATCATATTTGTTCTTGCTAATTAGTAAATGATTTGTAATTGATATTTGAAAACAACCTTTACAAATTTCAATTTACTCTAGCCAGAGATTTCCAAAATCACTATTAATTAAGAACAGCAGAACATTCTTCCTAATTACTTTAGGACAACAAATTCTTTATTGATTTACTCAACTATCTCCACATAGTTCATACTATATCTAATAACTACTGAACTGAACTATTCCAAGAATAGAACATAAGTAGCATTAAAACCTAGTAATTCTTACATGAGATAACCTTGGTAATCTCAAGTCTAAGGATCAATTATACAACCATCATAATGAGATAATCCACAGACACACAAGTAATGTTCCATTTGGGATTCTCATAATTGGGTCAGTTCAGTGAACTTATTCTCTAATAAGCACACAAGTAATGTTCCATTTGAGATTTTCATAATTAGGTCAGTTCAGTGAACTTATTCTCTAATAAGCGCCCACATGTTTGTTTAAGTATCTCTATACTTTAATCTATAAGATTGATTACTTTCTTCATAAGAAAGAAACAAATATGTGCTAGTTTAACCATTTCATCAATACCCCATCTTGATGAAACTATGACTAGGAATATTTTAGGAATAATACGAAAATGCAATTTGAATCTCATAATTATAATCGCATTATAATTTCTAATTGCATAACAATTATTGTAGGGATTTTATCTTTATGATTAGTAATTAAATAATTAAAAATACACAAAGATAAAGAATGTCTTTTATTCATTTAAACAAACTTTATACAATTAAAATGTACAACTAAAATTGGTTGCAAGGGCATAAACCAACACTTGCAAGAAAATCTAAAATCTTTTAAAGATAAAATCAAACAGAACGAGAAGTTTGGGAAGTAGAAATAGGAAAGTGCTAGGCAAAACAAAACAACGCAGACCTGCTCCTATTTAACAGGAAACTAACAACAGAAGCTGAATTATGTTCCGGGTTTAGCTCCATTTTATAAATTTTCACTTAACTAATTCTACTAAATCTTGATTATGAAAGTCTTAGTTGTCTTGTTGGATTAAAGAATAAAGTTCAAGTGAATTTAAGACAGAAACCAAAAATTAGAAGATGTTTCTGGAGGATATGTCCGTGTGTAGGACGCACATGCCTATGTTAATTGTGCACGTAAAGTTTTATTCTTTTAAAATTTAAAGATAAATTTGAGAGATAAAACTCACATGAAATAGAAACATATGATGATAGATAGTTTTAGAGTCCAAATAACTTTCGTCAACCACCACAACAGACATGTGTATTAGCTACGATTTCTTTGGGGATGAAACAGAAATCGTAAGTATCCCTTTGCAGACGAATAAAAAATATCATCGCTAAAAGTTTAAGAATTTACGACGATTAAGCAAAACTTCGGTAAGGGGAAACAATGTTACGACGCTTTTACAATTTCGTCGCAATAGCAACACGTTTTAACGACGTTAAAGTACTTTCGTCGCAAAAAAGAAACAATTATCAATGACTAGAAATTATCGTCAATGTATGTGGCACAAATCAAAGTGATTAGTGCTGATTTAGCAAAATGATTGCAATTGTTGGGAAAATCGTGGTAGAAAACAAAATTGTGTAGCAAATTGCATTCCTTTTTACCGACATTTTTTGTGAATCAAGCTAAGATAATACGAAGCGACGATAAATGCTTGAATGTCATGAAATGTTCACTATTGGCAACGATTATCGTTCTTTGTCGGTAAATTTTGGCAATGAATTTCTTTTATGTCGCGGATTAGTGGACATATTGCGACCATTTATCTTAATTCGTTGCTAATGAGGTGGGATATAGCGATGGTCTATTATTTTGTCGCTAAAAGTTGCTCTTAGATGTTTTAGAAAAATTTTATGTAAATATCGATGAAATTTGATATGTGATAATATTGTTAAAATTAATAATATTTAGAAGATAGTTTGTTAATAATATGTAATAATCGTAGTTAAGGTTAATTATAATTGACATTTTATAATCTATCCTAGTTAAGATATGTTTTGTTGTAAAGTTGTGTTTAGTGGTTAAAACATATTGTTGAATTACACATGGTAGGTTATTTAAAATATGCAAAAGTAAATATATGTTGAAGCGGAAAATCTTAACAATACTAAATATATCATAATTTTAAGTAAAAAGTAGTATTAATCATTAATATTTAGTAACAGATAAAATAATTATTTATAAAAATTTTGGAAATGGTATCAATATAATATAATGATATATGGTAAGTTGTACAAACTTTTAATTAGAAGGTCAACAATTCTTACAGACATAGAACAATTACAATAACAATGACAATAGTACACACCTTACTTCTAACTAGTAGAGAGGTTGTTTAAAAAAATCTTACAGATAGAACAATAAATAAAGTTTAAAGCTGAGTCCAGTTGATTCCATTGATTAATGACAATGATATAATTATTTTTCTGAATTCCAAGTGACATGAGAGTTGTTAAAAGTCAATGAGTACCTTGTGTCTGGATTCCCAAAAAAGGTCCTTGCACGTTCGAAGGCACCAATTGAAATAGTGAAAGATCTTCCTTAGGTGTAGGGTTGTTGACGCCCTAATCTTTGACGAACCGTTGTGACATCGCCCCTACCTCCATGGTCATAGATGTTATTTTGAAGATTCAAGGAAGATTAATACAACATATAGTATATACTATCAAATTTGAATATATATATATATATAATAGCTTCATAACAAGAAATGAGATCTACATTCGGATGATCCTAAACACCTTGAAGAAGAAGATTGACCATAGATGGCAAATGATTATTAATGTATGAAGAGGAGATTTGTTCTGCATTGTTTTTTTTCTTTAGTAAGAACAATTTTGCCACATTCTTCCCAATAGAATAAATTTCTACTATCGAAACTAGTCACCATGTTGACGTTCCTTGATTAATTATGTTAATAGTTATATTCTACAAATGTAAATTTAAAATAAAAGTCATTATGTTCAGCGCCAATTTCGATGATAAGTTAAAGTACTACAATTTAGTACTTATACATCTTCAATCTACCTAATGAGATGAATGTTACCCTTATTAAAATAATAGTAATCTATTTACCCTTTTATCATATGTAATTTTAGAATTTAAAATAGATTAAACATGACCATGTTCTTGATGTATAGAAGTATAGTATTATCTATATTAGTTATATTACTATTAATACAAATTAAAAATTAAGTACTCTTTCAAACCTTTCATTAGATAGTTAGCAAGCTTTCCTGAAAGAAGTGTTAAAGGTCGTAAAAAGAAGTCAACACATGTACAATTGACAAAGAAAGACAATAAATCATCTTCGAAATACAACCACAAACACAACCCATACAAAAAATGCAGAATTAAGAACTCACAATAAACACCTAAAGGTATAAATTAAACTTAGCACTTGATCGATGGTTTGAAAATATATAAAAAAAAACAATACCAATATAGTTAACGATGGTTCTTTGACGATGATGACCTCAATATAGGAGATAAGGAAAATGGTTATTACACTATGAATGTAGAGGAATGTTGACGACTAACACAAAAATAAATAGAGGCTCATTGAAGTAGTGATAAAAACCTAATACAAAATGACGCTGTTTCTTGTTAAGATAAATGATGTCACTTTTCGATTTTGTCGAAAGAAATATAATACTATGTTGTTAGAAACAAAAAATGGTTTCTTGTTAAGATAAATGATGTCATTTTTCTTTTTCTCAGAAGATATATAATACAATGTTGTTAGAAACAAAAAAACCATTACCAAGTTAAAGACATTGTCATATTTATTGTCACCTTTAAGTAATATAATTATTATTACATATAGACAAAATTATTATCACAATACCTCAATGACCGCCATAATATTTTTGAAAATATTAGAACTTAATCACATTGATTTATAATAACATTATAAGTTTATTACAATTTTGATTGTAATATAAGTACTTCATATTAATCATTTTAAAAAACTTTATGAAAAAGGTTTAGTATAGGTGATGTTTATCTAGTTTGGTAACAAAATATTTCAAAATTTGTGACACCTATTTAGTTTGGTAGGTAAATTTGGGATTTGGAGACGAATTTTATATTCGTTGCCAAATGTAATGGATAAAAAAAAAAAACACAGACGTGTGACACTCCTCTCTTCTTCCCTCTTTTCTCATTTTCATCTATTCCTCTCTCCACATCGCCTAAATTGCCAAAATTGATCTTTCACACCCCACCGTCGGTGAAAGAACTTTCTTCTCCTCTCTCTGTCATCCATCGTCTCCTTGTGCTTTGTCTCCAATTGGTGATTGGTGTTGCTTTGGTTTTGTGGGTCACATAATAAACACTGAATGTATATGTCGATAACCATGGGTCGTTTATTATGCAATATGTTGAGTTGTTTGCGTTATTTACTAATGATAATGGTTGAAATGAAGCAGATATGTGTTATTATGGTTGAAGAGAGGGAAAATAATGAAGTGTTTTTGTTAATTTAGGTTGATATGTAATTGCACATTAGGTGTTTGAAATTTTTTTTGAATGATTGTGTTCTATTATCCATAGTTGGTACGACTCAAGGAAAGTCTATAAAAGGAATCATATGACCTACCTTCTTATGTTAAAATTTATTTTGATGATGTACCAGCTATGTTACAACAATCACGTGGCAATCTCTAACTCCTCTCCCTTATTACCAAGAATTTTGGCATAATTTCACAACAGTCTAGTAGGGGGACATTCTGGGTTTCTAAAAACATACAAGCAAATCGTGGTTGAGCTTTATTAGCTAGGAATGAAAGCAAATATTCAAAAGTATGTGGAGAACTGTGAGGTGTACCAACAAAACAAAAGCTTATCCTTATCAACTGCAGGTCTGCTACAACACCTGTCGATACTGGAACAAGGGTGGGAAGATGTCTGGATGGATTTTATCAAGGGCTTGCAAAAGTCATGTAACATCCCATCACCGATGGGAAGGGTAAAATAGTAAATTGGAATAGTTTATAAGTGTATAGAATTTTGCCTTGATGTGTTCATGCATATACATACAAGTGAATAGTGAATTTTTGCACATGAAAATGACTGTACATGCATTCATGACATTTCCCGATATAATTTTGAATAAATGTGATTGTTATGAAACATGTGATTTTTGTGTTGGAAACAAAATTGCTTGGAGAGGGTCATTGAGGTTTTAAAATTGTTAGAGAATTTTAGTGAAATTTTAGTAAAATTTTGGGGTACTTTTCGGACTAGGAAAAATGTCAAGTGGCAGAATAAGTGTCTACCGGTAGTAAAAATGACTGTCCAATGGCACTGAAAAATTAGGTGTATGATTTTAGGATTTATTAATTTGAGCCATTGGAATTTGGGAAAAAATTGGAGTAGCAATTAAAATTGAATTGGGAAGAAAATAGTGAAGGCTTAGGAGTGTGACATGTGGCAAGTGACACATGTCACTTGCCTAACATGCCACCATGTGCATAGGTTTTATAAAAACCCACCCTTTTGGTTTGTCTTTCACGATGCTTCCAAATAGAAGACCAAACTAATTGTTCTCTTTCATCAATTTCGTAGTCTCTTCTTTTCTTCCTTCTTCGTTGGTCTTCTTCTCCTTGTTAGTTGTAATTACTATTTTATTTGCTTGCTCTTCTTGTGCTCACCAAAAAGCCTAATCTAAACCTCACCCCCTTAAGATGATAATAATAGTGTATGGTGGGGGGAAGTTAGAGTGTTAGTGGTGGTTTTGAAGACTTGAAGTTTTGGAAGCTTAATGAGGTAAGAAATATGTTCTATATCATGGTTTTGTAGTTAATTAAATTAGTTGTGATGTTTGTACATAAAATTGCATGAAATTGTGTTTGGTGATTATGGGTATGTTATTTCCTTGTTGGATTGATGGTTGATTGATGATTGATGAGGTAGAAGTAAATGAATGGATGTAGAGATGTTTTAGTGAGTGTAGAAAAGGATGGATAATTTAAGAGTGGGTTGCTGTCATTTTGTGGCTAATTGTTCAAGTGGAGGTCTTGATTAAATTGTGGGTAATTTATTGACTAAATTGAATGCTTATTGATGTAGAACTGGTATGGAAATGATGGGATTTGAGTTAGGTTGAAAAGCTGGAAATTTAGATTTGTATATGTTTCATTTTTTTTACCATAACTTTTTATATGGTTGAGCAATTGAGATGAGATTTAGCTTGAATTAAACTTCAGGAGTTTGGCTACAATTCTTGTGAAGGAAGTGATATTTAATTTTGACTAGAAGAGTTCCAATTTTTGATTTGAATGTGGAAAAGGGTGTAGGAATGAACAGTAGCTTGAAAATTTCATTTAGTGATCTGAAACTTTGGAAAATTTTCTAGATTGATTTAGGCAGATTCTGCTAAATTGGTCTTCATGAAAGTTGTAGTTTTTTTTTGTTAGCTTTCTATCGCTACTAAGTATGACATTTTTCGAGAAGAAGGTTGAAATTTATGATCTGTTGACTCTTGGCTATTCTTTCAAAGATTTATGTGCCTTGTGTTTGAAAATGTCCATAAATGTAGGTTTTGTGGATACTGTGTTTTGGGACCAATTCTGGACTGTTATGGTTTGAATTGACTCAAGTGGCCTTAGTGAAAGTTATAGAAGAATGGCTTAGCTTTTTAATGATATATAATATGTTATTTTAGGGTGTAGGAATTGTAAGGTATGAATTTTGGAAGTTTGGATGTGGTTTAGGGTGAAACTATGGGGGCAGAAGCTTTGATTAAGATTTTGACCTTTTTAGAGGTTGAATTTGCTTCCAAATTCTTCATGAGAATTGTATAATGTGTTCTGATATTTCCATTTATGTAAAGTATGGAATTTTTGGACCATGGAATAGGAAGTTACGATTTTTAGAAGTTTCTGTTAGTGTTTGGCATGATCATTAGTTGACAAAGACTTCAAAATAATTTTTGACTCCCTTAGAGATCAAATTGATTTTTTAATCCTTCATTAAAGTTGTAGGTTGCATTTTGATCTTTTCATTGATATAAAGTATGACATTTTTGGACCTTGGAGTTGAAAGATAGAAATTTTAGAAGATTGTGTTACTGTTGAGGATGACACTTATATGGGTAAAAACTTTGATTGAGCATTTGACCCTTTTAGAGGTTGAATTGGCTTCCAAGTTTTTCATGAAAGTTGTAGAATATGTTCTGTTCTTTTGATTGATATAAAGCTTGGAATTTTTGGCAAAGCGAATGGGAAGATATGATTTTTAGAAGAATATTGCACTGTTTTGGAAAATTTGTGTTTAGGTAGAAACTTTGATTGCATTTTTGACACCCTTAGGGGTGAAATTGGTTTGTGAGTCCTTCATGAAACTTGTAGGGTTTTTTTTTGTGATCTTTCCAATGAGACTTTATTTGTCATTTTTGATTTTTTGTGTGAAAATATAGGTTTTGTGAAAGGAGAGAAAGAAATAAGTGGAATTGGAAAAAAAAGGGAATTTGGCGGAAGCTCGCTCCTCGTGAGGGCGACGCCTCGCGAGGGCAAGGACCAAAAGGCATCCTAGCCCTCACGAGGTCGCAAGGGCGAGGAGCCCTGGCCCGTTTTTTTTAATTTAATTATCTTATTTTTTGTTCTTTCTTAAGTCTTTTGTGCATAACGTTTTCAACCGATCTCCGATTGACCTGATTCTCGAGGCATCGAATTTGTAAAATATTTAATTTCATTTCTATGTAAAATTGTGAATTTTTAGAGATGAAATTGACGTGGATTGATTATGTCAAAATGAGAGGACCGAGTAATTATTTTTCTGGTCCGTGTTTTAACAATAATTGGACCTATAGAGGTCCGAATTGAGTAATTTTGGTGTCTATGAATTTCTAAAATTTAGAGGAAAACTTTGTGATGAGAATTTTTGGAATAATGTCGGGAATGTCATGAACATGCATTGTACACATTTTAATTTCTCCATGTACATTATTAAACATTTCTGATTGTACACTTGGTAATATTTGTGTATTTTAACTGTTATAGAAGCGCATTTGGAATGTCAATCCACAGACGTTGTCGAGACTTCCAGACATTAGCTTCGGAAGCTATAGGTGAGTGACCTAGACGGTTTTCTCAATTATTGATTGCTTATAATTTTGTGGTGAATAATGGTGGGTTTGAGATTGATTATGATTGTGGATTCTGGACAGAAGGTCCGATGTATTGAGGAGCTATGAAATAAAAGTGCTACTTGTATGTGAATTTGAGAACTACTTGCTTGTGATGTGATAAATTGTGACACATGTGTTGATTGTGATGTATTTACTGCTTAATTGTCACATATGCATTTCATACATGAATGCATACTCAGATAATGTCAGTTGTGATCGGAGCAGCCACCGAGAGCTAAAAGCTTAACGATTGTATTTGGGCCTCGAGCCCCAAAGTGATTTAGAGCCTCAGGCTCAACGATTAATTTGCTCATATTGGGATAGTCCAGGCGCTCGGTCACAACAACATAATAAATTAGAAAAAAGGGTCACATGAGCATTTCATATGCATTTGCTTACATATATTTGATTGAGTGAAAGGCAAAATACCTTATGCTTATGTGAAAATAAAATGTGTGACTGATGTGCTCATGTGGTACTTCTGATGTATGTGAAATTATGAAATAATTGTGATATGCCTGCTTGTTGCATGAATTGAGTGAACCATCGATGATGGTTACCTCACCGAGTTCGCAAAACTAATCCAAAATTTACAATTATTTTTCAGGATTTGAGGAATACCCCATTAGGTAAACAAGAGTATAATTACTGCATACAAGGGAAAGCTAGAAGTCGGGATCAGTTCGCGTCTGCCTTGTGTCTTTTTTTCTTTTCGCACTGAATTGTACGTTCCGCAAAGTATTGTATTTAGTGTATTTGAATATATTTGGTGTGTATAACTTACCGATTGGAAAAATGTTTGTAAAAGAGATTGATCATACTATAATGTGATTTGTTTTTGGAGTGTGCAAATCAAAATTCTAGTATGTGAAAACAAAAGTTTGACAACTCTTGTAAATGAAAATGTTTCTGAATAGAAGTGGGCCCAAATTACGATTATTGATTTTCACGTACGCTTGAAACAGAATTTTTTTTTTTTACTGAGTTTTTGACGAACTAAGTGATGTAGCATGTCACCCTCGTGGGACACGGACTCGGATATCACCATCAATGTCGGGTTCAGGTCATGCAGGAGTGGAGTGTTACAATAGGGTTTATTGTTATCCTTGTGGTGGAAAAGTTCAATAAATATGCCCATATTGTCATATTAAAGCACTTGTTTTCTACTTTAAATGTTATGGATGCATTAGTGCAAAACATCATTCAACTTCATAGGGTTTCGAATATATTGTTTTTGATCAAGATAAGGTCCTTAACACTTTCTGGATAGACTTATTAGGCTAGAACATATCAAATTACATCATAGTACAACATATCATGCTCAAACAAATGGTCAAACCGAAGTCATTAACAAATGTCTTGAGGATTATTTACGTTGCTTTGTGCACACCCAACCAAAAACTTGAAGCCAATGGTGACCTTGGTGTGAATAGTGGTATACACAGCCTTCCACACCTCTGTTTAGCTCACTCCTTTCAAGGTGGTGTATGGTCAGGACTTGTCAGTTGTCACCCTTGTTGTACTACTTGCAATCTAACACCTTTAAGTTGCGATGAAGGAGCAGCTATTGGTTCGGGACATAATGCTCAAGGAAATGAGAGAATTGCTAGGTTTAGCTCAAGCACGAAAAAACATATAGACCAACGTCGTTGAGATGTAAATTTTCAGGTGGGGGACTTGGTGTACTTGAAAATTTGACCGCACCAAAGTAAATCACTTGCTCAAAGGGTAGATAAGAAGTCCCCTCGTTATTTTGGTCCCTACCATGTTATTCAAAAATTTGAACCTGTCTATAAAATTAAACTCCCTAATCTTGCTCTCATTCATCCAGTGTTCCATATCTCCCAGCTTAGGATGGCTATCAAGGTCAACAAGTCATGTAAAGACATTATCCCAATTTTAGAAGATGATCTAGAGTAGAGAGTCGAACCGAGTCCATCTTAGATATGCGTTCAGGAGGAAAATCAAATATTGCAGCTAAAGTGTTGGAAGGACCTTCTAGAACTTGAAGTATCTTGGGAGCCCTATGACACAATCACTCAACACTATGTCATTTTTCATCTCGAGGACAAGGTCAAACTCATAAGGGAATTTGAAGCATCTTGGGAGCCCTATGACACGATCGCTCATTACTATGCCACTTTTCATCTTGAGGACAAGGTCAAACTCATAAGAGAATTTGAAGCATTTTGGGAGCCCTATGACACAATCACTCAACACTATGCCACTTTTCATCTTGAGGACAAGGTCAAACTCGTAAGGGGTAGTATTGTTAAGCCTCCTATTCTTATACAATACGAAAGGACAAAGAAGGAACCAAACAGCTGACACAGCTGCAATTTTTGCAGGGTAAAGGCTTTGTTTTTCTGTTAGAATGCTAATACGATATGGACTAGTGAGATGGCAGGTTATTGGGATTATAGGGGCATGTGTGAGGTAGGAAGGTGTGAATAATCTCAGGTTGTGAGAGTGGAAACTTTGGTCACCTCTCAAATGTGGCTTTTATTCATCCAAAATCCATTTTCCTTATCAATAAAATCCTAAATACTAGCATTCGCCAGGGTTCATTCATTTATTTCTCTATTTCCTCTTCCACTGACATCCATTTGCAGAAGTTCTTCTCGTAATTTAGCAACGTAGTGATTCATCATCTTATCCTACACAGATTTCAAAGGCATGGGAAAGACTGGCAATCACCAACTTCAAGAATAATGCTTTTAACAGATTCACCATATGATTCTTGGTTGGGACCAAATCTTCGCTAGTATAGTGGACATATAATATAGTTGCATGACCAGTATATCTAATACGGGACTTATCCGTGTATTTCTATCAAAAACAGGAGAAGCTTAAGCCACAATCGGTATGATTAAGCTGCAGACAGTATCCATGCACCGAGATTCTTCAACAGCCATTTGATCGAGTTTCACGGCAGACCTAGAATCTGAAAATACGCCAATATTAAGGCTATCTATGGAACGGCTCTTATTGTGCTCATCACTATGAGCACTTCCTATCACAAGCTAAGTCCTGCAAACTATAAGGTTCACATTCCACGCCTCCTTATTTCAGTGGAGGAAATATCCATGCGGAATCTTTCAGCTGGTATGGAGACAAACATCTCTTTTAGAATCTCTGGAATGTCGAAGTCTTCATGAACCTGCACAATGACCAAACCAACCACACTGAAAAAGGTTCCAAAATGAAGGTAGTGTATGCAGAAATCATGAGGGCGTTTTCACAAGGCTCCAGTATATGATTATGAAGGACACCTTGAAAACGCCATCCACATTACGACCACCAACAACGAAAGTGCATCCTGTTCTTTTGCATCTATTAAGTATCTCTATCATCTTCTTATAATCCCCGTCATAATATTTTGGCTGAAAAAGCAGTAGAATTAGAAGTCAATAACTGGAAAACATCAATAAAACTCGCGGAGTAAGGTTACATTTTAATCCCTAAAGAGTCAAGGGAATCTACATGTCATGCCGCATCATATCTTCTATCTAAAGTGTTATTATGATCACCAAGTCCTTACTCATTATAAAAGTGAAAGCCTGGCTCAGTAACACTTGAAAGCACGAGGTCACATGTAACACGTTAAAGCAAGAGCTAAACCCTTATATGATAAGGGCACTTTGTGCCACTATTTATGGACAAAGATTAGCAAAAACTGCAAAGAAAGAAGACAAAATAATATTTACAACGTCTGTAACGAGTAAAGATCTATTTTATGTATTATGGGGCAGCTTACTGGATTCTATCAATACTGAAAATGACATGGTACCAAAACAAACATAGGAAATAACACAGCATTGTCCGATTCATGAGGATAGGAAAAAAAATACTTTTCCCTATCCGGATTAAAATTATCTAAAATTGGCATTCCCATAACTTACGAAAATCATAACTAGTTTAAGTTTTTGTTTCATATTTTTATCATAATCTCATTTTATTATTAACTAAGTAAATATTATTTAATCAGATTGCTAATAAAAATTATGAATAATATAATCCAATAATTCAATTTATTTTAGTTTATTTTATTTAAAATAAACATTAATTTAAATTTTAAATAAAAATATTTTAACTTTTATAATTATTTTAGTAATATATTTTCAATGTTAATATATTCTCAAAATACAAATTTTAAAATAAAATTATTTATTTTAATATTTAATTCTACATAATCTAATATTTAATAAATAAATATTGGTTTGAATATGAAATCTTAAAATTTTCTATTTATTTAAAATTGTGTTCATTGCTAAAAGTTATATAAGATTTAAAATAAAATTAATTGCTGAATTAATTCATATACTAATTTATCTTTAACTTAGTAATTTATTAGTTTCAGTAGTAAAAGTGTAACAATAGTGCTATTAACAATCAAACAAATTTTGTTTATGTTTTAATAAAATAGAAATCAAAATCAAAAATGAAAAATAAAAAGTAAAAAACCGCAACTAAACGGCCTTAGCAAACATTCTTTTACTGCACCAATAAAAAATCCACTTCTTCCTAGAGACAAGTATCATGTACAGCTACTGTTAAAAAATGTTATCAACCATAATATGTTCTTGGCAAGGGTAATGGACCTTTAGTAAAACTACATATGATTCTTTAATTCATGGGTTCCACATTCAAAGACGATGAGTTATTGCAATAACCAAAAACCACAGCAGGTAAGACAAACAAATGGACAAGTATGTGTTGCCTAAATCCACTGGTGCTGTAGTAGTTAAACTAAGTTCCTATCAGACAAATTCAGTCTTCCATGACAAAAAGTCACTCACATTTATAAGCCTCGCAACTGTGTCTGCGCCAATAACAAAGGCACTGCCTGGGAAGAGTTCAGCTTTCTTATAGAAATATGGCTGATTGGAAATAATTACCGTCTTTCCTGCAATTCAAAAGGATAACTGATCATGTTTATACTAAGTAGTAGCTCCCAAAATTTCCTCCACTTTTACAGGAGAGATAACTTGAAAATTAACATGATCACTAGAACTTTTGCCTGGTTTAGACCATGAAATATGCATCATTTCCAGCTCATGCAGGAGTTGAATGCCATATCCATTTTATGATGCCAGCTTTCTCACGGAATATCTCATTAGCAGCTAGGCAATGCACATAATAATTCTTTAGACATCCTTAGCTTTAATTATCTGGACTGTAATTATAGACTACAGAAGGCTGTTAGCTTTAATTATCTGGACTGTTATTATAGATTAAAGAAGGCTGCTTCCCAGAAGTAATGTTTGTAGGTTATATGATAATTGTCTCCTCCCCATTATTGTCACATTGATATAGCAACTGTCTAAATCTATATTATTACTATATAATTTTCTATATAATATAATTTTCTACATAATATAAAATAAATCTAAAATATAGCAGATTATGAAATAAGATTGATAATTATAAAACTACTTGATTCAAGCGGAACTCTGCACATGCAGATCTCAACTCAAACCACCCAGAAATGATCAGATTGCCACTGTAATCCTTCCACACCAAAGTAGTCACATAACCATATATAGATGCAGAAACATCGATATCATGGAAAATTAAAAAGCAGGATATTTATGATGAGACAGACCAACTTTTTCAAATTGTTTGACACGATCTTTGATTTCTGATACTGAAAGTGGGGGTTTGTCGGCATTGACAGCAGATAATTCAAAGCACGGATAGCCACTGCCGCAGACACTGCGCGACAAAAATGTGTGAAAAGTACAAGTTACTGTAAGTTCACCATAATTTGCAAGGACTGCCCATTTCAACAAGAACACTTAAAAGCTCTCACGAATGAAATACTGACTATAAAATATGGTCAGAATATATTCAACATAGAGCTGTAAAGCTTGAATCAAAGTAAGAAATATGCATTTCCTGAAACACGCATTTTTTCAGAAAAATTCACATACCTGACAGCAACTTCCAAGAGCTT
The DNA here is from genome assembly GCA_029891385.1 of Erythroxylum novogranatense. Taxonomy (NCBI): domain Eukaryota; kingdom Viridiplantae; phylum Streptophyta; class Magnoliopsida; order Malpighiales; family Erythroxylaceae; genus Erythroxylum; species Erythroxylum novogranatense. The sequence continues at coordinate 32,249,083 of CM057226.1, read as the reverse complement.
GAGGTGACCATCATGCAATGGATTAAAAGCACCAGAAAGTATTATTTTTCTCTCTTCATTAGAAGTCTTGGCATCTGAAAGCGAATCAAAAGAAATGAAAAATTGTAGAAACTCACTGGGATTTACTCAACCCCTAGAACTGACCATACCACTTGGAAATGGATAAATCTTAAAGCATATCTCCCCATTTAGAAGTTGTTCTAACTGTTGGTCTTCATTGAACTGCTTCTCATATTCATCTTGCGTTTCTGTTTCACTTAAATCAGATACAGAACTAACTGGTACTTTGCATGCATTTGCAATGGCCTGTATCATAACCCAGAAGAAGGGAAGTTCATACAAAATAAAATGAGATAAAAACAAGCAAAACTAGAGAGATATAAGAGAAAATGTTGCAAACCCAGCAGTGAAGGATGAAAATATTGCAACCCAGCAGAGCAAACTCACATATAGAAAATTGAAAAAATAAAGAACTGCATTAGTCCATGGCCGTCAAGGGTCCTTTTGTCAAGTTCTAGCAAACTAATAAGTGATCTTGAAATTTCTAGTACTTTTTTGAGAACAAATATAGAAGGAAACATGTTGTTCCCAAGAAATCACATACGTCTGAACAATTTGCATTTCTGTAGTTATTTTTTTCTTCTAATTCCAGACCTTCAATAAGATATGACTTGAAAGAGTATCTTCCTGATCCCGAGTTCGCAAGCCCTAAAACAAACAATACAAATAGTTGAGTGCTGCAACAAAATATGTTAGAATTCTGTTTGAAGAATTATATAATTAGCTCACTACCTTAGACAAGGTAACAGTTGATACCCAAAGTCGGTTTGACGTTCGTGTTGACAAGTGAAATCTATATATTGCAGTGAGAACAAGGAATTAAGCACATTTATGCATATCCTAATGAGTTATACTATAAAGATATCTGGTACAGGACAACTGAAAGCAAAGCCGGAGTAAAACAATGAACAAGATTACAGGCGCATATGCCAATCAAAACCAAGCAAGATGAGGGATTTGAAAACCCATCCATATGGGAGATTTAAATACAACATTTACTTAGTTAACAGTCCTTAACGTAATAAGTAAAAAGAAAAAGAAACAATAATTGTTGTTATCAGGGTATTTTAGTATTTGACTGTCCAACTAAACATAGAGGCAGGAAAATATGATTGAAATTCGAATGTGAATTTCAATCATGCATATCATAAAAACTTGGTATTTGAAAGTCAATTAAGTTACTGGACATTGATACAGAGAAAATCCCCAAGATGAAATGCAGAGTACCTATGATCCCCAAATTTGGGACACGAGCTTGCCAAAGAACCAGTAAAACCCACACCAAGTACTGGGACTCCTATTCCACAAAAGAACCCTAAGAACCATTTTCCTACTCCTTAAAAGCCCGTATTCAATTTATCAAAGCAGGTTCCTTTTACCAGGATTAGAGAGCTTAAGAGCTCGATTATAAGCCAATAAAGCCAATTCCTCCGCCGTCTGTTCGCTACAATAATGAGTAGGAACCTACAAATCAACAAAAAATTTCCCATCTAAAAAAACAAAAAATAAATAAATCAAGAACTGGAATTAATTAAAAAAAAGTGAAAAGAATAACCTTGTCGAGTAATTGGATCATGGACACTCTGGAGTAAGGTATAACAGATTCAAGGACAGTGTTGGTAGCTCCAGGCACGGACATCAACCATCCAAGAGCCTATCAAAAAGAGAAAAGGAAAGGGTCTTCAGTTAATCTACTTTAAGCATACATGATCATCAGCATCAGTGGCTGTTGCGGTGGAGAAGTGCTAACCTTAGAGGCGCCGCCTGAGAGGTAGAGGACCGCTTGGAGCGGCGTTGAGTGTACGGCTTCAACCAGAACTCGCACACATGCTTCGGTCATTGCCGTTTTCTCCCTCTCCGGCCGTCCTTTTGTCCAAATACAGGAGGAATCAGTGGCTTGGATTGAATAGAACGCAAGTACAAAGTCTTAAATTAATGGATTATAATAATCCCCCGATACGATAAATTTGTTTTTAGTGGCATCTAAAGTCCAGTATGCATATTTCTAAAACGTAGTACGCATTAATTGTCACATCTATCGATTGTACTGCAAACAGCAAGGTCATCCGACAACTAAAACTGTCGTCAGATTTTTCACACTGAAAAGAGAAAAGATGTCTTGCCCCCGTGATGATCGGCGGTGATACTACAGCTAAAGCTTCTCCTTTTCTTAAAGACAAAAGAAAATTATGATTTTAGATTTTACCCCAAAATCATAAAAGAACAGAAAGGAAGAATTAGAATTGAGGCGTGTGTTGCCTTACTGTAACTTATTTTTTGTCGGACAACTCAGGTGACGCTATTAAAAAAGATGTAGGCAACATGCTATTACGGTATAACAGGAAATTGCCTAACTTTGTATTTTCATAACATGGATTTTGTTGTTCTCCGTGAGATGAAATAAAATCATTCTTATTAATTTGAAGTGATTGTAGAAAATGAATATTCAATGGGGATGTTATTATAGTTTGCAAGCGAAGGCTTTGATCCTAAAAAGTAATTATTTTCTTTTTGACTAATCAAAGCAAAAGCCAAGCCACAATTGAAGGTAACTCGGACTCAAGAAAAAGGAGATTTGATTCGGACATGTGGTAAATGGTATTGCATCATTTTCTTTATTCCCTCCCTCCGCCGTACATCGGTATGCTTTTGTTTTTATTCTAATTAACTACGCTTTTCAAATGTTAATTTCTTTCTTTTAACTTCAATCACATTTTCTTTTTAAGTCAAACATATTATTCCTCACTGAAATTGAAAAGATATACTCTTAAGTTGTCAAATTCTCACATCCATTAAAGTCAAAATGAATGAGTATATATATATATATATATATATAAGTTCACTTGTCCTTAATTGAGGTATAATACTACTCTTTCTTTAAAACAGAGATTTATGAAAACTTTAATACAATATTAAAATTAAACTCACTTAACATTAAGTTGTCTATAAATGTCTCTTATTCAGCCTTCCGTCTTATGCAGGTTCACATATTTTTATTTATGTGACGTTGATATGCTGAATGTTTATTGTTAGATAGAGGAGGGTTTTATATAATAAAAAACTAGTTACTTAATATTTTAATATTTTGAATTGAAACTTATTATAGTAAAAACAAGAGGAGTAGACAATGAATAGTCATTAAAATTTTAATTATTATTAGCTAAAGAATGTTAGGAAACAAACAACACAACTATCTAAATGATCAACTAAATATCAATGACAAGAAAAATACTCTTTAAGTTACAGTAACAACATAATGGCTAAAAACTCAAATTGGGGCTTAAACTTTTTGAGTTTGATTATTTTAGGACTTAAACTTGAAACTTGCTCAACGAATAGCTAAAATTTCACGAGTCTACTCAACTTAAGACTTTTTTGAACGAAAATTAGAACGTGTTTACACACGTCATTACATGTAGGTCAGTTGGTATTTAAATGCCACGTTAATAGACCTAATTTATTGTCCAAGCCAGGTGAAATTTAAGAAAAAAAATTAATTAAGTTCGTTTAAATTTCGACTTAAACGAAAAACTCTTTAACCCTAAAATCAACGATTTTTATGAACACATGTTTCACCCTCTTCTCCATTGTCCCTTCACTCCAATCCTTGGACGCATCATTACTTAATGCATCTACCTTCACTCCAATCTCGCTTGTGCCTTCTTGGTAGTGTGAGTGTGAAATCTCTCTTTGACGTTGGAGGTGAATGAGCGGTAAGGTTGAGATCCAAACATACATATCTTTGTGATTGAAGACTAAAGTAGGTAATGAATCATGCTTCCTTCTAATTTTGTATATAAATTTATGATGTTTTAATATTCACTTTATTCCTTTGCCTAACAATGTTACATTTACGTAAATTATTTTATCTTCTTTAAATGGATTTGATTATTGGGTTGAATAGTGTGACGATAATTGTTTTCATGTACAATTCTATTATACATTTGTATATAGGATATGATCAAGTTTTCTTTCCATGTACTTGACATTATCGTAGGATATGATTTGTGTCACTTGGTATAACTTCGCTGGTGGTTATCTATATTTTGTTGTTCTCTCGTGTCTTTGGGTTCAAGATAAAGTATGACATTCATGGAAGAGATGCAGATTATTAGGAGCAAACAAATTCAGTTAGGTAGACATAATTTAGCTATCAGTGGTTGCACAATCTGTTGTATCGGAAAAAGAAAACATGATTTGTTTGGAAAACGGTAGATTTCAAAACTTTAAGAAATCATTACTTGCAGTGAAACAACAAATCCAAATCAACATGTCAATCCATACATGATATGGTATAAGGATAATAAAATATAAACAAGATCGAGTATTACCGACTCCTTCGCCATGACTTTAAATCCTCGTCGCTATCCTCTCCTTCTTCGTATCCAAATCCTTTGCCTTTGACTCTTTTCCTTTAGCAATCTACTTTCTCCTTGTTGTAGTATCCTCAACCAATTAGATTTACCACCTGTTCTTCAAGGACAATTAGGTTAACAAAATTCTTTGATGGGAAAGGAGAAGAAATGTTTGGAGGAGATTTTCTTAGAAGAAGAAGCAAAATTGAAACTCTTTCAATTGGTATTTTTCGATTCTCTCTTTCATGAAAGGAGAGAAGGTGTAAAGAACATGTAAGAACTCTTTCTTGCCTACCAATTTCGTATATACATGGATGGAATGAGAGAGAGGCATCAAATGCATCACTTCTTTCATTAATCACTCATAAAATAGTCAATAAATGAGATTATCTTCATTTATCTTTATGATGACTATTTGAAAAGACCATAACCTAAAATTCAATACCCAATTTCAGTTTTGTCAAGAAGAAAGAAGGAAGATGGTCCATCTAATGTACATCTTTCATCTTTAATCTAATGAATGCAAATAGGTTACAAGCCAACATTAAAAAACAACCATTAAACCATTTAATGGTAAGTTCATAACTCCATTTAATGATGATTAACCATAATAAAGACCATCTTTATTTAGCATTTTAATGTCAAATGTGTGGTTACCCATTTAACCTAGGAATAACCAAATTGATATCTTCTTCTTAAAAATTGTTTTAATATAATTAATCTAATTAATTACATTAAACCAAAACCAAGCCCATTACTAAATGTACATTTGGGCTTCTTTAATTAGACCAAGCCTAAGATTCAATTATGGGCTTCTAATTAACCTCCATTTATATTTCTTACTTAGCTTGATAACCTTCCTTAAAGCCAAGTGGAGAATCTTATTGGACTTTGATAATTCAAGTCTAATAAGCCCGTAATTAATTCAATCTCATTGGAATTAATTCTAGCTTATTAACTAAATGTCATTCCACTAAAGACAATTAGTTGAACTCTTGAATTATTAAATATTATGAGAATATGTCCAATTGCAAACCCTATTTAGAACCTTATTATAGCCATCCGCACAACAAAGGGTAAAATTACCGCTTTGCCCTTATGTTGGTTTTTCCTTCTAGATCTCTCATTTTACTTTATATGGTGATTAACACATAAGATCTCATCTCAAGTTAAGACTTGATGGATAGCTAGTCCATCAAACCACGGTACCAGCTTAATCACCAAATCTCCTTAAAATATCTGTAAGAGATGATAACACTATAAACTCTTTATTCGAGTGAATGTTCCTCGATACATGTTTCAATTAATAATTTCAACATGCGCATAATCGGATTAATACTCAGAAAATCCATTCCGATCATATCAAGAATTATAATGAAACATATATGAGTTCACCACTAATCAAGATTATGGTTCATAATAAACGAATGCTTAAGTTATGCGCTTTAAGATTAAAGTAACGATCCACTTTATTCTTGAAAACATACTTGATTCCGCATTCATTTAATAGTGCCATTATCGATAGTCAACTACTATCACGATATGAAACTCATCATTCATTCAAGTAAACCTTTACTATATGGAGATAAATCGCAACACTACGCCTCCAAACCATAATCAAGCGACCAACGTGATTATTCAACCGTGAATCAATTAATTCAGATTCTAATAATATACATGTTTCCCATACATCTCTATGTATATGTATATTACTTACAAAATAATCTTGGTACCTTATGACCAGATATATAATGCTCATGCAGATAAAACCAAACTCTTTTTTTATTAATAATAAATATTTTCATTACAAAACTCAGAATCAAGAAGATAAAGTTACATGTAAATACACTTTCTTTCCGTGGCACTATATTTACATAACTCCAACAATCTCCCACTCTGCTTCTAAAGCAAGTTTGACATATCCTTATTCTCATCCCTTCTAGGTGACCCTCAAAGCTCTTTTGAGTCAATGTCTTTGTGAACGGATCGCAAGGTTTTGCTCAGGGAATCTTTACCACATCTACTTCTCCACGTTATATTATCTCCCTTATAAGATGATACTTTCTCCAACGTGTTTGGCAACTTTGGGTTCGAGGTTCTTTAGAATTAGTCACTTCCCACTATTATCACAATAAAGTGTAATGGCCTTTTTCGCCTCGAACTACCTCCAAATCATTTAGGAACTTCCGAGCGATCGCTTCCTTTCGCTTTTACAAGAACATACTCACCTCCATTGTCGAATCAACAATACAAGATTGCTTGATACTCCTCCAAACTATGGCTCCACCTCCTAAAGTAAATATAGAACCAAAAGTTGATTTCCTCAATCAACATCTGATTGGAAATTAGAATCTGTACATCCCGCCGTAATAAGATTACTTAGAGTAAACAAGCATTAAGTTCTTCGTCCTACGAAGATACTTAAGTATAAACTTAATCGCAATTCAATGTTCCATTCTCGATTGGAATGAAATCGCTTACAAATCCCACTGCAAGTAATGATATATCCTATTAGTGCACAACATTGCATACATCAAACTACCAACCAACAAGCATATGGAATGTTACGCGCTCAACCTCCTATTGGGTTTTAGGTGCTTGTTCTTTGAAAGTTTGATTCCATGTCTAGTAGAGTAAAACCCTCTTGAATCTTGCATGGCGAACTTATCGAGCATATTCTCAATGTAGGTTAGTTAAGACAAAGCTATCTCGCTTGTTCTTTCGATCCCTTATAAGTTTGATCCCTAGAACATAGGTAGCCTCTCCCAAATTCTTCATTGAAAACTGTTCATTTAGTCATCCCTTAATCGTAGATAACATTCCCACATCATTCCCAATTAGCAGAATGTCATCAACATACAGGATTGAGAAAGTAACCTTACCTTCTTGTATTCTTTTATAAACACAAGGCTCATCTAGGTTTTGTATGAACTCATAGGTTTTGATAGCCTTATCAAACCTAATGTTCCAAGACCTAGATGCTTGCTTAAGTCCATAAATGGACCTTTGCAACTTGCAAACCTTATGCTCACTACCTGGCTCAATGAATCCTTCTGGTTGAGCCATATAAATGGTCTCCTCAAGATCCCCATTAAGAGATGCGGTCTTGACATCCATTTGTCATAGTTGATAATCGAAATAGGCTGCTATGGCCAAAAGAATTCTGATGGACTTAAGTATGGCAACCGGAGAAAAAGTCTCCTTTTAGTCTATACCCTCCTTTTTAGTATTGCCTTTAGCTACCAATCTAGCTTTAAAGGTCTCTACCTTTCCATCCGATCCGCTTTTCCTTTGTAGATCCATTTACACCCTATGGCTTTTAGACCTAGTGGTAGATCTACAAGACCTGCACTTCATTAGTATACATAGAATATATTTCGATTCCATCGCCGAGCCATTTTCCCCGCATCAACATCATTAATACTGCGTATACGTAATGGGATATATTTCTTCTTAGTCCGAGATGACAATTAAACCTTCTCCTAAACCCAGATACCTATCTGGCTGCCTCACAACCTCCCACTACGCCTAGCACACCTTGATGTTCAAAGTTGCACTTCGATTCAACTCTCAATCCATTTCGACATCTTGTTCGTCATATCCAAAACAACTCTTGTTTGATGAAATAGCTAACTCCTTTAGTACTACTTCACTTCTTCCTTTGTGATTTTTCACAACTCTTCCTCCAAGAAGGTTGCATTTGTCAACACAAATACCTTCTTATCATGAGGACTGTAAAAATAGTACCTCAAGTTCCTCAGATGATATCCTACAAACAAACATACTTCGACTTGGTTCCATCTTTGTGGATTCAGCTTTAGAACACGGGTCGGGCAGCCCCAAGCCCTCAAATGCCTCAATGAAGGCACTCGCCAATCCACAACTCCCTAGGTATTTTAGGCATCGATTTGATGGAGCAAAGTTAAGAAGATATGTTGTCGTTTGTATGGCATATCCCCATAACGATTCGTGAAGGCTAGCGAGACATCATTGATCTTACCATTTCTAATAAAGTTCTATTTCTCCTCTCTCCTACACCATTCTCGCTGAGGTGTACGAGGAGCTGACAAATTGGAAACAATTCTATTGTCAATTAAATATTGCTGGAATTCTCCAGATAAATACTCACCACCTCGATCTGATCGAAGCTGTTTTAATGACTTGCCAAGTTGCTTCTCAACTTCAGCTTTGAATTCTTTGAACTTTTCAAAAGATTCACTCTTTTATGCATCAAATACAAATAGTCATGTCTTGAGTAATCATCTATAAAATTATAAAATATTCATAACCTCCTCTAGCTTGTACATTTACGGGCCCACACACATCAAGATGTACCATGCCCAATGTGGATTCAGATCTGCTTCTTTAGAAGGAAATGAGGCTTTGGTCATTTTTCCTTCAATACAAGATTCACAGTGGGTAATGGATCACTATCCAAGCCCATAAGGATCCCATCCTTACAAGCCCACAAGTCTTTTTCTTATTGATATTACCCATTCTAAGTGCCACATACTTTGAATTAATGCTAGAGATTTTGATTGTCTTGGTTTTATCAATTTCAGAAGTGTTTAGTGAGCCTTCATAGGTTCTATAAAAAACAATCACTGTTTAGTTATCGATCACAAATAAAATCCTTATTCTCATATATTGAAACAACCTTTTCAAAATATAAGGAATACCCAGATTTTATTAGACAAAAATGTAAATCATGTTCCTTACAATCATAGGCATGTAATAAACATCCTCCAAATATAACCTATGACCATTATGAAAGTCCAAGATAACTACTCCCACCGATTCTGCTGAAACATAGGAACCATCTCGCTATCTTGACTTAAACCGCCTTTAGGTAGTCTTTTTTCATTGAACCCTACAAAAATTACAAACATGGTTAGTGGCTTTTGAATCTAATATCCAAGAAGTAGATAAATCATTACATTTCTAGTTCCTAACAAACTTAGGAAGACTATAGCTTGTTTGCTTTTGAGGGAATCTAGGTAGATCGGATAGTTTCTTTTCCAAAGAGTTCATCTCATCACAAAGGAAACACTTCTCTTTGATGTTCTCTTTGGCTTTCTTTTTCATGAATTTGGCCTTGACCCCTGCTTGGGCCTTCTTTTCATCGACCCTTCTTCTTTTTTCGCCTTACCTCGGGCTTAAGAAGAAGTTACATTAACTTCTAGCCCATGAGCCTTAATATTCAATATCTCCTCCATGCTCCTGAGGGTATTCATCAACTCACCAAGGTGTAATCCTTGTTGTTGAGCTCATAGTCCAACTTAAACCGTTGAAAAGAAAAGTTTAAGCTATCGATGATCATAATCATCTCGCGTGTCTGCATCCATATCCGCCTCAAGCATCTCAAATTTCAAGACCGCAGAGATTACCTTCATCATGTAGTCCCGCCACGGCTCACTGTGTTTCGTATTTGAGATTATGAAAGGTTTGATAGCTTTCACTCTGCAGACCTAGTCCTCACACCAAACATCTCATGTAGGTGATGGATCATCAGACTAGCAATTTTCATACAAGCAATTTGCTTTTGCAACATGCCACGATGTAAACCGTAATATAACACTTAGTAGTCTTGTCAAGATTCTCGCCAACGCCATGTTGTTGGACTTGCTCAGAGTTGAATCTCCACTGAGGTGTAGGCTCATTTTCAGTTAACACCCATAAAATACGCTCATATCAAGAACAATGTCAAGGTTACGCTCCATTCATTAAAATTGCCTCCATTTTCCAATTTGTTATTAGTCAAGAGTAGGTGAGTGGATTCATTTTGGGTTGATTATGTCTCAAAATATAAATTAAAACATGAGCATACTAGTCAACAATTTATGGAACTTTGTATAAAATCATGATGCATGTATGCATGATGATAGATTTAACAAAACTTAAAAATTAAAATATTATATGATGGTTATTTTTCTTATCTATAATGTACTAAGTGATGGTAGCCATCTTATCTATTAAAAGAAAAACTGGACCCTCCCACTCAAAAACTACCAAGCATCTCATGCCCAATTTTTTAAGAAGCGCCTTAATTTGATCCATACTTTTACCAATGAGCTACTACTTGGCGCTTATTGATAAAAATGTTGAGTGTTTAACCATTTGATTCATTCACTAAAGATACCTACAAACCATGCCTCTTGGAGGTCACATTTGCTATCATTATGGACTTATCCTTATGAGACCCAAACCATGCAAGATCTAGGATCCATGCCCTCCGATGGGGAGTAACACTTCACCACATGCAAACGGGCCATCATTCGAGATCGTGGACTCTCACAGAGCATCCTCACCCACTTAATCTTTTTGGGCTTTAAGTTTTAAATACCATCTGCTCTAGATGCAATTTATTATTCATCCTATATTGTTTCATTATATATCTCATACATAATGAATGCATGGTAAAGCCTAAGGATGACAATTTTCTAAATGACATGCAATCACATAATATCACATATAATAAGCATTCATTTCTCCATTCATCACATGAACTAATAAAGTCACTTTTGATTGTCCATCGAGAAAAATTAAATAATTACAAGCCTTTTAGGCCTAAAGTATTCTTCTTGACTTGGATCTTCCGCTTTAACTCTTCACAAACATGATCCGCCCATTCGGTAAACAAAATGTAATGGCATATATGAAAATCAATTTTGTCACTTTGAAAATAAAATTCCAGCACCAGATTTTTAGAAAACCAAATCTTTGTTTTGACAAAAAATTCCAGCACTAGTTTTCATTAAAACCGAAGCTCATTTCATGAAAATAAAAAAAAACAGCACTTAGTATTTTAGTAATACCAAAATTTGACTCTTTGAAACAAATCCATTGAAACAAAATTCCAGCAACTATGTTTTCACAAAACTTATGCCAATACATAAAAGGATTAATCGAAAATTTTACCTTTCCATTTTTTCAATCCATGGCTGCTCCATCTTCATCATTACATCAATTTGTACATTACAAAATCAAAGCAAATACAAAAAAGAAACCAAGGAGGAAACATGGCGATGATAGACCATCCTCCTTGTTACAACTAATGAAGAAATCTTATAAGGTAAATTTAACTTCTATGGACAACCAAAAGAGAAAACATACACCATGTATATTTCTATCACATAAAAATATGCAGCATACACAAAAAAATTGCCAACCCATGCATTCAATATATAGGGCTTTGATACCAAATGTTGGATCGGAAAAAGAGAACATGCTTTGTTTGAAAAACGATAGATTTCAAAACTTTTAAGAAATCATTACTTGCAAAGAAGCAAAAATCCAAATCAACATGCCAATCCATACATGATATGGTATAAGGATAATAAAATATAAACAAGATCGAGTATTACCGACTTCTTCGCCATGCCTTTTAAATCCTCATTCTGCTTATCCTCTCCTTCTTCGTATCCAAATCCTTTGCCTTTGACTCTTTTCCTTTAACAATCTACTTTCTCCTTGTTGTAGTATCCTTAACCAATTAGATTTACCACCTTTCTTCAAGGATAATTAGGTTAACAAAATCCTTTGGTGGGAAAGGAGAAGATATGTTTGGAGAAGATTTTCTTAGAAGAAGAATAAGCAAAATCAAAACTCTTTCAATTGGTATTTTCGATTCTCTTTCATGAAAGGAGAGAAGGTGTAAAGAACATGCAAGAACTCTTTCTTTCCTACCAATTTCAGATATACATGGATGGAAGGAGAGAGAGGCATCAAATGCATCACTTCTTTCATTAATCACTATAAAATAGCCAATAAATGAGATTATCTTCATTTATCTTTACGATGGCTATTTGAAAAGACCATAATCTAAAATTCAATACCCAATTTCAGTTTTGCTAAGAAGAAAGATGGAAGATGGTCCATCTAATGTACATCTTTCATCTTTAATCTAATGAATGCAAATAGGTTACAAGCCAACATTAAAAGATAACCATTAAACCATTTAATGGTAAGTTCATAACTCCATTTAATGATGATTAACCATAGTAAAGACCATCTTTATTTAGCATTTTAATATCAAATGTGTGGTTACACATTTAACCTAGGAATAACCAAATTGATATCTTCTTCTTAAAAATTGTTTTAATATAATTAATCTAATTAATTACATTAAACCAAAACCAAACCCATTACTAAATGTACATTTGGGCTTTTTAATTAGACCAAGCCCAAGATTCAATTATGGGCTTCTAATTAACCTCCAATTATATTTCTTACTTAGCTTAATAACCTTTCTTAAAGCCAAGTGGAGAATCTTATTAGACTTTGATAATTCAAGCTCCAATAAGCCCAGAATTAATTCAATCTCATTGGAATTAATTCTAGCTTATTAACTAAATGTCATTCTACTAAAGACAATTAGTTGAACTCTTGAATTATTAAATATTATGAGAATATGTCCAATTGCAAACCCTATTTAGAACCTTATTATAGTCATCCGCATAACAAAGGATAAAATTACCGCTTTGCCCTTATGTTGGTTTTTCCTTCTAGATCTCTCATTTTACTTTATATGGTTATTAACACATAAGATCTCATCTCAATGTTAAGACCTGATGGGTAGCTAGTCCATCAAACCATCGCGCCAGCTTAATCACCAAATCTCCTTAAAACATCTAAGAGATGATAATACTATAAACTCTTTATTCGAGTGAATGTTCTCGATACATGTTTCAATTAATAATTTCAACATGCGTATAATCGGATTAATACTCTGAAAATTCATTCCAATCATATCAAGAATTATAATGAAATATATATGAGTTCACCACTCATCAAGATTATGGTTCATAATAAGTGAATGCTTGTTGTATGTTTTAAGATTAAAGTAATGGCCCACTTTATTCTTGAAAACATACTTGATTCCGATTCATTTAATAGTGCCATTATTGATAATCAACTATTATCATGATATGAAACTCATCATTCCTCAAGTAAACTTTTTACTTATACGGAGATAAATCGCAACACTATAGCTTAAACCATAATCAAGTTTACTAACTTGATTATTCAACTGTGAATCAATTAATTCGATTCTAATAATATACATGTTTCCCATACATCTCTATGTATATAGATATTACTTACAAAAGAATCTTGGTACCTTATGACCAGATATATAATGCTCATACAGATAAAACCAAACTCTTTGTTTTATTAATAATAAATATTTTATTACAAAATCAGAATCAAGAAGATAAAGTTACATGTAAATACACTTGCTTTCCAGGGCACTATATTTACATAACTTCAACACAATCAACATTACATCAATATGGTATAATACTTGAACATGAGTTTATGTAGTAGTTCTTCAAGGTAATGAGGTTGATTAGAGGATTTAGTTTATTGTTTTCTTGGTCAGGATTTTGTGTCATTGAAATTTTTAAATTTTCAACTTTGGTACTGTAGAGGATGCATTCTAAGCTTGATATAAGGTCATACAAGATGATTTCTTCAACTTACCCAGCTTGAATGGGACCGTGATGAGAGACTAAAATTGTTATTGTAACTTGAAAGCACTTAGACGGACTTCACGGACTAATGAAAATCTAGGAATTTTATGGTTCTCGACTCTTCTCGATAATTTTGGTACATTTTTATGTTGTTTTAGCTAAATATATTCATATATTTCATTAACTAATTGCTACTTTTTCTTTGATGATAGGGTGAAAATGTTTGTGAATTTTATGAATGACATGATCAAAGATTTTGGCCAAGAGTAAGATAGATTATTTTAGAGCTAAAAATATGGAGAAGATGGTATGTCGTCAAAATAATCTATTGAAGGTGGAAGTAATAGAGTTAAGAGAGAATGTAGTAGATGTTTTGCAAGTTGAAAGGATTGCAAAAAATTTAAAGTTATGGAATGAGTTAGTTGCCACGAGGACTAGTTATGAAACACATTCAACATAAAGTGTTGGAAAAGGTTTGCTTATTTAAGCTTGTGTTTAGTAGTTTTGCTTATGTTTATTATTCTAAATAATGAAGGCAAAAGGCAATAGTTGTACCTATAAAGCCTTACCTGAAATTGTTTGGTGTACTAGAACAATGTGTAAATGTTCTTCACCTAACTCGATGTTGGAAAGTGCAAAGTGTTGGACGCTTTAACATCTGTTGTATTACTAATTTGATGTTCTAGCCTAAACAGTTTGATGATTTATGTACTAGGCTAAACATGTTTGATGTACTAGCCTAAAGATGTTTGATGTCTCAACATTTGGTAAGGAAGATTAGTGACAAAATAAAATCTTTAATCAATGGAGATAGAGTATTCGATAAGAGTCAAAAGGAGTTAAAAGTGGCAAGATTTGACTACTCTAAAATGTTATCCGATTTTAGCTCCAATCCAATGATTAACACAATTGTTAAGTTGTTTTATAAGTCATCAAATTATTGATGAGGAGACAAAGATGTTTAATAGACCTATAATTCCAATTGAGGTTATATTAATAATGTACATGTTGTAATTATTCATGAACTTTAATGAAAATGAAAACCTAAAAGGAATGCAATGCACATTGATTGGAAAATAATGGAAACTAACACTTTACTACAAAAGTTGATCATCTCTTTCCATTCATAGACTTTAAGCTTTCCCTGAAAAAACAACACATTGCAGAGAATTTGACAATTCCAACCATGCTTCCATCACCCTCAATAACCCATTCATGAACTTCAACAAAAAAGGAAAAAAATGTGCAAGAAATGCAATTCAAACTAAAATTGGAAGTCATTTCATTTATTGCTTAATAAAATTAATCCCAACAACATCCTTACAATATATTGTTGTTCAATTCACAAATATCACAAAATTGTTCAGCTCACTAACAATTAAATGTTAAGCTTACATTTTTTTCCTTTCCTTTTGAAGATGCAGTTTGACTTTATTGGCTTAGATTCACATGTGCAGTAACAACTTCCTTCCTCTTTATTGATTTATGACTAAGGTTTAGTAGTCTCTAACTTCTCCTTCTAGGATGTAGATAAAATGTAAATGTTTGTTAAGTTGTATGAATTAATTAATGTTAAGTAAGAATGCAAAAATTTAACACTTACATTTAGTATTTGCAACCCTGTGGTTTCATTTGTGTATACCTCATCCCTTTCATCCGTTTCTTGATCTTCCTATGTGTTTTTTGTTGAAGAGAAGAGTATATGACAAGCCTTTTTTTGTAATTTTCGCTTGAGAATTTGGACTACATCTGCCAACCGTCAACATCCTCAATCTGCTTCCATCATATGCAACACCATTACAGCCCTCATCTCCCTTGGTTTGGTTTTAGCGATGGCCTTTGAAGATGTACAGATATTTGTTATTTTTGAAGCACCTCTAGGTGTTGGGAGAACAACTGAGATTGTTACATTTGCACTCCCACTTACATGAGCAATACTTGAGGTGTTGGCAGTACCTGAAGTAGTTGTGGCACCAACAGACATGGACATAGTAGCAGAGGCAGAGGCAGAAGATTTTGTTTTTCTTTTATCTTTCTTTCCCTTTTCAGTGTTGGATGCAGATTTAGGGGCATTTATTGGGTTGTCAATGTTATTTTCAACTGTGGATATGTTTTCGAGGGTTGACTGTGAGTTCATTGTGTGTTGCTCTATATGGATATCAATTGACTGGTTTGGGTTCAAATTTTGAAACTAGGATGGAACCTGCCATTGATAACAGTGATAACAGAATAAAAAAACCTAGAAGATTACCACTACTATAGAAAATAATCTTAGTAATACTATAAAAAGACAAAACAACTTAGAAATTACCTCTCGACCGTTCCAAGGACAACCTCTTTCGTTGTGCCCTTCTATATGACAGTGGCCACATGTAATAATCATGCCCCTCCTAGACATGTGGTCAAATTTTTGCTTTTTGTTTACATTTGCATTCTTTTAAGGCTCATCAATGCCTTTTTTCCTAGCTATTTTGGGCCTACCATGCCCTTGATCAAATTCTGGTAGCCTAATAGTTTTTTTCATTACTAATGGGTTAGTCCTTCAAACCAAGCATCGGTTGAATTGTCTTCCCATATGCTTTGACATATTCAGTCTTCCATAACTAACTAGAAGTGTACTCTTCAATATTAACCCTACTATCTCTAATATGACATATGGCATGTTCACAAGGAATGCTAGAGAGGGTATATCTCCTACAAGAACATATTTTGCTCTGAAGCCTCACTAAACATCTGTTCTGTCCATGATCATTCTTATACCCTCCTTTTCCATTATGATGCACTGAACAATGTTAACAAATCATAACACTCTTCTCATTTGCTTCCTATATTCTTGGCCCTAAATTACCTTCCCACTTGGCTGCCTCTTTCTTTTTTCTCACAATTCTTTTCAACAATTCTTCTAAGATGCTCAAATAACCCTAAAACTAACATTTTCCTCAGATCAACCGTAGTCTTATTAAAGGCCTCATATAAGTTATTGCCAACCAACCTAATCATAGAATCTTCCTCTGAAAGCCCGACACCATTATTGAACTGGTGCATAACTCTCAATATCTTCTGTTGCTTTGGTTCTTTGCTCGAGCGTATCCATATTTTCTTCATATTCCTTTATCAGAAGGATTTTGCAATTTTCCAAAAGTGCTCTTTCATCTCCTCCCATTTTTATCCTCTTCCATCCCAATTAACATAAATATGCCTAACATAAAACCTATGCTCAGCATCTAGACACAAATCGACAATGGCTCTATCAAGTCCTTACAATGGAAAACATAACCATTTGAATAGGCATATTGTTCAGCCCCGGTTCCCGAGAACCTGGATTCGATCGCTTTGATGTTTGGACCCGACCGAGACCGGACCCCAACTGTTGGATCCGAGACCACTACATGGGACTCATACTTATTACACTTACTTGGACACCATAGATGTCGGATCTCGTGACCCAACCACTTAATTATCGTAATCAAGCCTCAGGCTCATATTCTCGCGAAACCCTAAGTTCGCCACACCGCCTGCTTAATGCAAACTTCCTCAATTTAAATTCAATTGTTACTAATTTATTTTTGGGAGATAGATACATGTCTTATGAAGCTAATGGTCCAAACCTCACCCCATTTGGAGGTCGGACGAAGGAGTTATGACCCGACAAACTCAACGTGTTCATGTTTTGACTCCTATCAAACATGTTTTGGCGTAAATGTCATAACTTTCACTACAGATGTCGGAATGACTTCGTTCTTAGACGGTTAGAAAATAGACATCTAGATCTACAACTCTTATGAAGACCACAAAGTCAAATTCGGCCTCTAACAAGCCCAAAACACTTGACTAATGATCCTAGTCGACCGAATAGATGCTAGTCGATCGGGATGGGTATTGTTGTCAGTAATGATCGAAACATTTCCAATGATCGAACTTACGAAATATTCTCCGCCCTCCGAGTAGTCGACTGGGACACCTTCCAGTCGATCGAACTTCTCCTAGTCGACTGGAACACCTCCCACCGACCGAACCTCTTTTCAAGGCCACTTGGAATCATCATCTTCAAGACTCATAACTTTTTATCCCTAGCTCCAATTTGTGCATACTATACCTCTATGGAAAGGTAAGAAGCTGAACTACAAATCTTATGAAGGATGCTAAAACTAACTCCATCATTTAATAAGGTAAAATTCACTCAAAGGTCATCGCTCCCTAATACCTATGTAATATATGCTATGGCTAAATGAACAATAATCGGTCAGGTTCTAATCCTCATAACTTCTTAACCCTAGATCCAAATGAGACATACTATACACCCTTGAAAGCTCTAATCTTCTTCTTCATTCCTCATGAAGATTTATTAATCTAATTCCAATCCAAGAGGGTTCTATTGAGGTAATACTGCCAAATTTTAGGAAAATTTGACAAGACCTCCCTATTTTATTCTAACCCAATTCTTCAATTTAGACCATAACCTCGCACAACAATTCTACATTCGAAGCAGCAACACACTCTTAGTTTTCTAGACATTCTCAACCCATAACCAGCTAACACAATCACATTCTTAATCATCTATCAACTCAATCCAACACAAACATAGATCTTAAACAACTATCGAAACTCAAAGCTAATCAATGCATTCATCAAGCTTATCGATCATTTATCACCTCTCATTCATTAACCCAACCTATCATGCATTTATGGATATCTCAATTTGAAAACATCATCATTCATACATTTTCATTGAAAATCTAATATACTATTTTACAATGCTTTAGAGGGCATTTAAAGCCCAATTACAAAATGATCAAATGCATTGTTTTGCTAAAATGCAACTAAAGCATTGTTACAAAATTCCACTTTAAATGTGACAAAACACAATTTCGAGTATTGCCCTTTAATGCTCATCCTCGTGCTCGCGCTCTTCACCTGAATGGGAGGACTGAGGGGTGAGCTATTGCTCAAGAGGTAGCAAGTTTATATTTAAGCTAATAAACTAATTCTATCTCATTAAGCATACTTTTAGCAATTTCTACTACAAATTTCACAATTATGAATTCTATACAATTTATCACTTTCCACAATCACAATTCACATGAATTTCACAGCCTCAATGCTGAATATGCTGATAACACATAACTGACATGTAATGCATAAATGATGGTTCTGTAAGTCCATAACTGATAAGCTACACAAGTGTAGTCATATGTCGAGAGTCCTAAAAGGAACATCCTATGCCACAATCGGGCAGCCGAGAAGGCTATACTCGGGTCAACGTCGACGTGACTATGCCGATGGACTACCTACCCACATAACATAGATTCATGTATTAAACTAAACTGATCTCATCTAATCGACCGATCATGAAATGGACATTCATGCATCCATTCATTTAATTTCTCAAAACTGAATTTCATGCATTATAAAAGTCGACTTTTGACGCAATCTATAGCATTCAAGGCATTCAATTTAATTTGCTCAAGACAACTCAATCATCATATCAAATCATGTAAGTGGCATCCATTTGCTATAATTTTCACTTATAGGCAATCATAAATGACAATCATATGGCAATCATAAATGTACATTACTAGCATTCTCACACAATTAATGCTCATTTATGTTAGCTATTAATCATTAATTTCACTAATTCATAGTATTCAAATCTTACTAACTTAAAGATAAACAAGAACCTACCTTAAAATCGCTAAATCCTTGCTATATCAGGCTCTTCCACCGATCAAACCTTCCTCCTTGGTCAACTTCATGGAAATATAAATTTCAAAGTTAACTCAACTTCAATAACAAACCCATACAACATCTTTCAAGAAATTAACTTGATATTCACAATACCCATTCCACAACTAAGTCTTTGAACTAAAATCCAACTAAAACAAGCTAGTGGAAAACATGACTTACCTTGAAACTCAACAACACAATGAGATGCCTAGCTCAAAATGAAGCTCTTGATGTTTTCCACCCTTTTTATACTTGCACTTTCATCAAAACTTACCCAAACTCTTGGAAAATCCCACCTTTCTTCTCTTCTTCTTCTTCTTCTCCTCACTTTGCCAGAACTCTCTCCTCTCCTCTTCTAATTTCGCTCCTCACTTCTCCTCTCCTACTAATTCACTTAACCTCCTTCTTTATACTCCCATCCACTTACTTAAGCCCATTTTCCAAGTCCAAGCCCATTTTCACTTAATTCCTTCTCCTTCTCCTCATTTCTCCTACACTTAAGCCCATATCATCCTATCGCCCATTTATTCTATCCAAGCCCTAACTAACTTATTAAATTCAAATCTAACCCATTTAATTCAACTAACATATTAATGTCACAAGCTAACTTATTAATTACTAACTAACACGTTAATTGTCACCTAATTCATATCATATTTAATGCTAACATACTTGAGTGTTAATTGTAATTAATACATTAACTTAATTAACTTAATCATGCTTAATTAAATAAATAAAAAAAATTTCGGCTAATATTTCTCCCCTTAAGAAATTTCGTCCTCGAAATTCTTACCGACTCATTGAAGAGGTATGGATACTTCGCTTCATAGCATCCAATGGTTCCCACGCTGCCTCTTCAACCGCATGGTTCTCCACAGACTTTACTAGTCAACTGCCTTGTTTCGAGGACTTTCTCCTTACTATCTAGGATCTGGACGGCATTTCTCATAGTCGAGATCATCATCTAGCCGGACCTCGAGGTCCGAATGATGTGAGAAGGATCCGATCTGATTTTCTCAAAGATCGATACATGAAAACATCATTAATCGAAGCTAGCTCGAGGCAATGCTAATCAGATGCTAACGGTCCAATCTTTTCTATAATCTCATATGGACCTATATACCGTGGACCGAGCTTCCTTTTCTACCAAATCTCATAACCCCTTTCCATGGAGAGGTCTTGAGGAACACTTTATCCCCATCGCATATTCCATTTCTTTCCTACCAAAGATTCGTGATAGCTCTTCATCCTCGCCCCGAGTCTTTCAGCCTCTCGCTGATCAGACTAACCTTATCCATCGTCATCCGACCAACTCGTCCTGCTAATCGCCTTCTCACCTTCCTCATCCCAACATATGGGAGTTCTGCATTTTCCGCCATATAATGCTTCATAAGGAGCCATCTGATGCTCGAATGGTACGAATTGTTGTAAGCAAATTCACCAACGGCAAATGCTCGCCCCACGCTCCTCAAGTCCATTGCACAAGCCCCGAGCATCCTTCTAATGTCTGAATAGTCCTCTCGGGCATCGACCATCTGTTCGAGGATGGAAAGTCGCATCAAGCTCGCCTTGGTTCCTAGAGCCTCCTGCAAACTACCCTGTAATCTGGACGTGAATCGGATCTCTATCGGATACTATGGAGTCCGCACTCCATGCAACCTGACTACTTCATCCACATACTTCTTGGCTAGCACATTCAGCTAATCTGGTCGCTTGATCGCTAAAAAGTGCGCTGACTTAGTCAATCGATCAACGATGATCCATATGGCATCATGCTTCTTAACCGCCCCGGCAAACCCATCAGAAATCCATCAGGATCCTCCGCCATTTCCATTCTCGAATGGACAATGGTCAGAACATGCCTGAAGGCGCTGGTGTTCAAATTTTGACTTCGACACACACCAAACACCGCCACAAATTTCGCTACATCTTTCTTCACGCCTTCCACCGTAAATGCCTTCAAGTCTCAGACATTCGGTGTCGCCGATGCATGGAATAAGGCGACAGTGTGCCTCATCCATGATCTCCTCCTTAATCGCTTAACATTCGAATGCACAATCCGCTTCACTACCATCACCCATCATCTCTCACGCCTATTCCCCGATCGCTGCCATTCTCAATATCTCGCTCGAGCTTATTTAATTTCGCATCCTCGCCTCGCAACTCCTCGACCTTCTCCCTAAGGATAGGTCTCACCGAACCGAGCAAGAATGTAATCTGGCCGATCCCGCTTCAGACCGATCTTAAGCTTTGCCATCCGCCCAACAGAGGCAAGTAAACCGATTGCACATGCCTATAGATGATTTTCGCTAAGGCATCCGCCACTACATTGGCCCTACCGATGATACTCTATCATCGATCATAATCCTTAATTAGCTCTAACCACCTTCTCCGCTCAGATTCAACTCCTTCGACTCATAATGTACTTGAGGCTTTTGTGTCCAGAAAAACTCGTTTGAACCCCATACAAGTAATGCCTCCATATCTTCAAGGCAAATACTACCGCTAACTCCAAGTCATGAGTAGGTAATTTATTTCATAAGGCTTCAATCGCCGAGATGCATAAGCTATTACTTTGCCATTCTGCATCAATACACAGCCTAGACCCTTCCTCGATGCATCATCAGAACCGTGATAACCTCGATCTCCATCGGCAAGACTAAGATTGGAGCACCGTTAACCTCTCGCTAAGCTCCTCAAAACTATTCGACACTCATCACCCATATGAATCGCTGATTCTTCCTTAACACTTGGTCATCGGAGTCATATTAAGGAGAATCCTTCACAAATCTTCTGTAGTATCCTCGCTAAACCCGTAAAACTTCGACTTCTTTTACCGCTTTGGCTCTCGCCAATTCACTCATCGCTTACTTTCCTCGATCAACATGAATTCTCTCTGGAAATCATATGACCTAAAACACCATTTCACGCAGCCAAAATTCACACTCATCAATTTGGCATACAACTTCGCTTCTCTCAATCTCGCAACACTATTCGAGGTGCCGCTTATGCTCGCTTCATCTCTAGAATAGACCGAATGTCATCTATGAAGACAATGACAAACCGATCTAAGAACTCCTCAATACCCCTGCTCATCAGTCCATAAAGGTCGCTGGAGCATTGGTCACCAAGGCATGACCTGAACTCATAATGCCCATAACGGGTCCCGAATGCGGTCTTGTTAATATCGACTTCGATCCGGAGTTGATGATAACTCGACCGAGATCTATCTTAGAAGACCATCGCCCCTGCGGTGATCAAACAGATCATCTATCCGTGGCAACGGATACTTATTCTCGATCACACCTTGTTGAGCTTTTCGTAGTCGATGCACATCCTCCATGTGCCATCTTTCTTCTTAACAAATAAAACCGGAGCTCCCTGTGGTGAGGAACTCGACTTTGATGAATTGCTTCTCAAGCAACTCCAGAATCGCTCTTCACCCCCTCAACTCAATCTGAGCTATTCTCAGACGGAGGTATCGAGATTGGCGCTTCCGGAATCAAGTCAACTGAACTCAATTTCCCTCACCGCGGCAACCCCAAGAACTCCTCCGAAATACTTCGTGAAATTCCCTTACTACAATGAAATCCTCCAATCTTCCCACATTTTCTCGCTGAATCTACCACATGAGCCAAGTAAGCCTCACACCCTCGACTCATCATGCTATCCGCTAATAAAGTGAAATCATCTTTGCATCGCAACTTTCTATCCCTCCGAAAATCACCTTCCCACCATCACCCGATCAAACTCGCTTCTTTCAAAGCTACAATCAAGCTTCACTTATACTTCTCCATAGTATCCATGCCAGGATGACGCTTAACCCTCAAGGTCTAGAGGTAGTAAATCAACTACCAATCTAGCACCACCAATACCGATCTCACAATCTTTATATACTGAATCGATTACCATCTTACTCCCTAAAGGAGTACTAACAACCAGAAAAATTGTCTAAAATCTCGTAATTCATGGCATGCATATTCATACTTGAAGCAACAAAGGAATGAGTTGAACCAAGGTTCATCAAAACATAAACTGGAAATCATATAACCGTGCTATACCACCACAACTTCAGAGCAGCTATCGCTTCTCTCGTCATAGAAACACTCTAGTCATTGCTTGACCTCGAGCCACTGGCTCGCCACCAGATTGGCCTCCTGTCCCCTCGAATCGCTACCTCGGTCCATCGGTCCGGTTGCCACCGCCTTTGCCGGGCCTCGAACTCGAGACTGGATCCTCCCGCCTCGCCTCTGAGGACAATCCTTCATCATATGACTTTTTCTCCACATATGAAACACCACCAAACCCTTGAGACACTTTCCGGATGAAACTTCCCAAGACCGACCACACCGAGGGTACCGCCCTTCCATGGCTTTCCTGCCTTCCTACACTGAGACCGCCGTAAATCGCCTGTTCTGGCGACTCATGGCAGGCCACTACGCCTATGCCACTCGAGTATGCCGAGTTCGCACTCTTCAGATGCTCGAGCACTCCTCCCTTTCGAGGTCTCTCTCCGCTTCTTTCTTCTGCTCACCTCCGCTTTGATATTTTCCAGCTTTTCTGCTGGAGTGTCAGATTCACTAACCGCTGGTAATCCTCAAACAATGGATCACCACCTTCTCTCTAATCCCAAATGCACCGCTCAAACTTCATGCACTTGGCAACTTCAAGAGCTACAATGTTTGTCTGATACCGACAGTTGAGTGAACCTCACCATACTCACTCACCGTCGGCCTCCTCTCGTGAGACTCGAAATTCTAACCTTCTCTTGAACATAAACTTCGAAGTACTTCCCCAAGGCTTCCAAGAACTCATTCTGTGTCAACTCGATGGTATCGCCGATCATGAGGCACCGACTCCCACCAAGACAAAGTGCATCTCCTGCAGAAGCTTCATTGCGATAATCCAGCTTTCTTCCTCTAAACACTTCATCTGCTTTCAGACCCTCTCGGTCCTCCCGAAGCTATGCTCGCTTCCTGGATTAGTTGTCCCATTAAGTCGACGGCCCATACTTAGGAGCTTGTCACACGCCTCCTCTCTCTTGGAGCCGGCATCCGAGCTTGCCCGCCTCGCCCATAGCATAGGTGAAAGCTTTGGCGAAGGCTCGAAAAATTGTGGATCCATAGGATTCACCGAGGAATGGAGGAGGCAGCCGAGGCACTTCATGTTGCACACTGGGTGCTCGAATCTGATACAGGATAGTCCTCGCATCCCGAGGAATCTGGGATTCATCTGCATTCTCCGTGAGCCTCGATCGAGCTTGAGCTTGAGCTCCTCGAGTTCTTCTTCGAGGCGGCATACTCCTTCATGTAAAAATCATTTAGAACTTTAGTTCACGCTAATCACGTAAATCACGCCGAGTACTTTTAAAACAATTCACCGGTTCATTTAAAAACAATGCATCCGACTTATTTAAAACACCGCAATGAGTTGATATGCCATGCTGCATGCGGACTCTACCCTTGGCTACCCACTAGGGTTCCTAGGAAATCATAAACCTAGGATTGCTCGATACCACGATGTCGGCCCCTATCCCGAGAACCGATTCGATCGCTTTGATGTTCGGGACCACCCGAGACCGACCTCAACTGCTGGATCCGAGACCCGACTACATGGGACTCATACTTATTACACTTACTTGGACACCATAGATGTCGGATCTCGTGACCCAACCACTTAATTATCGTAATCTCAAGCCTCAGGCTCATATTCTCGAAACCCTAAGTCGTCACACTGCCTGCTTAATGCAAACTTCTCAATTTAAATTCAATTGTTACTAATTTATTTTTGGGAGATAGATACATGTCTTATGAAGCTAATGGTCCAAACCTCACCCCATTTGAGGTCGGACGAAGGAGTTATGACCCGACAAACTCAACGTGTTCATGTTTTGACTCCTATCAAACATGTTTTGGCGTAAATGTCATAACTTTCACTACAGATGTCGGAATGACTTCGTTCTTAGACGGTTAGAAAATAGACATCTAGATCTACAACTCTTATGAAGACCACAAAGTCAAATTCGGCCTCTAACAAGCCCAAAACACTTGACTAATGATCCTAGTCGATTTGGAATAGATGCTAGTCGATCGGGATGGGTATTTTGTTGGTTGTAGTCATCGAAACATTTCATTGATCGAACTTACGAGAAATATTCTCCGCCTTCCGAGTAGTCGATGGGACACCTTCCAGTCGACTGAATTCTCCTAGTCGACTGGAACACCTCCCAATGATCGAACCCTCTTTCAAGGCCACTTGGAATCATCATCTTCAAGACTCATAACTTTTTATCCCTAGCTCCAATTTGTGCATACTATACCTCTATGGAAAGGTAAGAAGCTGAACTACAAATCTTATGAAGGATGCTAAAACTAACTCCATCATTTAATAAGGTAAAATTCACCAAAGGTCACTGCCCCCTAATACCTATGTAACAAGCTATGGCTAAATGAACAATAACTCGTCAGGTTCTAATCCTCATAACTTCTAACCCTAGATCCAAATGAGACATACTATACACCCTTGAAAGCTCTAATCTTCTTCTTCATTCCTCATGAAGATTTATTAATCTAATTCCAATCCAAGAGGGTCTAATATTGAGGTGGCACTGCCAAATTTTAGGAAAATTTGACAGACCTCCCTATTTTATTCCTAACCCAATTCTTCAATTTAGACCATAACTCGCACAACAATTCTACATTCGGAAGCAGCAACACACTCTTAGTTTTCTAGACATTCTCAACCCATAACCAGCTAACACAATCACATTCTTAATCATCTATCAACTCAATCCAACACAAACATAGATCTTAAACAACTATCGCAAACTCAAAGCTAATCAATGCATTCATCAAGCTATTGCATCATTTATCACCTCTCATTCATTAACCCAACCTATCATGCATTTATGGATATCTCAATTTGAAAACATCATCATTCATACATTTTCATTGAAAATCGAATATACTATTTTACAATGCTTTAGAGGGCATTTAAAGCCCAATTACAAAATGATCAAATGCATTGTTTTGCTAAAAATGCAACTAAAGCATTGTTACAAAAATTCCACTTTAAATGTGACAAAACACAATTCTTGAGTATTGCCTTTAATGCTCATCCTCGTGCTCGCTCTTCACCTGAATGGGAGGGATCGGAGGTGAGCTATTGCTCAGTAGGTAGCAAGTTTATATTTAAGCTAATAAACTGAATTCTATCTCATTAAGCATACTTTTAGCAATTTCTACTACAAATTTCACAATTATGAATTCTATACAATTTATCACTTTCCACAATCACAATTCACATGAATTTCACAGCCCTCAATGCTGAATATGCTGATAACACATAACCGACATGTAATGCATAGGCGATGGTTCTGAAGTCCATAACTCGATAAGCTACACAAGTGTAGTCATATCTTTGAGGAGTCCTAAAAGGAACATCCTATGCCACAATCGGGCAGCCGGGAGAAGGCTATACTGGGTCAACGTCGACGTGACTATGCTGATGGACTACCTTACCCACATAACATAGATTCATGTATTAAACTAAACCGATCTCATCTAGTCGATCGATCATTTGAAATGGACATTCATGCATCCATTCATTTAATTTCTAAAACTCAATTTCATGCATTATAAAAGTCGACTTTTGACGCAATCTATAGCATTCAAGGCATTCAATTTAATTTGCTCAAGACAACTCAATCATCATATCAAATCATGTAAGTGGCATCCATTTGCTATAATTTTCACTTATAGGCAATCATAAATGACAATCATAGATGGCAATCATAAATGTACATTACTAGCATTCTCACACAATTAATGCTCATTTATGTTAGCTATTAATCATTAATTTCACTAATTCATAGTATTCAAATCTTACTAACTTAAAGATAAACAAGAACCTACCTTAAAATCGCTAAATCCTTGCTATATCGGGCTCTTCCACCGATCAAACCTTCCTCCTGGTCAACTTCATGGAAATATAAATTTCAAAGTTAACTCAACTTCAATAACAAACCCATACAACATCTTTCAAGAAATTAACTTGATATTCACAATACCCATTCCACAACTAAGTCTTTGAACTAAAAATCCAACTAAAACAAGCTAGTGGAAAACATGACTTACCTTGAAACTCAACAACACAATGAGATGCCTAGCTCAAATGAAGCTCTTGATGTTTTCCACCTTTTTATACTTGCACTTTCATCAAAACTTACCCAAACTCTTGGAAAATCCCACCTTTCTTCTCTTCTTCTTCTTCTTCTCCTCACTTTGCCGTAACTCTCCTCTCCCTCTTCTAATTTCGCTTCCTCACTTCTCCTCTCCTACTAATTCACTTAACCTCCCTTCTTTATACTCCCATCCACTTACTTAAGCCCATTTTCCAAGTCCAAGCCCATTTTCACTTAATTCTTCTCCTTCTCCTCATTTCTCCTACACTTAAGCCCATATCATCCTATCGCCCATTTATTCTATCCAAGCCCTAACTAACTTATTAAATTCAAATCTAACCCATTTAATTCAACTAACATATTAATGTCACAAGCTAACTTATTAATTACTAACTAACACGTTAATTGTCACTCTAATTCATATCATATTTAATGCTAACATACTTGAGTGTTAATTGTAATTAATACATTAACTTAATTAACTTAATCATGCTTAATTAAATAAATAAAAAAAAATTTGAGGCTAATACATATGGATGCGACTCTACATATTTCATAGTAATTACACTCTCAATGAAAGTAAAACAAGATTGATGTGAAACTTTTACCTTTTGTTGGTAAGTTATTATAGTCCAACCAATTATGGAGCCTAAGTGAGGTAAATCTTCTTTCAGCCTTTTAATGAACCACTTCTATGTGAATATCAAATCAACTTCAACCATAGCCTAAGCAACAAGAAACATTTGATTGTTTCCATCTCTTCCCACAGCATATAAATGTTCACCCTTAGTTTGGGTTTTCAGTCAATATCCATCTAAGCCAAGAAAATGCTTGCATCTATGCCTAAACCCATGTTTAATAGCTTCTAAGTATTTGTACTGTAACATCCCGTTACCGATGTGAGAGCATATCGGTAATTTGGATGGATCGAGCGATGAGTGCATTCATAATTGAATTGCACGACATAGTGATTCTCAGACGATGACATGAGTTAATTGCATATGCATACATAGTGGCATGCATTCATGATTATCCAAAGATTTAATTGTGTTTATGAGTAATTGTGAAATTTGAGATTAAGTGTGAAATATGATTTTAGAGTTTGGAAAATTAGAGTGAGTGAAATTGATTTATCGAGGATCGAGAAATAAATTGAATTGAGTGGTTGAATTAGTCGAATCTGTGATCGATTGAGAATTAAAGAGTATCGAGTCGATAGTTGATTTAGAGTGAGAATCAATTTGTGGAATTGGAAATTGAGATTTGAGTACAGAATCTAGTGTTTTATATTTTGAGGAATTTTGGGAATTTTTCCAAATTTTAAAGATATGAGTTCGGACCGAAAAATTAATCTAGAGGCGATAATTGTGAATTTGGTTAGAAAGTGAGTGATAAATGGTTTGAAAATTTTGATTTGTGAGTTTGAGAATTTTGTGAAGAGTCAATGAAATTAGAGATTGAAATTAAGTGATTTGAGGATCGATAGATTTTAAATCTCGGTTGAAATCAACCCCGAGTGTGTATATATGAGATTGGGAGTTAGGGCTTGACATTTTCACCGCCTTTCTCTCTTCTCTTCGCAATGTCTTTGTTTTCTTCCCTTGGTAAGGATCTTTCAATCTTTTCTCATGGATTTCTTTCCATTATGCTTAGCTAATTGATCTATTATGATTGATGAAGGATTGAGAGATTAGAGTGTGAATCGTGGGTTCGCAGAGGATTTTAGGGTTTTGGTAAAATCGTGGAAAAATCGTCGATTGGTAAGTGTTAATGTGTTTAATGCTGTGTTTATGGTAATTAATGGTTATGTATGGCATTTATGTGTTGATATGGTAGTTGAGAGAGTTAATGTTGAGGTTTAAGAGTATTAATGGCGGAAAATGAGAATCGGAGAAGACGATCGAACAAGCGTCACGGCGTAGGAATTAAATATTTAATAATGCGTCATGACGGCGTGAAAACTGGTACATCGCGACGGCGGAAGGCTTTATTCGCCACGACGTGGTGGTTGTAGGCGTATGACGAGGCGGAGAAAATGACCTGTACGTCATGATTTAAGAGACATGCGTCATGACGAGGGAGTGAAATGTCAAGTGGATTAGTTGAGTCTTTTGAGCATAACTTTTAGTGTAGACCTCCAATTGAGATGAACTTTGATTCGCCAGAACTAGAGAGAGGTCTACAAGTGTGGTATAATTTGAGAGTTGAATTATATCTAGAGGGATCGTGAATTTTCAAGTGTGAATCAATTCTAGTATCAAATGTGACCTAAGTGATATAATGTGACAATTAGAGTTCAAAGTGAGGACTTCATGATTGAGATAGGCCTAGTGAATAGTAAATTGCGGTTGTGAAGTGAGAGATAACGGATTGGATTAGAGAGTCGGAAATCATGAACATGCATCATATCATTGCGAATTAAGACATGTGCATCGTTGATTTTGATTTATCGGGCACCTAATGATGAGAATTTATCTGAATTGTTATAGAGGCGCTAGTTGGATCGACAATCCACGGACATTCTTTGGGACTTCCAGCAAGAGCTCGGAAGTTACAGTGAGTAACCTAGTTGGTTCCTCAGCTTTTATGTGATTAAATGTGCTGTGAATGTGTTTGAATTAAGTGTCAAAGTGAATGAGCTATATGAGATACATGTGATTAATCGAGTATATGTGAATCATCGTGATAGTTTAATAGAGTGATATATATATAAATGTGTGAGCGTTAGTGAATGTGAATCGTTGTAAACAGCTATGACCGTGTATTCTTTGAGGTAGTGAATAAAGTGATATACATGTGTTAAGTGGCTATGTTAGTGCAAGTGCATGTTTAAGCGAAATGTGAATTAGAGTAGTGCTTTGAGATTCGATAAAGTGAGTGATGCGAATGTGAAATGAGTGAACTAAATGAGATAAATATGTGATAGTGATCAGTGCAAATGTGAATACTTGTGATAAGCGAGTGGAGCGATACACATATATATATAAGTGCTAAGGATCGTAAGTGTTAGTGCATGCTTAGCATGATTATAAGCGGTAATCTAAACAACAGGATCGAGTAATTAGTGATCGTAGCTATAAGCTCGATATTAGTGAATGGGCTAAGGCCAATGAAAAGGAAATAGTGCATACCCAGAGGGCTCTCCTATTCCTAAAGTGAGTGGGCGAGAGTGTATACCCGTAGGGCTCTCCTACTTGCCAAAAAATGTGATCAACGTGATAAGTGCCCGTGATCGGGATAGTGTTAACGCCACGAACAAAGCCTATAAAAGAGAAATTGCATTCATATGCATCCGAGTGTGCAGTGAAGTTGAGAGTGTGTTATATGTGACAAATATGAAGCGATATGTCCGAGTATGCGATAGTGTAAATTATGGAGCGATATGTGGGAATTGTGATGTAGTATACATGTGTAAAGTGTTTATGATGTTTTAATCGAGTAAATTGTGTATAGTGTTATAAATTGTGCTAAAATATATTTATGAGATATATTGTGTATATGCATGAGTTGGGTGAACCATCAATGATGGTTTCTCATTGAGTTCGCAAACTCACCCAACATTGCAATATATTTTTCAGACGTGTCGATGGGACCTTAGCTCCCGAGATAGTTCTTCTTCACACAGAGTTCGTGATCGTGTCAATGATGGATCACTGTCGGTCACCGGGGTGACTTTTGAGTTGATTTTTTTTGGGATGAACTAGTATAGACGTTTGTATCAGTTTCCCTTTTTGGACTGTTGTATTTAGTTTGTAGGGGACTGATAGACTGATCTATATTCTGGACTAATTTTAGGAAATGAAAGATTATGATTGTGGTTTTAATTTTCAATGAATTTCATTATGCAGTTTATTTATATTGATGCCATGCGAGTGTTTAGTGATCGTTTGTGATCGTAGCACTTTCTTGCTGTGGGATATGCGTCGGAATGACCCACGGGCGTCCCGGTGTGTACCCTACGGTGAGGGGGCGCTACAATAGGTGGTATCAGAGCATAGTTTGGCATCTTTTGGGCATAGTATATTTTAGGCCTGAATTTCAGTGCGAAAAGCGGTAATTGATCAGAATTGTGACTTTATTGTAGGTCATCCGTGTTTGGGGATCAAGTGGAGCAACCAGCTAACCTTAGATCCGTGGGAGCTAGTAGAGAGTCCCCTATGCCTCATCCTGATGAGTTGCCTCCCAGAGTTCCCGAGAGACGGGAAAGGAGGTTTGATAGCTTATGAAAGGTGGAGCGGTCGATTTTATGGCGATCGACCTCACTGAGGCCGAGGATGGTTGGAGAGGACGAGAGAGTCCTCG
The DNA here is from genome assembly GCA_029891385.1 of Erythroxylum novogranatense. Taxonomy (NCBI): domain Eukaryota; kingdom Viridiplantae; phylum Streptophyta; class Magnoliopsida; order Malpighiales; family Erythroxylaceae; genus Erythroxylum; species Erythroxylum novogranatense. The sequence continues at coordinate 32,216,990 of CM057226.1, read as the reverse complement.
ATCGGATGGGCTGTGATGTGGAGGCGCGCTTTGATTACGCAGCGTCATTGCTTGTGGTCCCGCTTATCGATGGTGGAAGATCGCTCCGCGCCCATCGAGGCCCGCTTGACTTGGATGATTTCCTGCGGGCATTCAGAGATAATTTCATGCCCAAGGATTATCTAGAGATGAAGATGCAGGAGTTTCTTGAGCTGAGACAGGGGCAGATGTCAGTGGCAGACTATGAGGTGCAGTTTAATGAGTTAGTGGGATATGCTCCTTCTTTGATTGCCTCAGAGTCTGATAGATGTCGCAGATTTGAGGGCGGACTCAATTTCGAGATTCGTTCCCGGTTGGCCCGATCGGATATGGGCAGCTTTATTGAGCTGCGAGCAGCTGCAGTGAGAGTAGAGCAGCTTTTGAGGCAGAGACGGGCTGAGACTAGTCAGGGCCCCAGTGGCAAGAGACCGAGTAGTAGTCAGAGTAGTCAGGGCAGTGAGAGCAGGAGTAAGCGCCAGGCCAGGACTTTTAGATCAGCGGGCAGAGGAAGACAGTCCAGATCTGGACAGAGGGGCAGATTTGCTCAGGCTAGTGGTGGCCGTGGCGGTGTCAGAGGTGCGGGTCAGAGTATCCCGCTGTGTGAGTACTGTGAGAGGAGGCACAGTGGAGAGTGTTGGAGGGCTACCGGAGCTTGTCTTAAGTGTGGTTCGATGGACCACCAGCTCCGGGAATGTCCCTTCACTGTGGAGGCCCAGTCGGCTAGGACTGGAGGATCAGGCAGTGGTTCTACAGTGCAGCAGAGCCGTGGAGGCGGATTTGGGTTCAGAGGCCGAGGCAGAGGCCGAGGCCGAGCCGAGGGATCAGTGGTGAGATCTGAGGGACAGCGTGATCGGCGGTCCCAGGCCAGAGTCTATGCTATGACTCGGCAGGAGGCGCAGGAGTCTCCAGATGTCGTTGCGGGTATGCTTCTAATTTCTGGTTTTGAAGCATATGCATTGATGGATCCTGGATCCACTCATTCATTCATTGCACCGCATTTGGCATGTAGATTGCATTGTGATAGAGAGAGATTGCAGTGTGGGCTAGAGGTGAGTACACCTCTAGGTAGTACGACAGTGTTGGGAGAGGTCTGCAAGGGATGTGTGATAGTGATTGATCAGGCAGAGTTGAGTGCAGATCTCATAGTGTTATCCCTGAGAGAGATTGATGTGATCCTAGAGATGGACTGGCTTACTGCCCATAGAGTTGTGATGGATTGCTCTACCAAGGAGGTTGTGTTAGAATCTCCTGGTCAGCCGAGAGTTATTTTTCGAGGTATTAGTCAGGCAGTGCCAGCTAGGATGATTTCCTTTATGAGTGCCCTGAGGTTGATGCAGGGAGGATGTGAGGCCTATCTGGCTCACGTAGTGGATTCCCGAGTTGAGCAGAGGTTGGAGGATGTCCCTGTGATCAGGGAGTTTCTGGATGTGTTCCCCGATGAGTTACCGAGTTTGCCACCGGATCGGGAGATAGAGTTTGGGATAGACCTCGTTTCAGGTACCGCTCCTATATCTATTCCTCCATATAGGATGGCACCGGTGGAATTGAGGGAGCTTAAGGCTCAGTTGCAGGAGTTGTTAGATAAGGGGTTCATCAGACCCAGTGTTTCGCCGTGGGGAGCTCCAGTGCTATTTGTGAAGAAGAAGGATGGGACGTTTGTTGGACTAATGGTGGTTGACAAATTAAATCCCTTTATGTTTTGATAATAATAAAATATTTAAAATTAGTTAAGAAATTATTTTCAGGTGTTACTCAAGGAAAGAATCATGCAAAACAAGATGAGCAAATGTTTAATTATTGAAAAATCAAGAAAGCAGGTTCATTCTAAGTATAAGTGGCATAAAATATGAAGATTCTAGAGGATTTGAACGAATGTTACTATTGAAGGCTAAACAAGTCTACTTACACATTACAAGATGGCTTACATATGAAGATGAACTCGCATAAGTCGACTTATAGCAAACAAGTCGACTTATCGGAGAAACAAGTCGACTTATCGAGGGAAACAAGTTGACTTATACATAACAAGTCGACTTATTGTAGAGCGGAGGTACATGTTTTACGTAAATGGTTGAAACAAGTCGATTTATGTATTCGACAAGTCGACTTATTGAAGCACGATTCAGCTCCAACGGTCCAATTTGCTAAAAATGGAATGGAGAAGATCAAGCAACGACTATATCAAATCAAGCAACGGCTAGAAAGAGCTCCAACAGCTATATTTCTTTGACTATAAATAGAGGATGAAGCAAGGAGATGAAATATAAGTTCTATAAGCTCAAATACTCTCTTATTGCTTCACATTGCTCATTATTGCTCTTATATTGTTACAAATTACCTTGAGCATTTGTTCTTCAATTTTACATTGTGTTGTTAAAATTGAGTGGCTAGAGGAAAGGTCACGTGAGGTAGGATTTGTCTGTAATACAAATCGTGTAAAAGGTTGCTTGAGCCTAATTCAAGTGAAGTTGTAAAAGTTCACACTCAACTACAAAGTGTGCAAATAAAGTGATTGGCAAAATCCTAAGTGGGAGCTTAGATAGAGGATGTAGGTCTTAGCACCGAACCTCTATAAAACAGTGTTTGATCTTCTTCCTATACTATTTCATTTAAGTTTATTTAAATTATTTTGTGTGTTTAACTTCTGATTTTCTTGTAGAAATTTTCAAAGAATTTTAAGATCTATTCAACCCCCTTCTAGATCACTTACAATTGGTATCGAGCGAAGTATATCGGGATGGCACACAACATCCTAGCGGAAGAAGGTAATACTAATAACCGACCTCCTTTGTTTAATGGCTCTAACTATTCTTCGTGGAAAAATCCTATGAAATACCACATTATAAGTGAGGAGTTGAATCTCGGAAGATCATTATCTTCGGACTTCAATCTCCTCTAAAAGAAAATGGTGAGTTGAAATCGAAATGAGTATGATGATAACGATTGGAAGCAAGCTTACATCAACGCCAAAGCTATGAAGTCGATATCTTGTGCATTAACGGTTGAGGAAAGAAACCGGTAAATTCTTGCACCACTTGCCATGGAAATGTGGAGAGACTTGAGTCACTCATGAAGGACAAATCAAGTTCGGAGACAAAATCAACATGCTTCTCCACGACTAGGAGATGTTCGTAATGAAGGAAGGTGAGTCAATTTCTATAATGCTTGACCGCTTTGCAGAAATTATAAATGGCTTAGGCAACCCGGGAAAGCACATGACGGATAGTGAGAAGGTAAAGAAGATTCTTCGCTCATTACCTAAGGAATGGGACTCTCAAGTCACCGCAATCATGGAGTCGAAGGATCTAAACCATCTAGAATTCAATGCTTTAGTAGGATCTCTCATCAACTATGAGATAATTCTCAAATCCAGAGGAGGTAGAGGTAAGCCTCAAAAATCTATTGCTTTTAAAGCTAACACCTCTTTTGATGAAAGTGACGAGGAACTAGATGAAGACGAAGAAGATGAGGAAATCGCTATGTACGCCAGAAATTTAAGGAAGTTCAAAGGACTTCTCAAAAACCGAAGGAAAGAATTAAATGGCGAAAAACAGGTAGAAAGAAAGAGATTTGGCATTGAAAGAAAAACAAAAGGCTATGATGAAAAGAAAGGTAACGAAGAATGTTGGAGATGTGGAAAAAGGGGACATCTCGCAAGAGAGTGCGAAAGCTCGTCATCAACATCGAACTTTCGGAAAAATGACAAATACGACAAAGGTAAAAAGAAGACTACCTTGGTAGCCACTGGAGGACGATGAGGAAGCCTATCAAAGTGACGAAGAAAACAATTTGGCTTTATGGCAAAAAGTTCATCAGCGATGATGAAAATGAGGTAACTCTCAATGACCAAGATCTACAAGATTCTTTTGATTCTTTACAAGTTGATTTTGAAGAAGCTATTGAGATTAACAAAAATTAAGAAAGAAAATACGTGAATTGATTGCTGAAAATAGTGTTCTACATGAAACAATTGATGATTTAGATAGCCCAAAAGAAGATCATTTCAGATGTCTTATTGAAAAGAAAATCTTATTTGCGAACTTGATAGACTTCAAAAGAATTTTCTTACGTGGTTGGAAAGTTTGTTTGGTGGAAATGCTAAGTTTGAAGAACTATTGTCTTTACAAAGATATACTATCTCCAAACATGGTTTAGGATATGATCCATATAACAGAGAATGTTCTTTAATTTCAAAATTTACTAAAGATGGAAAAGTTGCACAATGTGCTAGATGTTTGAAAGATGGCCACATAGAACTTGTTTGCAAAAGTACTAGAAGATGTGTTAAGATAAAGAAAATTTGGGTTATAAAGGCACAACACCACCCAACGTGGTTTATATGACTAACCAAATGGACCCAAAATGGCTTGGGTACCTATAAGAAGAAAGAACGTTGATATTGTAGGTACAAGCAAAGAATGAAAGGTCGCAAGCACTTGGTACATCGATAGCGGTGTTCAAGACATACGAGTGGAGACAAAACCTTTTGTGGAAATTCAACCAAAGAATCAAGGATTTGTCACTTTGGAGACAACAACAAAGGTAAGGTCATAGGAATTGGTAAAGTGGGTAAGGAACCTTTGCCAACCATTGACAATGTTTTGCTTGTTGATGGGTTGAAACATAATCTGCTAAGTGTTTCTCAACTATGTGACATGAATTTTAATGTAAGTTTTGAATCATCACATTGCATGGTTAAGAAGGATGATCATATAACTTTTATTGGTTTAAGACATGGTAATACGTTACATTGTAGATCTGCATGATGATAGTTCTTTCAATGAAAAATGCCTAGTGACACTAGAAGAAAATGCATTTTATGGCATAGGAAATTAGGACATGCACTGCTGCCTTTAATTTCTAAGCTTTCAAAGAATGACATTGTAAGAGGTTTGCCTAAGATTAAATTTGTTAAAGATCATTTGTGTGAGTCATGTTTGAAAGGAAAACATGTTAGAGCATCTTTAAACCAAAGAAAGAAATTTGCACATCTAGAATTCTTGAACTTGTGCATATGGATTTAATTGGACCATCTAGGCATGCTAGTCTTAGTGAAAAATTGTATGTCCTAGTGATTGTAGATAATTTCTCTAGATTTACTTGGGTAAGATTTCTTGCTAATAAAATGATGCCATTAATGAATTTACCAAGTGGTGTAGATTGGTTCAAAATGAGAAAAATCTGTCTATAGTTGCAATTAGAACTGATCATGGAGGAGAATTCGAATGTGAACCTTTCGAAAATCTTTGCGATAAATACGGTATGGAGCACAACTTCTCTACACCAAGAACACCGCAACAAAATGGTGTGGTGGAAAGGAAGAATCGCTCACTTGAAGAAATGAGCGGGACTATGCTAAATGAATACAATCTTCCTTAATCATTTTGGGCGAATCCAATACCGCATGCTACATCATCGATAGGGTACATTTGAAGAGACAAAATATGACACCCTACGAACTCTGGAAAGGTAAGAGACCCAACATTTCCTATTTTCATCCATTTGGTTGTAAAGTTTTTATACATAATAATGGAAAGAGTAATTTAGGAAAATTCGATTCTAAATCCGATGTTGGTGTATTTATTGGTTATTCTCAAACTAGTAAGGCTTTTAGAGTTTATAATAATAGGACTAAATGTGTTGAAGAAAGTATACATGTTAAATTTGATGAAATAATTTCACCCCAGAAAGGTTTGTTTTGATGATGATGCAGTAGTTCGGTAATAAATTTGAAGAAATTGAATCCAAGATTGAGGAATTGAAGTCGGATGAAGAAAACCATGTAACCGACACTAAATCTTGGGCAAAAGCAAAGAATCATCCTATGGAGCAAGTGATCGGTGATTTGAATGTTGGAGTAAGGACTAGGAGAAACATTTATGAGAATATGAGTAATTCAGCTTTCATTTCATTGGTGGAACCCAAAAATATAGAAGAAGCGCTTAAAGATGAGAATTGGCTTTTAGCTATGCAAGAGGAGCTTAATCGGTTTAAGCGAAATGATGTTTGGGATTTGGTAGCTCCACCAAAGGATAAGACCATCATTGAGTCAAGTGGGTAAATCGGATTAAATACGATGAGAATGGTGAAGCAATCAAAATAAATCAAGGTTAGTGGCTCAAGGATTTTATCAAGAAGAAGGTCTTGATTACAATGAAACATATGCTCCTGTGGCTCGTTTGGAAGCAATTAGATTGCTATGTGCTTTACGTCACATAAAAGGATCAAATTAAATCAAATGGACGTCAAGAGCGCATTTCTAAATGGGTATATTCAAGAAGAAGTCTATGTCAAGCAACCGCCGGATTTGAAGACCATGAGCATCCAGATTACGATACAAACTCAAGAAGGCACTTTATGGACTAAAGCAAGCACCTAGAGCTTGGTATGAGAGGTTAAGTACATTTCTAACTCAACATGGATATGTTCGTGGTAAGATAGATAATACTTTGTTTATTAAACATGTTGATCATGATATGCTTATTTGTCAAATTTATGTTGATGATATTGTGTTTGGTGCTACTAATGAATTTTGTGTAAGGAATTTAGTGATTTAATGCAAGGTGAGTTTGAAATGAGCATGATGGGAGAACTCAAGTTCTTTCTAGGATTGCAAATCAAGCAACAAAAAATGGCATTTTCATCCATCAATCAAAGTACACCAAGGAACTTAAGAAATTTAAAATGGATGGATGCAAAGTGGCAAAGAACACCAATGGCGACAAATCGGTCTTGGAAAAACATGAAAATGAAGAAGACGTTGATCAAAAATTCTATAGAGGTATGATCGGCTCTCTTTATATTTAATCGCTTCTAGACACGATATCATGTTTGCCACATGTCTATGTGCGATTTCAATCATGTCCTAAGGTTTCACATTTGAGTGCATGCAAAAGAATTTTAGATATTTGAGTAGAACCGCCAATCATGGTTTGTGGTATCCTAGTTGTGATTCATTTGATTTGTATGCATATAGTGATGCTGATCATGGTGGCTGTAGAATTGATAGAAAAGTACTAGTGGATTGTGTCATTTCTTAGGTTCATCTTTAATTTCTTGGGCTAGTAAAAGCAAGTCGGTGTAGCCATTTCCATCGCTGAATCAATATGTAGCATTTGGAAGTGCTTGTGCCCAAGTTCTTTGGATTAAACATCAATTGCTAGATTATGGTATTATGGTTAAAAATATTCCTATTTATTGTGATAATACAAGTGCAATTTGTTTAAGTAAAATCCTATATTGCATAGTAGACAAAGCACATTGAAATTAGACATCATTTTATTCGTGATCATTGCTTGAAAGGTGACATTGTTTTGAAGCATGTTTCTACTAATGATCAATTGGCTGATATTTTTACTAAACCGCTTAAGGAAGATGTGTTTGTGAATATTAAATTGAAACTAGGAATGTGTGATTTACATTCATTTGGTTGAGTTTATGTTTGGTTACATTTACATCAAATGGTCAAAATTTAAGGCATTTATGCAATCACATCCGAAGATACATTCATCGTGTTGTTTACTTAGGAAAATTTAAATGAATTATTCAGGAATTTTGGACATACTGTTGGATGGACCATCATCAAGTCGAGGTATGAGGAAATTAGTGTCTTGGGCAAACAGAAATCGGAAAATAACTCGACTTATTTGGAAAATAACTCGACTTATTAAGGTCGATAAGTCGACTTATTTTGGAAACAAGTCGACTTATTACTGGACGGAGGCGTTTTTAAAAACCTTTCCTCTTCATCTTCTCCGCAGACTTTCTCCCTCAAAACCCTAAACCCTTTCTCTCAACTCGACTTGTTCTGCACATACTCCTTAAATCTCCTTCACCCATCCATTTTCAACCTTCACCCACTCATTACCTTCTCTAATCCTTCCCTCTTTTCGAAAACCCCTTCTTAAAACCCTAACCCCAAATCTGCGTTTTCTTACTCCTTCTCTCTAGATCTTCCATGGCTCCAAGAAAAACTTCTCAAAAAGGAAAAGAATCCACTCCATCTCAAGATCCTCAGGTTCCTCCAAAGCCACGGGTTCGTGGGTCTTCTTCAAGAGGAGATGCGACAAGGGAGGATGATGTTCTTGAACCTAGATTCGCTCAAGGATGCTCAAAATGTGTATTACAAGGTATTGAAAGACGAAGTCTTAATTCCCTATGATATTTGATTGGATTGAGCTTGATAGAAGTGAGTTCTCGAGGTATTTTCCGAAATTGTGAATCTTGGGTTAAAAGAGTTTTTAGGTTTTCATGATATTATCTATGAAGAAGTGGTAAAGGAATTTTATGCAAATCTGTTTGTGATTAGAAGCAATGTTGAAGAAGGAGTTCTCTTGTCTTCAAAATTAACGGAAAGCTTTCTATCTCAAATAATCGGACTTATGTACGATGTTTAATTTGCTGAGGAGGAGTTAGGCCTAGAGCATCGCTTATTGATTATGAGATTTTAAGAAATGCCGAGGCGATATCGATGAGGAAGCCAAGAAAATTTGACTATACTGAGGAAAAAGGTGTTGACTTGTTGATTCGGCTATGTTCGACCATTCCCTCCATTTGAGGCAATGGATTTACCTTTAAATTATCGTTTATTGCATTACGTCATTATGAGTTGTGTTTCCTAAGAAGGCTAGCAATAATCGATCAACGCCTTGGATAAGGAAATTTTGTGGCATATGGAGGAGGGTCGAAAATAAACTTTTCGAGTTTGATTATTCAAATGATGAGGAGAAAAGCAAGCTTATTACGTGGAAATGAAAGGGAAATTAGTCCGCATACAGAATGCCTTACGCAAAGATCGATCACCCATATCTCTCAGGTTAGAAGATGTGACTTGGACTCCTATGCTAGTTTTCCCTATCCGCAGAGCTGAGGTTCACACCTTATAACCTAAGAAGCAATGAATCGGGTTCGGACAATTGAGAAAGGTTGGGTCTATTCCTATCATGTAGAAAAGCTTGGGTTGACTTTGGTAGGTGAGCAAGCTTCTTCGAGAAAACGATCTAGGACAACAGATCGTCCAGGTAGTTCACGGCCTCGTAATGTAGAAAGGAGTGAGGTATCACAAACTGACATTCAAGAACTCCGTGATCAGTTGGATGAGATTAATGAGCGTCATGATGATCAACAAGATACTTTGATTAGACTGGAAAGGAAAATTGATGAAAATCGCAGCATTCTTACCCGATTGGAAAAGAGCATCAAGAAGATTTTTGATAAGCTAGGGTGTAGGCACGATGATTCTTCATCTTGATGTGTATTGCATTGTGCCTTGACCAACATTTCAACTTGTGTTTACTTGCTTTATGTGTTTCATTTCATTTACTTGTTTTTGCTGGTATGACATTTCTATTATGTGTTTCATTGCATTTATCTTTTGAATTTTGGATTTTTGCTATTTTAATCTTTTGGATTTTTTGATCATGACAAAAAGGGGGAGTAAGATTGAAATTGATATTTGATTTAGGGGGAGTGAACATGCTTTAATATTTATTCATTAATTCTTTAATTAAGGGGGAGACAAACTAACCATCAAGACAATGGAAACCTTGATCATATTTTATATCTTTCAAATTTCTTGTCAATTTCTAAATATTTTGTCATTATCAAAAAGGGGGAGATTGTTGGACCAATGGTGGTTGACAAATTAAATCCCTTTATGTTTTGATAATAATAAAATATCTAGAATTAGTTAAGAAATTATTTTCAGGTGTTACTCAAGGAAAGAATCATGCAAAACAAGATGAGCAAATGTTTAATTATTGAAAAATCAAGAAAGCGTGTTCATTCTAAGTATAAGTGGCATAAAATATGAAGATTCTAGAGGATTTGAACAGAATGTTACTATTGAAGGCTAAACAAGTCGACTTACACATTACAAGATGGCTTACATATGAAGATGAACTCGCATAAGTCGACTTATAGCAAACAAGTCGACTTATCGGGAGAAACAAGTCGACTTATCGAGGGAAACAAGTCGACTTATACATAACAAGTCGACTTATTAGAGAGCGGAGGTACATGTTTTACGTAAATGGTTGAAACAAGTCGACTTATGTATTCGACAAGTCGACTTATTGAAACACGTATTCACTCAACGGTCCAATTTGCTAAAAATGGAATGGAGAAGATCAAGCAACGACTATATCAAATCAAGAAGCGGCTAGAAGAGCTCCAACAGCTATATTTCTTTGACTATAAATAGAGGATGAAGCAAGGAGATGAAATATAAGTTCTATAAGCTCAAATACTCTTATTGCTTCACATTGCTCATTATTGCTCTTATATTGTTACAAATTACCTTGAGCATTTGTTCTTCAATTTTACATTGTGTTGTTAAAATTGAGTGGCTAGAGGAAAGGTCACGTGGTAGGATTTGTGCCGTAATACAAATCGTGTGTAAAGGTTGCTTGAGCCGAATTCAAGTGAAGTTGTAAAAGTTCACACTCAACTACAAAGTGTGCAAATAAAGTGATTGGCAAAATCCTAAGTGGGAGCTTAGGTAGAGGACGTGAGTCTTAGCAGAAACCTCTATAAAACGAGTGTTTGATCTTCTTCCTATACTATTTCATTTAAGTTTATTTAAATTATTTTTGTGTGTTTAACTTCGATTTTCTTGTAGAAATTTTCAAAGAATTTTAAGATCTATTCAACCCCCCCTTCTAGATCACTTACAACGTTGAGATTGTGTATCGATTATAAGCAGCTTAATCGGGTCACTGTCAAGAAAAAGTACCCACTGCCTAGGATCGATGATCTATTTGATCAGTTGTAGGGAGCTCGAGTGTTTACCAAGTTGGACTTGAGGTCAAGATATTATCAGTTGAGGATAGCGGAGGTCGATGTGCCTAAGAGTGCGTTCAGGAGCAAGTATGAGCACTTCGAGTTCTTAGTGATGCCATTTGGGTTGACCAATGCCCCGGCAGCCTTCATGGCCTTGATGAATAAGGTATTTCAGCCCTACCTTGATCAGTTTGTGATAGTGTTCATCGATGATATTCTAGTGTATTCGAGGAGTAGGCAGGATCATGCGGAGCATCTGAGGACTGTATTGCAGATCATGAGAGAGAGGCAGCTGTATGCCAAATTCACGAAATGTGAATTTTGGCTGGATGAGGTAGTGTTTCTAGGGCATATTGTGTCTGGTGAGGGTATCCAGGTGGATCCTCACAAGATTGAGGCAGTGAGGAGTTGGCGTTTTTAGGAACGATCGAGTTGCGTAATTTCCTGACTAGCGAGGATATTACGGAGGTTTATCGAGGGTTCTCGATGATCTCAAATTTTCGACCAAACTTCGAGGAAGAATGTGATTTTCAGATGGACCGATGAGTGTCGGTAGCTTTGAGGAGCTTAGGCGGCGATTGACTCTCGCACTAAAGGTGTTGGTTTTGCCGTCGAGTCCTGGAGGATTTGAGGTTTTCAAAGTGATGCTTCGCAGCAGGTTTAAGCAAGTTTTGATGCGGCATGGGAGAGTGATAGCGTATGCCTCGAGGCGCTTGAGGTCTCATGAGAGGAATTATCCAAAGGTCATGATTTAGAGTTGGTGCAATTGTGTTTGCCTCAAGATCTGGAGACATTATTTGTATGGTGAGATGTTCCAGATCTTCACTGATCATAAGAGTTTGCGATATTTGCTGAGTCAGCGAGAGTTGAATCTGAGACAGAGGAGATGGATTGAGTTGTTGAAGGATTATGACTGCACGATTGAGTATCACCCAGGGAAGGCCAATGAAGTAGCAGATGCGTTGAGTAGGAGATCTCATAACAGTGCAGCTCAAATTCAGGTTGAGAGATTGCCTAGCCTGATTCAGTTGAGAGCGCTTAATGTGCAGATGGATTTGGCTCAGGATGGAGCCTTGATTGCTACTTTGAGGCTGAGGCCGATGTTACAGGATCGGATCAGGACCCAGTGTTAGTGAGATTGATGGATAGAGTCAGATTAGGGTTGACTTCTGAGTTTGAGTTGAGAGATGAGACTCTTTGGATGGGTCAGAGATTGTGTGTGCCTGATGTGGATGAGCTGAGACGAGAGATTTTAGAGGAGGCGCATGTGGCCGCTTATGCAATGCATCCTGGCGTCACCAAGATGTATAATACTCTTAAGTTGCATTTTTGGTGGCCAGGTATGAAGAGGCAAGTGGCAGAGTTTGTTTTTCGGTGTTTGACGTGCGGCAGTTAAGGTGAGCACCAGCTCCAGATTGGGAGATCAGATTCGTTACCCATTCCGGAGTGGAAATGGGAGCGGATTACTATGGATTTTATCATGGGATTGCCTAGGACGCCGAGGCAGCATGATGCGATCTGGGTCATAGTGGACCGATTGACCAAGTCGGCTCATTTCTTGCCAGTGCGAGAGAATAACACTCTCGATCAGTTGGCCCAGAAGTATGTGTCAGAGATAGTGAGACTGCATGGGGTCCCAGTGTCGATAATGTCTGATAGGGATCCCCGATTTACTTCGAGGTTCTGGAGGAGCCTGCAGTCAGCGTTGGGTTCGAGACTGAACTTTAGTACCGCATTTCATCCTCAAACAGATGGGCAGAGTGAGAGGACGATCAAGACTGTTGAGGATATGCTGAGAGCTTGTGTATTAGAGTTCAGAGGTGCTTGGGATCAATACTTGGCTCGATTGAGTTTATACAATAATCGATGCAGAGCAAGATTGGATGGCACCTTATGAGGCCTTGTATGGCAGATCGTGCAGATCACCTCTTTACTGGGACGAAGAGGGTGTGAGGATGCTTGAGGGTCCCGAGCTGATCCAGGATACAGTGGATAAAGTGAGAGTGATTGAGTCGCGTTAAAGGCTCAAGATGAAACGAAGAGCTTTGTGGATCAGCATCGGCGTGAGATGGAGTACAGTGTAGGCGATAGAGTGCTCCTCCGAGTGTCACCTTGGAGAGGAGTATTGAGATTTGGCCGTAGGGGTAAGTTGAGTCCCCGATATATCGGTCCATATGAGATTACTGAGAGGATTGGACCGTTGGCGTATAGATTGAGATTGCCCAGTGAGATGTCCCAGTTGCATGATGTGTTTCATGTGAGTATGCTCCGGAGATACCGTTCACTCCAACTCATGTAATCCCTCCAAGAGATTGAGATAGCGAGTGATTTGAGTTATGTTGAGGAGCCGGTGCAGATTATCGGATCGAGGGTCAAGCAGTTGAGGAGCAGGGTGATTCCATTGGTGAAAGTCCTATGGAAGAACCATTCTTCAGAGGAAGCGACTTGGGAGACTGAGGAGCACATGAGGAGGCAGTACCCTCATCATTCGACCCGGTCGGTATGTAAATTCGGACTAAATTTTAATTAGAGGGAGAATTGTAACATCCGTTACCGATGTGAGAGCATATCGGTAATTTGGATGGATCGAAAATGAGTGCATTCATAATTGAATTGCACGACATAGGATTCTCTGTCGATGACATGAGTTAATTGCACATGCATACATAGTGGCATGCATTCATGATTATCCAAAGATTTAATTGTGTTTATGAGTAATTGTGAAATTTGAGATTAAGTGTGAAATATGATTTTAGAGTTTGGAAAATTAGAGTGAGTGAAATTGATTTATCGAGGATCGAGAAATAAATTGAATTGAGTGGTTGAATTAGTTGAACTGTGATCGGATTGAGAATTTAAAGAGTATTGAGTCGTATAGTTGATTTAGAGTGAGAATCGAATTTGTGGAATTGGAAATTGAGATTTGAGTACGAATCTAGTGTTTTATATTTTGAGGAATTTTGGGAATTTTTCCAAATTTTTAGAGATATGAGTTCGGACCGAAAAATTAATCTAGAGATCGATAATTGTGAATTGGTTCAAAGTGAGTGATAAATGGTTTGAAAATTTTGATTTGTGAGTTTGAGAATTTTTGTGAAGAGTCAATGAAATTAGAGATTGAAATTAAGTGATTTGAGGACTGATAGATTTTGAATCTCAGTTGAAATCAACCCTGAGTGTGTATATATGAGATTTGGGAGTTAGGGCTTAGACATTTTCACCGTCTTTCTCTCTTCTCTCTGCGATGTCTTCGCTTTTCTTCCTTGGTAAGGATCTTTCAATCTTTTCTCATGGATTTCTTTCCATTATGCTTAGCTAATTGATCTATTATGATTGATGAAGGATTGAGAGATTAGAGAGTGTGAATCGTGGGTTGCAGAGGATTTTAGGGTTTTGGTAAAATCGGTGGAAAAATCGTCGATTGGTAAGTGTTAATGTGTTTAATGTTGTGTTTATGGTAATTAATGGTTATGTATGGCATTTATGTGTTGATATGGTAGTTGAGAGAGTTAATGTTGAGGTTTAAGAGTATTAATGGCGGAAAATGAGAATCAGAGAAGACGATCCAGTCGCACGTCGCGACGTAGGAATTAAATATTTAATAATGCGTCGCGACGAGCATGAAAACTGGTACGTCGCGACGAGCTTCATGAGGCGTCGCGACGAGCGGAAGGCTTTATTCGCCGTGACGTGTGGTTGTAGGCGTTGCGACGAGGCGCGGAGAAAATGACCTGTACGTCGCGACGAGGGAGTGAAATGCTGAAGTGGATTAGTTGAGTCTTTTAAGCATAACTTTTAGTGTAGACCTCCAATTGAGATGAACTTTGATTCGTTGTGAACTAGAGAGAGAGATCTACAAGTGTGGTATAATTTGAGAGTTGAATTATATCTAGAGGGATCGTGAATTTTCGAAGTGTGAATCAATTCTAGTATCAAATGTGACCTAAGTGATATAATGTGACAATTAGAGTTCAAAGTGAGGACTTCATGATTGAGATAGGCCTAGTGAATAGTGAATTGCGGTTGTGAAGTGAGAGATAACGGGATTGGATTAGAGAGCTGGAAATCATGAACATGCATCATATCATTGCGAATTAAGACATGTGCATCAGTGATTTTGATTTATTGGGCACCTAATGATGAGAATTTATCTGAATTGTTATAGAGGCGCCGTTGGATCGACAATCCACGGACATTGCTGGGACTTCCAGACAGTAGCTCGGAAGTTACAGGTGAGTAACCTAGTTGGTTCCTCAGCTTTTATGTGATTAAATGTGCTGTGAATGTGTGTGAATTAAGTGTCAAAGTGAATGAGCTATATGAGATACATGTGATTAATCGAGTATATGTGAATCATTGTGATAAGCGAATAGAGTGATATATATATAAGCGTAAGTGTGGCGTTAGTGAATGTGAATCGATGTAAAGAGTTATGACCGAGTATTCTTTGAGGTAGCGAATAAAGTGATATACATGTGTTAGTGGCTATGTTAGTGCAAGTGCATGTTTAGTGTAAATGTGAATTAGAGTAGTGCTTTGAGATTTGATAAAGTGAGTGATGCGAATGTGAAATGAGTGAACTAAATGAGATAAATATGTGATAGTGATTGTGCAAATGTGAATACTTGTGATAAGCGAGTGGAGCGATACACATATATATATAAGTGCTAGTGACTGTGCAAGTGTTAGTGCATGCTTAGCATGATTATAAGCGGTAATCTAAACAGTTGTGACTGGAGCAATTAGTGATCAGAGCTATAAGTTCGATATTAGTGAATGGGCCTAAGGCCAATGAAAAAGGAAATAGTGCATACCCAGAGGGCTCTCCTATTCCTAAAGTGAGTGGGCAGTAGTGTATACCCAGAGGGCTCTCCTACTTGCCGAAAAATGTGATCAACGTGATAAGTGCCCGTATCGGGACAGTGTTAACGCTCAATCACAACAGTGCCATAAAAAGAGAAATTGCATTCATATGCATCTGAGTTTGCAGTGAAGTTGAGAGTGTGTTATATGTGACAAATATGAAGCGATATGTCTGAGTATGCGATAGTGTAAATTGTGGAGCGATATGTGGGAACTGTGATGTAGTATACATGTGTAAAGTGTTTACAGTGTTTTTAATTGAGTAAATTGTGTATAGTGTTATAAATTGTGCTAAAATATATTTATGAGATATATTGTGTATATGCATGAGTTGGGTGAACCATCGATGATGGTTTCTCATTGAGTTTGCAAACTCACCCAACATTGCAATATATTTTTCAGACAACGTCGAGAGGACCTTAGCTCGAGATAGTTCTTCTTGCTGCGAGTTCGTGATCAAGTCGTGAATGGATCACAGGTCGGTCAGCTGGGGTGACTTTTGAGTTGATTTTTTTTGGGATGACCTAGTATAGACGTTTGTATCAGTTTTCCTTTTTGGACTGTTGTATTTAGCTTGTAGGGGACTGATAAACTGGTCTATATTCTGGACTAATTTTAGGAAATGAAAGATTATGATTGTGGTTTTAATTTTCAATGAATTTCATTATGCAGTTTATTTATATTGATGCCATGCGAGTGTTTAGTGATCGTTTGTGATCGTAGCACTTCCTTGCTGTGGGATATGCGTCGGAACGACTCACGGGCGTCCCGGTGTGTACCCTACGGTGAGGGGGCGCTATATGTACATTCTTTTAAATACAGGTGGAGATGTTGGAATAGGCTGAAACACTGTTAATGTAACAGTGCTTCGTAGGTTGGTCTGCCTAATCACTTCAGCATAAGACCAAAAATTCCCAAAATCCTATTCAATGTTGATCATAACACTGTCTACTTTTTTTTTTCTTTGCTCTTCTCACTATACTCATGGACACTTCAACACCTAAACAATCCTTAACGTAAAATTGTATGCCATGATTCTTCAAAATGGCTCCCTTTAAGCTTATCCTTCAACAAGTCAACTAAGATTCCAAAGTGTTCATCTTAGGATTTGTATATATCCTATTACAATCATGATTGTTCCTAATTTCCTAACTTGAAATAGCTATAGCTTCCTATCAAATGCTCCATATATATACCAAGGCTATTCTCATCCTATATTTACCTTGGACAAAGTCAGGCTTATTTTTATAAACATGACAACCCTCTTTGTTTGATGGACAACAAACTCATCAAGACGCTTAAATTGCAAATGATTAAGAAAAATAATCCCTAACTCAATGTAAGGATCAACCGCATTTTCATCATAAATAGGGTATTTCCTTTTCCTCCTAGTAGCATCATATACCATATCATCTACATCATTAATAAGTTCTCCATATGCATCATTGTCATAATATTCGCACAAAACTACCTCATCTTCATCATCTCATCGACTTCATGTGGTCTATTATCCTCATCCCACCATTACCTTCATCTCCTCACTCTAAATCTGTTTAACATCTTCATCCGTAACATTACCTTCATTTCCTTGCTCTAAATCTTCTTTATCTTTCAACCTCCATATTTGTATCATCTTCATTCTCCATATCTGCATCATTTTCATCCTCCACATTTGGCACATTGTCTAAATTACCTACATTACCTCCAAACCTTTCATTATTATCATTCTCACCTTTATCTTCAACTACATTACCCGATTAACCTCATTACATTCATCCTCAATCATTTCAACAGAGTATCCACACCATGTTCAATATAAATATCAATACCACCCATTCTCATCATCGACTAACCATATCCAACATACTAGCATCATCTTGTATAACCCAAACCATTACATCATTCAAAACTAGGCATAAGATTATCACATTATTATGCCCATTCTTTACATACATCAACCAATTCAAAATAGCTCGATAAGTTAGGATCAAATTCAATTTCTTCTATAAAACCACCTCATACATAACATTATCACCCACATTAACAAAACATCCCGCATGGCGAAACCTCAAAGTTACTTCATCAAATGTCATTCTGCCAAACTGAAAAAACTAACTCCAGGAAAACAAAAACACTTGAAAGGAAACAATGAAGTGAAAGTGAAAAATTTAAGCCTAGCATGGCACATGATGCTTAACATATTAATAACAATTCCATCAACCAACTTATTAAGTTCTATTAATTAAGGTACGTGGCATTGTTTACACCTACGAATCGAGAAATATGTTCTCGTTGTGACTCTTAAGCTCGTGAAATTTTTCACCTATAAGCCTCATGGGAGCTGCATCACTAGTTTTCAACCTATATATCTACCTAATGGTTTATTATGCCTGAATGTTTAAAAAAAATCCTTATTAAATGCAATCCTTATTCAATTCAATTGTTTCATCAACTTTAAGTTACTAGTAATTAGAGTCTTTCAGATATAAGTTATTACTAGAATAACAAGATCAGAACTTTATGTTATCATCAATGATAGTCAGAGTACTGCAAACAACAACGTAAAAACAATGCATTAGTTGCATAAAAAAAATACACACTCATATGACAAATACTCCCACTAGTAAAGAAAAAAGAATGTAGGAGGGCCATGAAATTAAAAGGATCAAATTAAGATTTTGTACGACTAATTGCTTTTCTATTATGCTCTGATTAGTAGGAAAGATGAATTTTTCTACTAATCAGAGCACAATAGAAAAGCAGTTGGTCCTAGTAGCTACCCATTCTGCAACTGACCATTTTTTTTATAGAAGATGAAGTTTACTTCTGCTCATCTCATTCATACTATCTTCCTTAAACTACTATAACTTGAGACTTCTCTGACCTCATACTTCTTTTTACCGCTCTAACCTTATACTTCTCTAACCTCAGACCTCTCATAAACAAATGTTTACCGCTCTTAAGTCTAATGGCTAATATTTTATTCTAGGACTTACCTTAGTTTCAAGAGATGATGTGTGAACCAAGCAAGCTAACCACTTCAATGAAGACTGGAGCGGATCCGGAGATGGTGAAGATTTGTCAACCAACTAATACAACCCTTTCAACGAACGATAAAGAACAGATCTAGCGAGGCAACCTTTGGTGAAGATGTGAACTAAGCAAGATAACCTCGCATCTAAGACTAGAGTGGAATAATGATGATGAAGATATGTCGAGAGGGAGTGACGATGGGATTTTAGAGTTTTCTGTAACTTTTGGTTTCTTTTTTTACTTTACAAAATTTACATAATTCATAAAAATTTCCAAAATTTTGGGTTAAAATTTAAAACCTTTTACTCTTTTATATGTGGCATTTTTCTACAACTTTTAGTTTCTCTTTTTACTTTACAAAATTTATGAATTTACAACAATTTACAAAATTTTTGGGTTAAAACTTAAAACCTTTTACTCTTTTATATGTGACATTTAAAAAAAGGATAATGGTGCCACATTGTTGCATGTAACGACGGGTGTAAATACGTCATAATTTTCATCCAAAAAAGTCTTAAATTGACTATGCTCGTGAAATTTTAGCTTTTATTGAGCAGGTTTCAAGTTTAAGTCCCAAAATGATCAAACTCAACAAGGTTAAGCCCTAATTTGGGCTTTTAGCCACAAAATAATATGAGAATAAGAAACTTTAAAATGGAAATAAATACCAAGATTTATGTAGAAGACCTCCAATATAGAGGGAAAAACTATAGGATAAATGGACAAGGAAATCCACTAAACTCAGTAAGAATTTACATAAAAAGTTGATCTCTCACCCCCAACAATAAGTTGTCTCACAAAGTTTCAAGATTGAACTAAAGTTGATAATACAATCAATAAATACTTAAACTAATCCCAAAAACCAATAAATAAGGATGAGAATATAACAACATTTGCTTTCTTTGTTTTTCCTCACTTTTGGACATTATGCTCGCACTTTCTACAAAAACCTTTGTCTTTTTCTCTTTTATTTCACGAAATACGTTTTTCTGTATCGTATATGGTCACTTATACGATCAGTCGTGTAAGTGACCATATATCTTCATTACTGCCTCATTCATAATAGTATGAGGTTATAGAGAGTTACATGGTCTCCACACACGACTTTGTGTCTTCACACAGACATGTACACGATTGTGTATGCCTTTACCTCTTCATAATTTCTTCACGTTATAGAGATTTACACGGTTGATCCACACAACAGTGTAAGTCAAGACACGAATATGTAGCACTCTACACAGTCGTGAATCTCTCTAGAAAAGATTTTTCTATCTTATCTTCATTTGTTCTTCATTCCCACGAACCATAAAGTTGTCTACGGTCATCGAAAATTTCAAAATAGGGCTAGATACTCAACAATCTCTCCCTATAGCCCAAATACGAGGAAGATGCGTTATTCTCCATCATCTACTTGAGATACATCCTGACAGTCTTTACTATAAAACTCAAACTTGTTTCTTAGAATCACTTTAGTCAGTATATCAGCACCATTCAAATATGTATGAAACTTCTTCAATATTAATTGTTATTCTTTTATCACATACCTCCATCAATGATATTTGAAGTCTATATGCTTTATACGAGAATGATACACAGTATTTTTGCTCAAGTCAATAGTACTTTGACTATCACAAAATACTACATAGTCTTCTTACCATCTATCCAACTCTTAAAGTAACCATTTTAACCAGAGCATCCCCTTACAAGCTTCCATTACATTTATATTTTTCTTCAGTCGTAGATAAAGTCATATACTTTTGTAGCTTGGATTGTCATAAGATGACTCCCCTTGCAAAGTTGAATAGAAAACTTGAAGTAGATTTTCTTCCATCAAGATCTTTAGTCATATCTACATTTGTAAAACCTCATAGAGTCAGCTTACCATTACCAAATCATAAACTCCACTTCCATAAGTCTCTTAAGTACTTTAAAATCTATTTCACTGGTTACTAGTGGACCTTCCTTCGATTTGGCTAGAATGTGCTAATCAGCCCAATAGCTTAATCAATATTTATCCTTGCACACACCACTGAATACATGAAAGACCCTACTATAGATGAGTATGAAATAGAGAAAATACCATATTTCTCTTTTTCTGTTGAGGGACATACACGTTTACAGAAATTGAAGTAAGATGACACTAGCGTGCTAATTGGATTGATATACTTTATATTGAACCTTTCTAGCACTCATTCAGTATATCTCTCTTAAAATAACCACAGTTGCCTATCCTTCCTATCTTGAGTTATCCCTATACCTAAAATTTACTATAGGACTTGAATTTTGCATATCAAAATATTTGGACAAGTCCTCCTTCGACTTTTAAATTCTACCAATATCTTAAATTATAATCAGCATATCATCAATATAAAGAAGAAGAATGATGAAGTTATCATATGAGAAATTCTTGAAATACACGCAAACATTACCATAAGCTTGTTTGTAGCCATGATCCTTTATAAAGGAATTTAACTTTTGATACCATTGCCTTGGAGCTTATTTTACGCCATATAGACTTTCTTCAACTTATAGACTAGATTTTCCTTACCTTTAGCTTTAAAACCTTTTAGTTGCTCCATTTATATCTCCTCTTCAATATCCACTGTTCTCGAGTTCAAGATCTAAATGCATGCTTGACCTAAAACTATTCTGATTGAGGTCATCTTGACTACTAGTGAAAAGATTTCATCAAAGTTTGTATACCCTTCTTTTGACCAAATCCTTTCACTGTTAGCCTTGCCTTTTGCTTTACCAGCTTGTTACCATCTATCTTTATCGTGAACACCCACTTATTCTTTAATGCCTTTTTGTCTTTTAGAAGTTTTACAAGCTTGTATGTATTATTCTGCTTCAAAGAATCCATCTCTTCCTTTATAGTTACGAGCCAAAGTTCTTTATCTTCAGAAGATGCAACCTCTTAATCTAAAGATATTTTTCTCCCTTGTGGACCTTCAAAGATGTGTTTCATCAGCTGTTGAATCCAATATTTTCGAGATGTGGTTCATATTGCTCATCATTATCAGATTGTATCTTATCACCACTAATATCTGTTTGGTCACACATTCCATCTTCTTCACCTGTAGACTGCTTAATAGTTGAAGGAATTGATGAAGAGATAACTATGTCATATGATAAACTGTCGTATGACGATCTATCTTCAGTTAGAAGATTAACAGCTATCTCATGCTCTTAGAACACCACATCCCTACTCCTGACTACATTTTGTTTCTTTAGGTTATCAATTCTGTAGACAAACTAATCACCACCATATCGAAAAAAGATGCAAGGTATCAACTTTGAGTCAAGCTTCTTTTCTAATCCTTGGGTATGTGTCTAAATACCTTACGGCCAAAAGTTTTCAAATGATGATATGTGGGATCCTTGTTAGTTCACGCTCGCTCGGGAATCTTATAATCTAACAAATTAAGGGAGTTTGATTAATCAATTAAACTGTATTTTGGACTACTTCTCTATAAAATGTCTTTAGTAACATAAACATTTTGAGCATTTAACGAACCTTCTCCATAATGGTTTTGTTCATCCTCTCAACAACCCATTATGTTGTGAAGTCCTTAGTTTAGTTTTCTCATATCTAATGCCATAGGCTGTATAGTGTTCTTCAAACACGTTAGAAGTATAGTCCCCTCCTGTAGCACCCCACACCCGACGAGACCCGAACCCGATATCGACGGTGATATCCGAGCCCGTGACTCGCGATGGTGGCGCATTGTAGAACATCACTACTTTTTAGAACTCGATATGACATTTTTCTTTTCTTTAAAACAGTTGAGTCAAAAAAACAATAATGATTTGGCCCAATTATAACAAAACATTTGCAATTACAAAACAATTTCAGTTATACCATACAAGTACACATAAATCAAAAGAGGCCCATCAAACAATTCACTACTCTAATGCAGATGTGACGACATCGATCCCGACCCGACACTCGCCTTGCTAGAGGTAGACATACTCCCGTGTGTCTAACGGGTACTCTTCACTTCCTGAAAATAGATGCAATGTTGGGTGAGTTTGCGAACTCAAGGAGAAACCATCATCGATGGTTCACCCACCTCATGCATACACAACAAATCACATCATAGCACATATTATCATATTCCAAATTATTCATGCATTTTCATTTATTACATTACACATCTCACAATCAATCATTTATATATGCAATATGCATGTGACACTTTCATTTTCGTTACGTTGTTGTGACTGCAGCTCAAATCGTCACGCGATATGCCATGCGGTGAGCCCGAGGCTCTATCAATCGTTGGACCGAGGTCCCGTGCGTTGAGCTTAAATCTCTCATATACGCTAGGTATAGCTCGATCATCGAAGTGAGGTTTCAGATCGAGCTAAAGCTTCTAATTACGCTGGTACCACCGTCACAACTGCATTATTCAGGTATGCCAATATGCATGAATGCATATGTTCCAATTATGATATAATCAATTACATTTCGATGTCATTTTCCACTTTTTGGACCTTCATCCCAGTATTCCAATCGATACATTTCCAATTGATTGCATGCATGCATTCACAATCATTTACTCACAATAGCACTTATAACAATACCAAATATTTCGTATACTTCGTGGTCCAAATCAATCAATAGCAATCAAACACAGATCCATCCATAACTCCACATGGCATTAATGCACATAATATTAAACACATAAAGTTGAGAAACCAACTAGGTTACTCACCTGCACTTCCGAGCTACAGCCTGGAAGTCCCAATATCGTCCGTGGAGTGTCGATCCATCGGAACCTCTATGTCAATTCAAATAATTCACATTACCATTTTGGCCAATATCAATTCAATAATACATATTTAACAAATACGATAAATACTATACATGTTATGACATTCCCAATTCAATTCCGAATTTCAATTTCATCACTCTCTTACTAATCCATAACACTTTCAATTATAATAAACCAATTTACCAATTCCCATAGTCTATAATCACATTTCAATTAAAATCATATTCACTAATCATTTGTCATTCGATCCCGATAATCATCTGATTCAAATTCCGAATTTCCATTCTTACCAGCTCAATATTCAGTAGTCTCCAAATTCCAATTAATTTCTAGAAACCAATTATTTGAAATCAACCTTAAACCCATTACTTGTAACAATCACCTTATAATCCTTTAATCATTTCTTCCGAATTGCAATTCCTATTTTCTCAAATGCCACTTTGATCCATAACCAATCCAATTTAAATCCCAAAATTCTCCAAATTCAAAAACCTCAAAATCTCATATTCGGAAATCAGTCTCCCTCGCCGCGACGTCCGATCCTTCGTCGCGGCGTAAAATCCGCCGTTGTCATGACGACGTTGTTGTTGCTCGTCATGACGCGGCGGCCTACAACCCATTCGTCATGGCATTTAATTAAAATCAATTATTCGTCAGCGATGTACGAAGTTAAAGGGCTCGCCATGGGCATGTTCATCACACGTCATGACGCAAGTAACCCGTAAACTCGTCCAAACCCGAAATTTCGCAGATCCTCTGATATAAATCATCCCAAATCCATTCTAAACACTCTCAATCAGTTTTAAACCTTAAACCCAACTTATTTCTATCCTCAAAACATCATTTAACTCATTTTTCATCAAAAACCCAAATCAAACTCTCACAAACCCTATCGTCGATGCTTTCAAATTCTCTAAACAATTTCTCATTCAAATCAATAATCAAACGAAACGATTTTAACTCATAAACATATAGAAACTTACTTGATTAAGTTATCAATCCGTTAAGAATCCTTCAAGCAACTCCAAATCCCCAGTTTTCTCACCCACGAACGTCGATGAGCTTAACGAACAATTAAGCTTCTCTTGCTTATACATATATATATGAGATCCTCCACTTCATGTCCAA
This sequence comes from Erythroxylum novogranatense, assembly GCA_029891385.1. Taxonomy (NCBI): domain Eukaryota; kingdom Viridiplantae; phylum Streptophyta; class Magnoliopsida; order Malpighiales; family Erythroxylaceae; genus Erythroxylum; species Erythroxylum novogranatense. The sequence continues at coordinate 32,192,391 of CM057226.1, read as the reverse complement.
TTCTTAGGGTCTAACACGTCCGATTCTTATTCTATTTTACTCCCATTTCAAGGCCACTCATAACCAAAAATTCCCAAAATCATAATTCAATTTATTTCATATTATTTGTCAATCAATCTCGGACCCTAATCACATTAATCACCCCTTAGCCAAATTTTCCGTCCGGATCCAAAACTCTAAAATTCGGAAAAATTATCATAAATTCACAAAATTAGAAATGCTCATTCCTATACTCAATTTCCAATTTCCTTTCTATAATCCATTTCATTCCAAGTTCATATTCAAAACCCAATTATACACTTACTAAATATCCAATTTTCACAAACCAATTCTCATATGTACAATTTTGATAAATTCCCAATTGCACAATTAAGCCAATTCACATCGGACCAATTATAACCAATTTCTAATTTCACAATCAAGTCGGAATTGTCATACATGTATGTACATATATATATATTTATGCAACAATAATCATTTATCAATGACTATCAAACTGTAATGCATGTGCAATGCAATATTTTGCTGCACTCAAATCCTAACCCGATCCAAATTACTAATCTACCCGTCACTCGATAACGGATGTTACAATTCTCCTCCTAATAAAAATTTCGTCCTCGAAATTTCATATACCATTTATCACCAAGTTAGGGAGTCTTTTCAATCATTGATTCTCTCGATTTCCACTTATTTCGCTATACTAATAATTTCACAAATCTTTCTTAACCCTATATTGCCCTTTTACACACAATTTATCACTTCCAAAATCGATAACACATATATCGAATCCTAACAATATTTTCCAATTCAGTCTTTGTAACATTTTGGGATCCGAATCATCTTTTAGGATTTTAGACGGACTTGCTATTTTAATCACACTACAACTACTTACTTACCTCTTTTTCCTTTCTCAAACTCTATACTGTTTAACGATTTCTTTTTTGATTACTCGTAAATCTTTATATCCAATACCAATGCTACACACCTCCGATCATATCAATATTTCCTATTTCTGTCCATATAACACTTTACAAATCCATTTATCTTTTAGGTTACCACTGACTTGTCAATCCATAAATCGATTCACAACACGGTCACATCGAGGCCCCTAATAACAAATTTCATTTCCCATTTACCTGTTATCTCAATCAATACATAGATTGGCCAAGGTGACACATTTAGAAACATTCTCTCAGATCGCTTAACTTATTGCATCTCTCCAATGCCAATTTCTAATCTCATCAGGTTTCAACAGTTTCGGTAATCATTAATTTAATTCATTCTCATCAACTTAAATTTCTTAAACCATATTACTGATTCAAACACCTGTCAATCTTAACTTAAATCATCCAGGCCTTTAATTATATTAGGTCCCGATCATTTTTCTATCCAATGAACAACTCCTTTTAGATATAAAACCTTTCATACACTTTTAAATGATATCTCCAACGAAACACAATCAATCTTATCTATGCATCAATCTCATAATCTTATGAACTCCAAAACTATATTAGTTTCACAATCGATAACACACAAATCAACTATATAGGTCAAACATACTCATAATCTTTCAACGCCACATTTTACTTTCTTACACTTTTAATACACTTACAATTCCTTTCATGAGTTTTACTCATATTTCCTAATCCAAATACCTTACTCATTTTCTTTACAGCCTAATCTATTCACACATTTCTCGATACTATCCACTATTCAAAATTCTCGATTCGGATTTTGCCATGCTTTCAATACACCTCTGACACTTGATGTGGAATCCCCAATTGCTAATACGCTCCTTTTTACACTTTACCAACTCGACAGTTTACATATAATCTTTCATCCAGCTTCATAATCTTATCATCTAATTATTTGCTTCCTTATCAAAATTCGAAACATTCGAACACATAATCCTTTTCCCAATTTACTCAAATAACTTAATCATTATTACTTTACAAACGATATTCATCCAAAACATTTTCTGTATAAATAGAATCTCCAAACTTTCACAACACTTTCTAATACACTATTCAATACAATAGATTTTAAGTCATCAAATACCAATGCAGCCCATAAGCTTATACCGATCTCCATACACATAGAATCTCTTTACATTTTCCAATAGATCACATTATCATCTTTACAATTCATTTCATATTATAACACCAATTCAATTGATACGATCAATACTTGAATCAAACATTTCTCCCAGTATCTCTTCTTACAATCATTAATCATACACTTCACATATTTTCCTTTTAACACTTTCCTTATCATTTACAGTCAGAAGACCTTTACCAATTTCGGATGTATCCAAGGTACAATCAATCCTATTATAACTCCAAATTCTTTATATACTTATCCTTTACAATTTCACATTTATCAACGCTTCTATTTGCATTTAATCTCCCAATACCATGTTCGAATAATAATAATTCATCCACTAATTATTCTACCAAGATCAAATTCACTCTTATAAAACTTACATGTCAAACAATTTCCTCAACTGTGCCAATTCTCTTATTCACTTTTCAAATGTATTCAATCGATCATCATCCACTTTGAACACAATTTAAACATTTCACGCTAAACACAAGTAAGATATGTTGCTCTTCAGTAGCATAATGACTCTTCATATCAATAATCAATTTATATCATTTCCTAATTATCGGTTGTCTCCAATGAGGAACAAATTTTCTCACGATCTTTCTCCATTTCATCAAATATATTTTGACACACATTCTTTTACACTGGATTCTCCACATATTTCAATTTATTCACTATCATTTCAAACAAAATTTTCAAAACCACTTTAAACTTTCCGATATTCACACAAAATATATCTAACCCGATATTCTCCTTAAATCACAACTGATATCCTTTTACTGTTCAATACTCCTATTACACAATCAAACTCTTTACATTATCGTAACACATACTTTCTTAATAACTTTTTCTTTTTTTTTCTTTTTTTTTCTCCTAAAAGCGACTTTTCATTTATTTCACATTTTTCTCCAATTTGTCTTTTCATTTCTAAACTTTTCAATTTTAATCATCTAATCAACTTAATTCAATTCAGGAAATTCTTCTTTCAATTCCTAATCATCAACCGTCACACATTTCTTATCGATTTCAATTATTCACAATGTCCTGTGACGATCAATCTATACCATAATCCACATAACCAAAGCATCTCTTTTTGATACCGTTCATTGAGGTACATACCATTTACAGTATTACATTAATTTACCACTTAGTCACTTACGCTAAAGACACTTCAATCTCATTTGATCTTTGACCACCTTTTTCCTTTTCGCACCTATCCTCGATCACGAGGCTTTTTCCTTACCAACATCCTAATTACAATCTCAATTCATTTCCAAATATCACTATAAACACTTTTGGTTCTTACTCTATCTCATATGAACTTTTAACTATTTGACTTGGCGGTTATCCACTAATGTACCAATTGATTTCCGATATCATTTCCATTTATCAGGTGTGCATTTGCATAGGCAAATCCGCTGACCTTAACAACTTTTTACTTTTTCTTCTCTCAATACTATTTTCTCTCATTTCGATCTTTTCATCATTTTGTTTTACGCAACCACACTCAAATCCGTATCACAAATATACATTCATTGTTGCTTTCTCACTTAACATATTCAAATTCTAGGTCATAGACCTCCAATCATAACTCCCATCACGCTTCCGCTGCGCAACTCTGATCATAAAACATTTTATTTGCCATCTTTCACATATCTCTATATTTCTTCTATCACTTCACAACTACACATATACAATTCACATCTACTTCCCATTCACAGATTTTTCCAATATCACTCTAATGTCGTATTTCATAATACGCCTATCAATACCAATACACTAAATCTCCAATCATCATATCGCACCGTATACTTGTTCTTTTTCTTTGATTTCTACAATTTTCATTTACCACATTTTCCCATATCTTCTTTTCCTCACTATTTCAAATTACTTAAACCACTAGTACAGGCTCATGTATAAGACTCATATGCTAGATCGGGATCAAGAGTCACCGCTCACCGAGACATGACTTATATGCATGCATTTTAACACATTTTCTCGTAACGCCCATATAAGATTGTACTTCGGCTCGATATTACAAATGTAGCACCCACACCCGATTTGAGACCCGAACCCGATATCGACGGTGATATCCGAGCCCGTGACTCGCGATGGTGGCATTAGAAACGATCCACTACTTTTTAGAACTCGATATGACATTTTTCTTTTCTTATTTAAAAGTTGAGTGAATGAAAACAATAATGATTTGGCCCAATTATAACAAAACATTTGCAATTACAAAACAATTTCAGTTATACCATACAAGTACATAAATCAAAAGAGGCCCATCAAACAATTCACTACTCTAATGCGGATGTGACGACATCGATCCCGACCGACTCATTGCTAGAGGTAGACATACTCCGTGTGTCTAACGGGTACTCTTCACTTCTGAAAAATAGATGCAATGTTGGGTGAGTTTATGAACTCGGTGAGAAACCATCATCGATGGTTCACCCACCTCATGCATACACAAATAAATCACATCATAGCACATATTATCATATTCCAAATTATTCATGCATTTTCATTTATTACATTACACATCTCACAATCAATCATTTATATATGCAATATGCATGTGACACTTTCATTTTCGTTACGTTGTTGTGACCGTGTGCCTAAATCGTTGGGCGTGATATGCCCTGCGGTGAGCCTGAGGCTCTATCAATCGTTGGACCTGAGGTCCTGTGCGTTGAGCTTAAATCTCTCATATACGTTGGGCATAGCCCTGATCATCGAGCTGAGGCTCGGCATCGAGCTAAAGCTCGGAATTACGTTGGTACCACCGATCACAACTGTCATTATCTCAGGTATGCCAATATGCATGAATGCATATGTTCCAATTACATTACAATCAATTACATTTCGATGTCATTTTCCACTTTTGGACCTTCATCCAGATTCCAATCGTATACATTTCCAATTGATTGCATGCATGCATTCACAATCATTTACTCACAATAGCACTTCTATAACAATACCAAATATTTCAGACACCTGTGGTCCGAAATCAATCAATAGCAATCAAACACAGATCCATCCATAACTCCACATGGCATTAATGCACATAATATTAAACACATAAAGTTGAGAAACCAACTAGGTTACTCACCTGCACTTCCGAGCTACAGCCTGGAAGTCCCAATATCGTCCGTGGAGTGTCGATCCATCGGAACCTCTATGTCAATTCAAATAATTCACATTACCATTTTGGCCAATATCAATTCAATAATACATATTTAACAAATACGATAAATACTATACATGTTATGACATTCCCAATCCAATTCCAATTCCTCAATTTCATCACTCTTACTAATCCATAACACTTTCAATTATAATAAACCAATTTACCAATTCCATAGTCTATAATCACATTTCAATTAAAATCATATTCACTAATCATTTGTCATTCGATCCCGATAATCATCGATTCAAATTCAATTTCCATTCTTACCGCTTCAATATTCGTAGTCTCCAAATTCCAATTAATTTCTAGGAAACCAATTATTTGAAATCAACCTTAAACCCATTACTTGTAACAATCACCTTATAATCCTTTAATCATTTCTTCCGAATTGCAATTCCTATTTTCTCAAATGCCACTTTGATCCATAACCAATCCAATTTAAATCCCAAAATTCTCCAAATTCAAAAACCTCAAAATCTCATATTCGGAAATCAGTCTCCCTCGCCATGACGTCCGATCCTTCGTCAAGGCGTAAAATCACGCTGTCAATCGCGCGACGCTGTTGCTCGTCATGACGTGCGCCTCACAACCCATTCGTCATGCGCATTTAATTAAAATCAATTATTAAATCGTCGATATGCGAGTTAAAGGGGCTCGCATGGCAGTTCATCACACGTCATGACGCGCGAACCGTAAACTCGTCCAAAACCCGAAATTTCGCAGATCCTCTGATATAAATCATCCCAAATCCATTCTAAACACTCTCAATCAGTTTTAAACCTTAAACCCAACTTATTTCTATCCTCAAAACATCATTTAACTCATTTTTCATCAAAAACCCAAATCAAACTCTCACAAACCCTATCGTCGATGCTTTCAAATTCTCTAAACAATTTCTCATTCAAATCAATAATCAAACGAAACGATTTTAACTCATAAACATATAGAAACTTACTTGATTAAGTTATCAATCCGTTAAGAATCCTTCAAGCAACTCCAAATCCCCAGTTTTCTCACCCACGAACGTCGATGAGCTTAACGAACAATTAAGCTTCTCTCTTAAGCTTATACATATATATATGAGATCCTCCACTTCATGTCCAATTCTTAGGGTCTAACACGTCCGATTCTTATTCTATTTTACTCCCAATTTCGCGCTACTCATAACCAAAAATTCCCAAAATCATAATTCAATTTATTTCATATTATTTGTCAATCAATCTCGGACCCGGAATCACATTAATCAGTCCCTTAGCCAAATTTTCCGGTCCGGATCCAAAACTCTAAAATTCTGAAAAATTATCATAAATTCACAAAATTAGGAAATGCTCATTCCTATACTCAATTTCCAATTTCCTTTCTCTATAATCCATTTCATTCCAAGTTCATATTCAAAACCCAATTATACACTTACTAAATATCCAATTTTCACAAACCAATTCTCATATGTACAATTTTGATAAATTCCCAATTGCACAATTAAGCCAATTCACATCGGACCAATTATAACCAATTTCAATTTCACAATCAAGTCGGAATTGTCATACATGTATGTACATATATATATACTTATGCAAATAATAATCATTTATCAATGACTATCAAAGCTGTAATGTATGTGTAATGCAACATTTTGCCTGCACTAAATCCTAACCCGATCCAATTACCAATCTACCCACACTCCGATAACGGGATGTTACACCTCCATTGTCTATTCAAAAACACTTCAGCTTCCCTTTCTACCATCGTATGAAACTTCTGGAAAGTTTCAAATACTTGATTCTTAGAGTTCAACATGTATACCCAAGCCTTCCTTGAAGCATCATCAACGAATATAACAAAATATCTTTTACCTCCTAGTAACTCCTCCTCAATAGAACCATAAACATATAAATGCACTAAAGCTCCTTCTTAATAGGACCATAAACTTTTGAATGCACTAACTCTAATAAATCCGACTTCCTTGTAGATCTTCTCTTAAAAGAGACACGATAATACCTTTTAGTCAAGAAATAATCGCAAGGATTAAGCAGTTGTGAGTTCTTAAAGGGATTTTCTAGCTAGCAACTTTAATCCCTTCTCATCACGTGTCCTAATCATCAATGCCATAAATTCTTAGAAGATTCCTCTTAGGTTGTGTATACTTTTGCACCACCACACATCTTTAAGTGTGTCTTATATAGGGAGCAATATAACTCTCCTTGGGAAACCGTCATGGCATCTTTGGACAGTTTCCTCTTCCTATACCCCAAAGTGGGTTGAAATCATTCTCAATCTATAACATTAATGAACAACAGATTTAACTTTAGGTCAGGGATTTATCAAACATCTCTTAAGGTCAATAAGCATCTGATGTTTGTCTAAACTCGGATATCACCTATACTGACTACCTTGGCAAAATTTGGTTTTCTATCTTTACACTCTCAAAATCTTCCCTCTTTTAGTTTGAGAAGTACTCCATCTTTAAAACATAGTGATAAGATGCTCTAGTGTTAATAAGCTAATTAGAACCAAAATTATTGATGTGGTAGCATTTACAATTTATACAAACTAGTGACACCTCATTATTCATGCTTGAAGTTATTACTGTTGTATTTTTATCATCACCATCATTCTAACATTCTTAGATTTTCTTATTCATCTTATACTTATAGTAGAATCTCTTAATGTGTCCTGACTTATCACAATAGTTACATGTTTTTACGTCTTTGTCACCTTTGGATTTTGAAAGGTTCTTAGACTTGCCACGACCTTTAGGACCCCTACTCTTGTTTCTTCCCCTGCTTTCAATCACAAAAGCATGCATGTTGTTTACTCCAGTCTTCTTTCTTTTGATTTCTTCATTAAATATATCCTCTTTAATTACATCTAAAGAGAGCACATCTTTAGGAGCTGAGTTGCTAATCATTACCATTAGCATTTCCCAGCTATCTGGTAATGATCAATAGAAACAAAGCTTGAAGCTCATCATAAAAATGATCTTCACTGTACTAAGCTTGTTGATTATATCCTAAAATCACTTAGAAGCTTCGACCCTGATTTCCTAGCTTTCAACGTCATGTTCACAAGCCTCTTAATAAGAGAAACCTTATTATGAGCAGCCTTCCTTTCATACAAACCTTCTTTCTTCTTCCATAGCTCAAAAGGATTTGTTTCTGGAGACTCGTGGTTAAATATGCTGATGTCAATCCATTCTCTTATAGTGCCCAGAGTTTTCCACTTCATCTTTTCTCATTCTCTATTTGACATCTTTTTAGGTTTTGAAGGATCATCCTTCACATCTTTTTCACGTCAATATAATCAAAGAAATCCTTATAATACAAAAGGTTCTCCATCATAGGCCTTTAAATAGAGTAATGTGAGGATGTTAACTTGATCATAGATTTGTTTATACCTTTCATTATGATGACTTTGATACCTATTTGTTATGAGACAAACAATACAATTCTCTAAAAGATCAACCAAATATCAACTACAATAAAAAAAAAACTTTTTAAGTTGCAACAATAAAAATTTTTGAGAATAAGAAACTTTAAAGATGAAACAAACACCAAGATTTACGTGAAAAGTATGGAGGAAAAAAGACGAGACAAATTGAAAAGCAAATCTACTAAACTCAATAAGTATTTACAAAAAAGTTGATCTCTCACCTCCTAACAACAACTTATCTCACAAAGTTTTAAGATTGAAACCAAAATTGATATCACACTCAACAAATACTTAAACAAATCTCTAAAATAATGAAACAAGGATAAGAATACAACACTATTTGTCATATATTTATTTTTCCTCACTTTTGGTCATTATTGTTGTACTCTTTATAAAATCTTTTGTCTTTTTCTCTTTTATATCATGGAATAAGTTTTTTTACCATATAAGTGACCGTGTATCTTCAGCACCGACTCATTTACAATTATACAAAGTTACGGAAAGTTATACGGTCTCCACACACAATTGTACATCTTCACATGAGCATGTATACGAGCATGTACAAGACTGTGTATGTCTTAATACTTTCCTCACATGTTTATAAAGACTTACGCGGTTGATCCATCCGGTAATGTAAGTCAAGGCACGGCTATGTAGTATTCTACATGGCTAAGTGAATAATTTTTTTTTCTATTTTGTTTTCATTTGTTCGTCATTTTAACGAAACATTAAGTCATCCATGACCGGTGAAAGTCTCAAAATTGGTCTGGTTACTCAACAAAGAAATCAGTTTCTAATAATTCCAGTGTAAGTGTCATTACGGTTCTTTTAAAATTTTCCGTTTTGAAGCAAAAATGGATAAGGACAAGGGTGACAACTTAGTCTGGAACGTGAGCACAGGTGACTGTAGGACGAAGAAAGATGACAAGTCACACCCACCCCACGCTAACGAACTATACATTAGTGGCGTCCAATAGAATAGAGCCCTACCCTACACTTTCTTTCAACTAATTACACTCTAACTCTCTCTTCCCTTCACTTTGCGCTGTCAAATATAGGCCAACCCTACATTCTCTTTTAATTGCATTTTCACCCTCAATCTAAATTATTTAATCATTTCAGCCTCTGAACATGTAAAAGATTGACAGAGGACGGTCCGCCCATTCTATGCCTTAGTGGGGCTCTTCACACCTCTTTGGCTTCTTCTGGAGTTCACATTTTCCCAATTTGTCGCGAAACATAGAATAATCAGCAGGACAACCCACGTAGGGAGGAACTTTTAGGTCCCAGCCTCAGCCCCACATTTTAGAAAAGATCAGGGCCATTGGTGTTTTTATGATGTTGCCAACTCCCAACTTCTTAGTCAAATCCGGCAAACATTGGCCCTGATGGTTAACAGTCAAGAAGATTCCGCCTATAGAAACTGACTTGCTTTAGGGCAATGCAGGCGCTAGTTCCTATTTATTTGTGTTAGTATAAAAATATGGCTGGGCTCATACTCAATAGTCATTCATAGTGACGCTCATCATGCCGTTGTCTCCTCAACGGTTGATTAACAATGTGGAGATCATCATGACTCCTTCAGTCCTGGCCCTTGTTCATTGCCCTTTGTCCTTTGCCTTTTCAATTGGTTTATTGCCACGCAAAGTTTTAGGCTTGTAACAATTGATTGATGTAATATTTGACGGGAGAAAGTCGTTTCACTTAACATTTCCATTATATTATTATAGATTATTGAGAGCAAATAACATCATCCAATTCCAATCAGAATGAATGATGGCCTAAAAAGTATTCAAATGAGAAAAGCCATGACAAGCCAGGGAGCAGCTCCTACCATTTAGTTAGCTTTATGCTTTCTTCTCAGCTTATTATTCTCTTCAAAGTCTCACGATAAATTGGCTGCGTTCTTCCTGTCAACCCGTACTAAATCTGTTCTTAACCTAATGCACACTCTTACACCAACTTGTTTTTTAGCTGAATTTCGTTGTGTTTTACTAAATCTGTTCTTAATCTAATGCACACTCTTACACCAACTTGTTTTTTAGCTGAATTTCGTTTTGTTTTTGTTTCGCACTAACAATTATCAATCTTCCCGAGGTCTACTTTCCCATTGTTCAACACTTTCCCATCTCTCCTTTCACACTCTACCCTCCTGTTCCCCCTCTATTCTTTTACACTCTCTCCTCTCTCTCAAGCTTTTATCTTCGCGGCTCACTTGCTTTTCTGCTACTGAAAGGTAAACCCTTTGAAGCCTCCAGCTTTCGCATTTTCTAACTAAGCTAGTTTCTCTTCAACTCTCACTTTCCTTTTCCTGGACATGGTATCCTTCATTTTACTGCTTCTGGTTCTTTGTAACGGTTTAGTAGATTCTTTGAACAACGAAGGCTATGCACTTTTGTCTTTCAAGCAGTCCGTTTATGAAGACCCCGAAGGGTCATTGAGTAATTGGAACTCTTCTGATGTGAACCCTTGTTCATGGAATGGGATTACATGCAAGGGGGGAAGGGTTGTGTCTGTTAGCATTCCAAAGAAGAAGCTTTATGGGGTGCTTCCTTCTGCTCTTGGGTATCTCTCTGACCTTAGGCATGTGAATTTGAGGAATAATAGGTTCTTTGGTAGTTTACCTGCTGTGCTCTTTCAAGCCCAAGGATTACAAAGTTTGGTCCTTTATGGAAATTCTCTATCTGGGTCTTTGCCAGATGAGATTGGCAAGCTTAGCTATCTTCAATTCTTAGATTTATCACAGAATTTCTTAAATGGATCACTACCCATTTCACTTGTTAGATGCAAGAGACTTAGGACCCTTGATCTTAGCCAGAACAATTTTACCGGTCTTTTGCCACAGGGGTTTGGCACTGACTTGGTTTCGCTTGAGAAACTTGATATGTCATTCAATAAATTTAACGGCTCAATTCCCAGTGATATTGGAAATTTGTCTAGTTTGCAAGGAACTGCTGATTTCTCGCATAATCTCTTTAGTGGTTCAATCCCTGCTAGTCTTGGGAACCTTCCTGAGAAGGTTTACATTGATTTAACTTATAATAATCTAAGTGGTGCAATACCTCAAAATGGTGCTCTAATGAACAGAGGACCGACCGCATTTATTGGTAATCCTGGCCTTTGTGGCCCTCCATTGAGGAACCCTTGCCCTTCTGTTGTTCCCAGTGCCAGTTCACCTTCATCAATCCCATATCTGCCTGGTACCCGCACACCTCAATCTTCAGATAATGTGAAGAGTGAGAAAACAAAAGGACTCAGTAAGAGTGCGATAATCGCAATTATTGCGAGTGATATAATTGGAATTTGCCTTGTTGGGTTATTGTTTTCATATTGTTACTCAAGGGTCTTTGTACGTAGCAGGGATAGGGATGAAAAGGGTTATGGTTATGAGAAGGGAGTGAAGGGGAGGAACGAGTGCTTTTGCTTTAGGAAGGATGAGTCTGAGACTTTGTCTGAGAATGTGGAACAGCATGATCTTGTGCCTCTGGATAGTCAGGTGGCTTTCAATTTGGATGAGTTGCTCAAGGCATCAGCTTTTGTTTTAGGGAAGAGCGGAATTGGAATTGTTTACAAAGTTGTGCTTGAAGATGGGCTTACTTTGGCTGTGAGAAGATTGGGTGAGGGAGGCTCTCAAAGGTTCAAAGAATTCCAGACAGAAGTAGAAGCAATTGGAAAGCTAAGACATCCTAATATTGTAACTCTCAGAGCCTACTACTGGTCTGTTGATGAGAAGTTGCTAATCTATGACTATGTACCAAATGGAAGCCTTACCAAGGCACTTCATGGTGAGTTTAATGAAGCTTTTTTTACTATGAACATGGACGTCTTTTGGTTCTTTTCTCGTTTGATTTTTTTTGATCTCATAATTCTTTAGTGTTTATTGAATCTGTTCATTTTTTCTTGTGAATTTTGTGATATTGGTTCTTTACTTTTGTCAATAGGGAAGCCTGGGATGGTGTCGTTTACACCACTGTTGTGGTCTATTCGGTTGAAAATCATTAGGGGGATTGCTAAAGGCTTGGTTTATCTGCATGAATTCAGCCCCAAAAAGTATGTTCATGGAGATTTGAAGCCAAGTAATATACTTCTTGAACATAACATGGAGCCAAAAATTGCTGATTTTGGGCTCGGTCGTCTTGCTAATATTGCTGGGGGCTCTCCAACTCTGCAATCTACCCGAATTGCTGTTGAGAAACCACAAGAAAAACAACAAAAGAGTGTATCTGGCTCTGAAAATGCCACAATTTCATCTTCGAACTTGGGATCTTATTACCAAGCTCCGGAAGCACTTAAAGTGGTGAAACCATCACAGAAATGGGATGTCTACTCTTATGGGGTGCTCTTACTTGAGATGATCACAGGAAGATATCCTGTTGTTAGCGTGGGTGCCTCAGAGATGGATCTTGTTCAGTGGATTGAGCTTTGCATTGAAGAGCAGAAACCACTTGGAGATGTTTTAGACCCAACTTTATCTCCAGAGGCAGATAAAGAAGAGGAGATTGTTGGTGTTCTAAAGATTGCAATGGCTTGTGTCCATAGCAGCCCTGAAAGGAGACCAACAATGAGGCATGTCTCTGATGCTCTGAACAGATTGGTCGTGTCTTCTGATTGAAAAACCTACTGGAACTTCCACTTCACTGCCCTTCTCGAAGTTATTTTTCCTCTCTTGTTTTCTTAATCACGTTGAGTAGGATTTTCAAGATTTTTTTTTTCCTTTTTGCTGTCCAAAGATGTATCCTTGACAATTGAAGTGTAAAGTGGCATCTGTGTGCTTCATGTTAATATTCTTTGGTAGGATTATCATCTATGTCTTTGCACAAGGCCCAGATAGTTGCAGGAAGCGATTCTATAACTCTGTTATAAGTAATTGCGTTTATGTCTTCTTTCCAGCTCTTACAGCTGGACTTTGGCTGGTCCGTTTGTTCATGATCAGTACGTCTTGTTTTAATTCTTTGGTTGTGGTATCTTTCCTTTAATGACAATGGAACTGAGCAAGAAGGGACAGACCTAAGCTTCTTAGTTTCTGTGATTAATTTTCTTTTCTTTCAGCTGCCAACTGTTGATTATGTAATGTAACGCTACATTATTTGTTCAACCCTAACTAGGGAAATATTGCTACTGATGGACATGGAATTCAATAAATATGACTCTACTTTAATATAGCGATTAGTAGGGTTGAATACACAGAAATTGGTAAATCTTATTTCGTTTGTTAAATTAACAAAATAAAATAAAGGAAAGGAGAGCTTTAAGGTGAAAATTAAAACATGAAAACAAAATAAGAATGCAATTTAATTAAATAAAATAAGAATGAATATCTGGTCCAAAATAAATTAAAGAAAAGAGAGCTTTAGGATCAAAATTGAAATAGAATAAAAGTAAAATATGAAAACAAATTAAGAATGTGTTTAATGAATCAAATAACAAATGAGCATCTAGTACAAGTATAATTTTTTAATTTTTTTAAATCGATCATTGATGGAAGGATGGACCTTTTTATTCCTTAATAAACTGATTATAGTTCTCAACAAGTTTTGACAACTTGCTCAATAGCCCAAACAAGTTCTTTTGATTAATTTCCTTATTAGCAAATAACTCTAAGCCACCTCTTAGGATTTAATCTATTGATATCATTACAAACTAGAGACGCTACCAATTCCAGCCGATGAGTACACAAGCTAAATGTATTATATATATATATATATATAACCAATATCACCACGTTGAGCTGTGTGAGGGATAAAGGTAATAGGAAATGGTTTAGCATAAGCGTTTTAAGTTTTTACTATTATCAAATGATGACTTGGAGTTTTAAACAATATCTGATTAGCTATACTATCAAAGGTGATTTTATGAAATAATTGAAGAAAATTATTTCTTAATAATATATCGATACCGATTATGAAAATAAAATAGTGGACATTTTATTAAGAATGCTCCTAATAAAATTATCGGTTGTTCAACTCCTCTATTTATTTCTATAATATTATTAGATATATCTTTGCCTTTTATGAGAGGTAAATATTTATGATATCCTATTGGAAAACAATCTTTTTACATAAACATGCTCTGAGCCACTATTAATAAATGCAGCAAAATATTCTGCCTTATATTTCTTACAGTTAATCCTATGGGAATGTATAGACTATGTGGAGTTGTCATTTAGGAATATATATTAATTTTCCATTATATGTTATCTTTATTCCATAAGAAGTTATCCGATAAGGTTTAACATTTTCGTGAAAAGTTATAACATTATTTCTAAAGTATCATTGAATCCATCATTTTCTATTAACAATCTTATTGGTATTGTATCTTGTCCAAATCTTATTAAGGTTTCTATAGCTTCATCTATTGAATGTAATGCACCATTAAAATTTGTATATTGGTGAGGTTCGTTTAATTTATATTTCGTAATCTTTGACAAAGTTTATAACTAATATAGTTTCCATTAGCTCTATATCTATTAGTATATTAACAGGAGCAAAATCTATTCCATTATAATATTCTCCTTTTATTTTATAATTTCTAAAATTATCATTTTAGCCATGATTAATTTATTATTATATTTATCAAGACTTAATTGTCTAGTTAGAGGATGACTAATTACTCCTGTATTGTAAAAGATAATCTAGGTGATATGTTATTTGTTATCATTAAGGGTTTATCTTGTAAATCTAATTCTAATATTCTTGTTTCTATGTCTTCTATCTTTGGTAGTCTTGGCATTTGTATCTAACATGCTTTATTGAATAAATAAGGAAAATCTATTGTATCTTCAACAATAAAACAATATGAATAATGTGTATTAGATATAGCATATGAAATAACATATGTTATAGAATAAGGTCTATTTTGTTGTCTAAAGAAATCTTTTCTTTTAAAGTCTTGTATTAAACTTAACGTTTTATCAAAATCCTTATCTTTTATATGATATGATATCCTAGGATATATATTAAATTTTAATTTTCCATATTGTAAATTACCTTTAAGAAGTCCTAGATAAGCTTCTTCTCTATTTATTATTCTATTATCCATAATAGCTAATTCTATAGGAGTATCTAATCCTTCTTTAAATGTTGATTTTATTATAATTTGTATAGCTCCAATATGAATCCAACCAAGCGTATTCCTTATTTCGATTTTATCTTCTATAATTTTTCTTATATATCTTTTTTCGTTATGAGGTATCATTACTTTATTAGAAGTTAATGAAACTTCTAAAGCTCTTTCTTGTATATTTAATCCATAAAACAAATTATGATTTCTAGGTTTAATCCCTAATCTTTGCAAAGTACTAACTCTAAATCTGAATAATTTGATAATGAAAAGTTTTAAAAGTTTTCATTTTGAATATGTTTTAATTTTTCTCATCTATTAAAATTTCTTGCTTGTATTCTCCTAATTGTTCTACTTGATTATCTATTGTTGATTCATTATCGGTATGATCATCAGTATATATCTCCAATTTATTATGTACTTTCTTCTTCCGATATATATTCTCAGATCTATTATGATAAAATACTTTCATCTCAATCTATATTAAAATCATTTATTTGTATAAATTCTCCGTCCTTATCATTTCCTCAATATCTGTATCTATTTCAATTTTCTTTTTATTTTCTCATTTTTCTAGGACAATTATTTGCATAATGACCTATTTTCTTACAATAATAACATCTACATTCTTTAGGATTAGTTTTCCTTCTCCTATAAATTGGTTTATATGCTTTCTTATATCCTTTTCTTTTATAATATCTGTTTTATGTTTCTTAAAATATGGTTTTTATATTTATATTGTTTTTTCTTTTATACTTTCTTTTATCTTTCCATAATAATAAGAACTATCACATCCTATCATTATTGGCATTTTAGGTTTATCACAACATAAAGAAATTCTCTTTTTAATCCTTTATCGGCTCTAGCCAATATAGCATCTGCACACCAATTGCTTAATTTTCTTTTAACATGTTCAATTCTTTTCCTAATGTATCTACATTTTCTGGATTATATGTATCTATTAACTTAGATCCCCAGGGTCTGGAATCTTAGCAAAAATAATGGTAAATAATTACTTGTATCGAAACTTGATTATAAATATGATAATAATAATCTTGAAAACACAAATATATTTTCTATTTCACCTATATCACATAACCGTAATCTCATTAAAGCAAGAGTATATCGTGTTATTGTATTGGAATCTTTAACATATTTTCCTTCACCATGAAATTCTAATCTAAAGGTTTCAACAACTCTTGTTATGAAATTATCCGGTCGAATAAATTGCTTGCTTAGTATTTTCATTTAAAATTTGCCAAAATCTTTATGCACTATTTAATAATGTTTTTCCATGAATCCTTTAGTGGTTTCAAAATCCATCTTATTTACTACTACATTATTCTTAATGTCGTTTCCCATTTATCTATTGTTTCTTCAATATTAGCAATACAATCTAAATCTAAATATATTCCAAAGAGATTTATAGTATCAACTTTCATTTTTTCATATGGAGTATATTTATCTGAATTACTGCCAGTATGCATTAATCCTGCATATCCTGTTACTGGTCTATTAAAACTCTATCCTGGTTTTTGATGTATATATGGATCCCTACTTCAACTTGGTACATCTGTTATGTTAGGATTTTCAATTTTTATTCCTGATGGTTTAATATTAACAAAATTATCACAAAGATCTAGATTTCCTATTTGAGTTACTAAAGTATCTACTTTAGGTAAAATATATTGTTCATTATCTGAACTATCTATTGACATTTTTAATTTTTCTAAATGACTAATAAAAGAATTTATCTCATTTTCTTTTTGTTCTACTATTGCTATCTGCTTTTCTTTATCTTTTCATTTACCTTATGGTTTATTATTGACTCCAAATCTAAAGTCATTTGTTCACAACACTGTAATATCTTTTGTCCATAATATATAATAGTCTTTTGAATCTCTATTATCTCTTTATCTATTTTAAAGAATTATCTTGTTCTTTTAATATCCTAAATTCTTGATCCGTTAAAATATATATATATATATATATATGAGTAAAATAATACAATAAAAGTAAAATAAAACTTAATTCAATATTTGTAATATAACAACAGAAGCATAGTAACTTAAAGAAAACAAACCTAGTAAACTTATTTTTTCTCTTGGCTCTGATACCATCTACGGTGTATTGTGTACAGTGTACGATGTACGGTCCCGGATTATGCCGGTGGTGGTGGTGGTGCAATCTCGTTTCCATTTTCATCATATTGTCTTGTCCAGTTTGTATCTTGACGTGTGAAATCTAGGATAGTCGTTAATTCATATCGAGAGTTTCTTATATATTCAAGCATCTGTGCTTGTTTTGATATAAAATACATAATAGGTCTATAATCAGGTCTTCTTGTCTGTATATCTTTATTATTTTCTAATTCAGCAGCATAATATAATCTTAGTTCAGTTATTAATCTGTTGATACTATCTTTTGAAGACAAATCTAGTCGGACCAAATGTTCTCCATAGGCTTCGACGTTCATGGGTGGATGAAGAAAATTTCTTATATCCATTCTATATTGATCACAAATTAAACATAGAGTGAAAGGTCCATCACATTTCCTTACCTAGTTTCGGTTTGACCAGAATATCACCGGGTTAGATCACGGAGCTTTTACCAGGCGTTTCAGCCCTAACCTTAAGTGTTGAACCAAGGTAACTATCCTGTAGTTCTTTCAGCAATACCTAGTGCAGCCTTGTTTCGTTTCCTACCTCAAGGTGTAAGAAAATAGTTAAGGAAGTATGTAGGTTATTACTCTATATTTGTTTCTGTGAGGCAAAGAATGAATATAAGAAAAAGAGAAGTGTTTTTATTTATGAATCATGGGGAATACAGAGGAAGAAGTTTGCATGGGAAGTGATTTCTCGATGCCTTCTTCATCTACTAGCTTACATATTTATAGTAAACATACCACTATTTACATGAGACATGTCTAATTATAGGACAAACTGATATTTTGTTACATGGGACCTAACTATAGGACACGTCTAACTATTTGACAAAACTTATAGCAGACTAGAATAATACATGTCACATATAATACAAACTTTTAGATAATATTGAGTTTCATATCTGAAAATTCTAATTACTATCTTCTTTTTGTGTTGGCATTTGTAGTGTCGTTGTTTTCTGAGAGCATGCTAGACACGTATCTTTCAAATGTTTTCAAAACTGACAAATCTTCTGCTGAGCTTGATAGCTTGATTTTATCACGCTTGTTTCGAGCAACTTCATCTTTGTTAAGAGGAAATTATGAGCAGCTACTGGAGTAGTTTTGGTTGGTGATATCATGACTGATGAATGAATCTTTTGACCTCCATATGTACGGAATCCTTTTTTAAAACTGGCTTCTAGTCCTTGAAGGACTATCCGGATTCCAATTGCTCTTCTATAATGAATATCTTTTTCTTCAAATTTAATATAATCTTTAGTTTTTTCTTGGTTTATAGATATCAAGAATGTATCTGCTTTTCCCAGCTGTATTAGATGATAAGCTGGATAGCTACCATCGTTATCAAAATCTGGTCCTGCTGACAGAAATTTTAATACAAGAATATCTTTGGGAGTTATAGTAGGATTATTGAGATAACAATCTCGTACTCCATCCTTTATCCATTGTGGTAAGAAACTTATCTCTGGAAAATTTGGTAGTGATAAATATATCGAATTCAAAGCTCCAAAATCATACCAATATCTTACCTCTCGTGGATCTGATTCTTGCGAATAATTGATTATAGGATATATCCCGGAGAAGTCAATATATTGGGTGTCACTATTTGATAGGCAAAATAAATCTATATATATATATATATAACATGACTCAAATATCCTATTTAAATCATGTTATATCACCACTAAGTATTGGAACAATCAAATGACTCTGAATTTAATTATTTCAAGTAACAATATATTGTTTTGATAATTAGACAACAGTATAAATATATATATATATATATATATAGCTCTCAATGACAATGTGAAAAAAGAATGTAGAAAATAAAATAGACCAGGAAGAGAGAAGATGGAATGTCTACTCATACACCTCTATCAATATAATCTCAAAATCCTATCTAATTTTCCCAAAATTAAGGGATAAAAGATAAGATCAAAATTAAATATAAAGAATCATCGTTAGGATTATCCAGTCAAAACAAGTACTACGTAATCAAAATTCCTAGATAAAGAAAAATAGGGGTAAAAATAGCTACATCAGATAACTTTAAGAGAGTCTTGTCTATTTAATCACATTTATTTGTTGGAGATGTCATATCTGCTAAGACATGGGCACACTTTATGTTCAGATCATTTCTAGAACTTTTTTTTTCTAGGCTTTCATTCTTTCTCAAACTTAGCATCTTTGTTCCTTCTTCGCTAGATCTCCATTTCCAAGCTTATGTTGATAGAAATCTCCAATCTAATCTATAAAACACAAAATATATGATTATAATCCATAATTACAAGAATTTATCAATCAAAGCATAGGAAATTAACATGAAATATGTGTACTTTATATATGCGATTAAATTCCCCCACACTTAGACAATGCTTACCCCCAAGCATACAATAGTTCAAATTCATTAGCCTCTCTTCATATCCTTCTCTTTTGCTTTTCAACTTGTCCCTTTATAACTTAAATCACTACATTTCATTAATCCAAACCAAAACATAACATGAAACAAGAAATAAATAATATAAGTTCTCACAAACTACATAAATAAGTAATCATCTACCAATCTTTTCAAAATTATATATAGTAGGAATTGATATCCTCTCATTAGTTTCTGTTTATGCACTCAAAATATTTAGGGAACTAATGATCTTTCATGTCAATAAAGATAAACTCTTGCCATATGCTTTCTTATATATCACATCTCTACTATTGTATCTAAGGGTCTTCAAGAAAGTTGTAACAATGTTATGAATATCGTCCCAGTACCGGTACAAAATTTAGTTTTGGTATAATATTGTACTAGTATTGGTCAATATTGGGTATCGTTTAAGGTAATTTTATAAATTTATAAAATAGTCTGTGAATTTTTAAAATTACAAAATAGTCCTTCAATATATTGCATTGTATAATTTATAATTTTACATCAACTATGCTTTCAAAATTATATATTATAATTAATTTAAAATAATCTGTTAAATGTAAATCCCAATTCATAAATTAAAATAATTCATACAAGATTAAATACTAAGCTCTTTCCTAGATATATCAAAGGGTTAATTACAAAAAATATGTCAAACTTTGCTCAATTTTGCAATTATAGTCCGAACTTCAAAAAGTAGTAATAAAATGCTCAAACTTTTAATTTTCTTCAATTCTAGCCCAAACTTTAAAAAGTGACAATAAAATGCTCAAACTTTCAATTTTTTTCCAATTTTATCCCAATGTTAGTGTTTACTTTAAGTTTGATGATGTGACTTGCCACATATTTCAGAAACCCTAACTATTAATACATGTTAGCCAAAATTAACACAACAAATGAGGATTAAGAAAATGGTGTTGTTATTAAAAATAGAATCTCTAAATCAATTTACGCATCCTCAGCTTGATAGTGGTAGATTGCCTAATATTTTAGTGGGTAGTTTAGTATGTATTTAGTTATTAAATTGAATAAATAGTGCACGTTTAGATTATGATTATGTTAGTTTGTGGGTTAGAGCACGTGATTGACCTTCAATTTTATGTTTATGAGGTGTCTTGATGAGTTTGCTAGTATTTCAGATCAAATATCGAAGAATGGAGGAAATTCAGAAAAGGTCCTAAGCCAAACCTAGGGCCACGATCGTGGCTAATGAGCCAAGATTGTGACAAAAAGGAAAATCAAATGCCACAATCATTGCTTATACTTGTGCGACGACAGACACGGACAACCTTCTAAATTTATGTTTTCGAGATATTTTGAGACTTTTTGGACCCAAAAAAACTCTAGGGTTGCCCAAAATAGAAAATACTGTCAAAAGGAAAAGAAAAGATAGCAAAAGGCAGTCTCATTTTGGGAAAGCTTCAAGGAAGAGAAGAAGAAGAGCGACAAGTCTTCTGATGCTACTGCCTTCTCGGGTTATCCAATCCAAATTTCTTTCTCCCTTTAATCTTTATTTTCATTCATTTAATGTATGTGATGATGATGGATTGTATGATGATGGATCTTGGATTGTTGATGATATTCTAACTTTTCCTTTGTGATTTTACCATGATTCAATTTTAATATAGTCATTTTTGTATTATTTTGATTGAGCGTTATGATTAATTGCAGAACTTGCATATTTCGATAATAAACTGAGAGGGTGGACTAAATAAAAATGATTGCCATTTTTTAAAGTTCTGGCTAGAATTGAAAAAAAAGAAAGTTCGAGCATTTTATTGTAACTTTTTAAAGTTTAGGCTATAATTGTAAAATTGAGCAAAGTTTGGAATTTTTGTAATTAACCCTATATTAAATAGTAGTCACTGACATGTCTAGACCAATAAACATAATAAAGAATAATACACTATATATATATATATGTGACTCTGGACATTATCTTATCCTTAATGTATGGAAACCTTATTCCGAAATTGAATTTGATTAAGTAAACAAAGGGTATGCACAACATTGGTTAGCTATAAAAACATGATGTGTCATGCTGTGATTGTTCAGTTCTCAAAACACCACCATTTCTCTTTTCTAAAATACTAAAACTCACATCCATGGCTCCACTAGACTACTACATTGTTTCAGTTTTCACATTCTTATTCTTCTTCTTCTTTCTTGGTTTTTGCTTTTGTTTTGCCTTTTTAGTGTGACAGATTGTTTGTTTTATTTGTTGTTTTGGAAATAAACTCTCTTCTTACTTTCTTTTGGTTGTCGTTTTTTTGAAGAGGCTTTGACCATATGAAGGTGTAGTACCTTTTCTTTTTTGTATTTTGAAATCTAGGTTTTGTGTGCTTCATTAATTGTTTTTACATGCTCTTGCTAAATTTGCAATCTTTTGTTTTGGTATTGCACAAAATGGCGACTAGTGTGGGTGGCGATGAGGAGCAAGAGTAGAGAGAGTGGAGATGAATTTGGGTAGGCAAAGAGAGGAGAGAGAGTGAGTTATTTCTTTCTTTGCAAAAAAGTCCTTCAAATTTCTAAAGTTTACGGTTCCGGTCGAACATGAGAAATCGCCAATGGAGATGAATTTGGGTAGGCAAAGAGAGGAGAGAGAGTCAGTTATTTCTTTCTTTGCAAAAAAGTCCTTCAAATTTCTAAAGTTTACGGTACCGGTCAAACATGAGAAATCGCCGGTACTAATTGGTACGGACAATCGATACTAATAAGGTAAATTTTGTACTATTTTCTGGTTGGACTAGTACATTTTGAAACTCAAATTTTGGGATTGCATATCTATATTTTGACTTGCTCACCATCGAACTTAGGGAGTTCAATTATATTGAATCTTGTAGAGGTTGGGTAACCTTCCATCTCCTGTGAAGCCTTAGCCTATGTTCTTGTCTCCTCTAAGGTTGTGGAATGACTCATTCATTATTCTAGTTTAGACTTTTGTATTAGTTGTAAAAATATGATTTTAACCTAAACATACTCCTTTTATTGTTCATCCATTCTACTTTGGCTATCTAACATAATTTTTCCACTTCTAGCTTACACCTCTATTAATTTTCGAACGCCTTCTTCAAGCCTGCATAACTTAGCTCCACAAGTGTTTTCTTCTATAATTTGCCAAGTTTAAGGGTTGATGCTCTAATAACAATTATTATAAATTTTAATTGAAGGAGGGACAATGATCGACTCAATCATAATTTAGTAGGAAGAAAAGATCATGGAAGAATCATAAGAGAATAAGAGATACAGGTATAGAAAGAGAAAATGATTACATTGTATTAAGCTTGCAAGATTTGTTATATAACATCTACTTTAAAGAAGGAGACAATCCAAGTTCAGAGCTCCAGAAGATGAGGCAATAGAGTCGGAGAATAGGTCACCATTACCTTCCTTCAAAGAGACATTGCTAAGAACTAGGACAGAAGAGCCAAGTCTTGACTTTGACCAAGAGCTAGATGTAGTTCTACAGCTAGAAGATGTAGAGATTACGAGTGGAACTGATATTCCAACTATTAATTTCTCTAAGAGGATTCAGAACACTTTAGCTACTTCTCTTAAGCAAACGACTGTTGTTATATTACTGGGAGGAATGATGGGAGTGCGAGCACTGCAGACTCGCATTGAAACATTGTGGAAGCCGATGGACAAGGATAAGGTGGTGGATCTGGAAAATCATTATTTTCTAGTTAAATTCCAACTATCAAGCGATTATGTCAATGTTCTCGTGGGAAGACCTTGGATAGTGTGCAACACATACTTGATAGTCCAACCTTGGAGTCCAACATTCTCTACCTCTAATGTTACACCAGCCACAGTAGTAGCCTAGATGAGATTTTGTAGTATGCCCCTATAATACTATCACAAGAGCACGTTACGTGCCATTGGCAAATTAGTGGGCATAGGATTAATTATAATACTATCGCTGAAGACAGAGGGAAGTTCACATGAGTAGCAATAGAACTCGGTCTTACTAAAGGGTAGAGTATGAAGGCCTACCACACATTTGTTACCTATGATAGATTTGGACATGTGACTACCGAGTGTCAAGAGGCATTATCAAGGATGACTGTGGAAGAGGAGATTCAGATGAAGTTTTCGACCTTACCGCCCAGCGTGACAGCCCCACCCCTTGCTGCAAGCACCACTTTTAGCACCTAGATGCAAGTGGCCGCTAAAGTAAAGAGACCATATGTGAAGACAACTAGGTTGTGGGAAGCATACAGCCTACTCCTACACCCTTACTGAAAAAATGACATATTGGGGTCTGTTTCATGTTGTGATATGCTTGCATTAATTAGGGACAATGAGTTGCCACAAAAGCAAACTACGCAGTGTACCCACGAAGCTACAACAAGCACAACACATTCCCTAGGAAAAGACACCCTACAACATCGCCTCCCAACTGAGCCCACACTTGCGGAGGCGCATAATAGTAGTTTTGGGACGATGGGATACCAACTCTCACTCCCAATCGAATACAATTCGACTCAACACCTCGAAACCTATGATATAAACCACTATAGAGGCAAATGCAACCGACTCTCTAGGCACCGAGAAGTAGGGCTTGGAATACTTTATACAACCTACCACCCTCGATCCATGATAGCACACCGCTCTTGTCATACGATACCGAGATTCCCCACCAAGCACTAGCCCTTCTCACCATTTCTTCCTACACCCCATAATCCCGCCAGTGATAGCATGGGTGCTCAGCAGTCATTCGACCTAAAGCATAATAGGGGCAAAGGACCATTGGTGAATCTAAGAGTGAAGAAGGGTACATGACTAAAGAAACCGACCACCTCAACATGCAAAGCGTTGGGACTGTACCTAAACGTCGACAATGTTAGCCCTGATTCAGAGGGAAGAATTACTACCGAGATGGACACTATCGAAATGGCTGAGGTGTCCTCGTCTGTGTTGTCCGAACTTTCTCCCTTCCACTCCCTTACATTACTATGATGGAAAACATTTTTGTGTGGAATTGTCGTGGTGCAGGTAGCCCATGGTTTTTGTGCTTCTTTCTTAAATATAAATGGACTCATTGTAGCGCCTCATCATAGTGAACGCACCGGGCGCCAAAGGTCATTCCAAAGACATATCCTACAATAAGGGCAAGCTACGTTCGATCACTACATTCTGTTCATATGGCATCGTATCAATCTTCACTTAAAAGCATCATAAAACATCACAATATTTTTTTAACCAACTTTTCCTCATTTCTTTTTTTTCAAAAATCTAAAGTCTACATTGTGTCTTTCAACCTCTAACACATATACCTAAATAAACCTAGTACAAAAATACTACATGAAAGAGGAAAAGATATCAATCTATCTAAGTCATCCAAAAATCCCAGCTGACCGACCTTTGAGCCATGACTTATCTGGTCAAATCATAATCTACACGACAATAGAGCCTCACAATAGCTAGAGTCGCCCTTCGGTCTTAAAAGACAACGTTATAATTTTGGTGAGTTTTGCGAACTCAATGAGGTAACCATCATCGATGGTTCACTCAATTCATGCAACACATCAATTCATATCACAATTATTTCACAATTTTGCATTTCACATGAGTAACACATTTTCACTTAAGCATAGGCAATTTTGTATTTCACTCTATCAAACATACTTAACAAGATGCATATGAAATGCTCATGAAACACTTTCCAATTGTTACGTTGTTGTGACTGGGCGCCTGAACTGTCCCGTATTTATTTTGGATACTGGGCTCATTTATATTGTCCTTTATCTGATGAGGATACAGGGCTCATTACACGTTGACCTTAAGGCTCTGAAACATTTTTTAGCTCAAGGATCATTTCTACACATTGAGCTTTAAGCTCAGGTCGTTGGCTGCCCTAGTCCTAACTTCTATTACCTGATTATGCATTCATGAATGGAATGCATGTAACACAATCAATCACTTGATAAAACACATAAGTCTTCACATTCACATTCATTCATTATTCAAACATAATTATAAGTAAACAATAATTGAGAGAAATCGTCTAGGTTACTCACTAGTTGCTCCCGAAACTATTGCTTGGAAGTTCTGGCAACATCTGTGGGCTGACGTTTCAATTGCTCCTCTATAACAAATAACACACACATATATCACAATTTGCATAATCATAGGTGTATTAAAAATGCACATGTATGAAATGAATTATGTATAATGCATGTTCATGATAATCCCCGGTATCAATCCATAAATTCTTCACAAAACTATCCCCATACCAAAACTCATCTAAGTATAACTTATACTTAGGTTTATGCCTCACTAAACCCATTGAACTTGTAATTCATTTCTCATTGAATCACTTCAGATTTTTCCAATATACTCCTTTCAGGTCTACTATTCATGTACAATCTGAAGGTAAAAATGAAGTAATTTGGTCAAACTCTCTTCTAGAAACGTATTCCTCTATGTCTTATCTTTCCATTGATACCAAAATCACTCAATTTGGTTCAGCAATGTGAAAGTTATACTCCAAATATTTTCGGACTGCTTTTATTATGAGATAGTACCCTATACTCAACTTCCATCCACAAATTGAAACTCTTAGAGTCTGATTTAGAATTTTATTCCTTCCCATAAGTTGTAGACCTATGTCTCTAGTTGACTGGGAATCACAAATCACTCAATTTGGATAACTATACAAAAGGATATGCCCAAATTTATAGGGTATGTTCAGTGGAAAAATACTAGTTCATAAAATTTAAGAGTACACACACTGTACACGTCCCATGTTTTTCACTCAATCTTTCTCACTTCATTTTGGATGGCTATGATTTTTTATGGAAATGTAGAGCAATGTCTTACAAATCCAATGGTTCAAGAATTAGGTCATTTGGATGTCTAATGGAGAAGTTATGACCAAAAGAATCCAGTCTGTTTTTGCTTCCGTCTTAGTTTTTCCATCGTCTTAGTTTCCCATCGTCTTAGTTTCTATCGTCTTAGTTTCCATCATCTTAGTTCCTATCATCTTAGTTTCCATCATCTTAGTTTCCATCTTCTTAGTTCCTATCGTCTTAGTTTCCATCGTCTTAGTTTTTATCATCTTACTTTCCATCGTCTTAGTTTCCATCGTCTTAATTCCTATCGTCTTAGTTTCGATTGTCTTAGTTTCCATTGTCTTAGTTTCCATCGTCTTACTTTCTATCGTCTTACTTTCTATCGTCTTAGTTCCTATCATCTTAGTTTCCATCGTCTTAGTTTCCATTGTCTTAGTTTCCATCGTCTTAGTTCCTATCGTCTTAGTTTCCATCATCTTAGTTCCTATCGTCTTAGTTTCCATCTTCTTAGTTTCCATCATCTTAGTTCCTATCGTCTTACTTTTGCATTGCCACATAAAGAGATCATAACTTTCGAATCAAATGTCCAAAAATTCCATACTATATACTGTTAGAAAGATAAAAGAAAGATCTACAACTATCAAGAAGGCAACTTTGTCAAAATCTATCTAGATTAATCCAGATTTTCTCCCAAATTTAGAACACAAATTTTACATTCAGCTCCCGATATACTGCACTTAGTTCTCAATTTCATGAAAGTTTGAGACTCTTAGAGATAGAACTGAAATTCGATGTCTTCATATGAAATGTAGTCATACATATCTAGGTTAATTAAAATTAAGAATCATCTCGTTTGGACAACTAGAGAAAACGTTATGGCTAAAAGACTGAAGCATATTCAGTGAGCATTTTCCATATTTTCAAACTTTCAATATTTTACATCTAACTCATCTTCTACCTAAATTATCTCTTCCATTGCACTTCCTCATCATTATCTACCCAATTAACTCAATATATCAGTCACACAAAAAAACTCATGGTCTATAATTGATCCTTAACCCAAAAATAGAGCATCTAACATGTACGCATTCATCTTAATTTTCTGCACTCACCCTCACTCCATTATATGCGACATCTAACTTCCAGAACATCTCTATAACACATTATACGTCATTAATGATCAATCACAATGATACGACATGACATTTACAAAGATATTTCATCTTCCATGACACACATACACACACACAAAAATCAAGTCATCACTCCTGCATTTCTCATCATTCGAGTTTCATTTTAGCAATACCCATAACATTTAAAGCATAACTTACTTAATTTCACTTCAAATTCTTCAAAAACAACACTAGCTTTAACTCCTAAACATCACTTGTTCATCAACTTGAAGGAGATAAAGATAGGTTTTTCTTAGGGTAGAAGACACAAGTAACAAAGTGAGCTTGATGTAGGAAGGAAAAAGAAAGAAATCTCTTAAAAGGTGTTTGATGGAAAAATCTGTGTGTGGGAAGGAAACTTAAAGAAGATGACCATCAAGAATGAACCTAGACATATAACTTAACCTTTCAACTCTCAAAAACAGTAACCTACATCTAGCAGAAGTACACAGCCTAAGTGACACTTGTCACTTTCCTCATATCTAAGCTCTAACTTAGTTTCCTTTGAAACTAGCTCCCTTAACTTTCATCTTTACGATTTAACTATCTCCAAATCTTCTTTTGATTTCTTTTTCCTATTTTCTATAATTTTTCAGAATTTATTCCTAAATTCACCAAAATTACTAAATACAATATTCTTACTAACCAATAGAATTTTCCATATAAATAAATTCAAAATTCTCAAAACTCCAAGAAATCACAACTCAATCTAATTATACCCGAAAATTTTCATGAATGCATGTACAATTATTTTCATATGTCATGGCTTCACTATTCCTATGTATGTGTATGACATAATATGCATGAACATGGAAATGCATTTCTAACTCCCATAATCACTCACATTTACCATTTTAACATTCCCACTGTTAATGGGATGTTACAACTCTCCCCTTCTTAAAGAAATTTTGTCCTTGAAATTCTTACCTGTTTGCTCGAACAGGTGGAGATATTGTCTCCTCATATGCTCCTTTGTCTCCCAAGTTGCTTCTTCAGTTGAGTGGTTTCTCCAAAGGACTTCACTAATGAAATAAACTTGTTCCTCAACTGCTTGATCTGTGATCCCACAATCTTGATCGGCTCCTCAATATAGCTTAAGTTACTAGTAACCTCAATCTCTGGAGCCTGTATCACATGTGTTGGATCTGATCGATACCTTCGGAGCATACTCACATGAAATATGTTATGCAATTGAGACATCTCATTCAGTAAAGCCAACTTATAGGCTAAAGGTCCAATCCTTTCAATGATCTCATAAGGACCAATGTACTTAGGGCTTAACTTGCCCTTTTTATCGAATCTCAAAACTCCCCTCCAGGGTGACACTCTCAAGAATACTCTATCTCCTACATTATACTCCATATCACGTCGATGTTGATCCATATAACTCTTCTGTCTATCCTGAGCAGCTTTGATTCGACTTCGAATCAACTTCACCTTGTCCACCGTGTCCTGTATCAACTCTGGGCCTTCCGCCATTTTTAAACCCTCTTCATCCCAATACAATGGTGACCGACATTTTCTACCATACAGTGCCTCATACGGTGCCATTTCGATACTACTGTGGTAATGGTTGTTGTAGGCAAACTCTATTAATGATATATATTGATCCTAAGCTCCTCTAAACTCCAATACACAAGCTCTAAGCATATCCTCTACAGTCTTGATTGTCCTCTCACTCTGTCCATCTGTCTGAGGATGAAACGCTATACTGAAGTTCAACTTTGTACCCATAGCATACTGTAAGCTCCTCCAAAACTTCGAAGTAAATTTGGGATCCTCGTCTGATATTATGGACATTGGAATCACATGCAATCTCACCACCTCATTCACCTACTTCTGGGCTAACTGATCAAGTGAGTTATTCTCTCTCACTGGTAAGAAGTGGGTCGATTTAGTCAATCGGTCCACTATGGCCCATATAGCATCATGCTGCCTCGGAGTCTTAGTCAATCCCATAATAAAGTCCATAGTGATCCGTTCCCATTTTCACTCCAGAATGGGCAACGAATGTAACTTCCTTACTAGAGCCTGGTGTTCAGCCTTAACTTGCTGGCAAGTCATACACTTAGACACGTACTCCGCCACTTGCTTCTTCATTTTAGGCCACCAAAAATGTTGCTTCAATGTGTTATACATCTTGGTAATACCAGGATGCATATCATAGGTGGCCATATGAGCTTCCTCAAGAATCTCCTTCCTCAGATCATCCACATTAGGCACACACAGCCTCTGTCTCAATCATAAAGTCTCATCCCTCAATTCAAACTCAGAATCTGGATTCACTTTCACTTTTTCCACAAGCTTCACTATATTAGGATCTTTGCCCTAGACTTTCCTGATTCGATCATGTAGCATCGGTCTCAGCTTTAAATTAGCAATCGGTGCCTCATCTTGCTCCAGATTCAACTCTACATTTAGAGCTCTCAAATGTATCAAATTAAGTAGCCTCGATAACTGAATCTGAGCTGTACTGATATTAGACTTCCTGCTCATAGCATCTGCCACTACATTAGCTTTCCCCGGGTGGTATTTAATAGTGCAATCATAGTCTTTCAGTGGCTCAATCCATCTCCTTTGCCTAAAGTTTAACTCTTTCTGACTTAGTAAATACCTCAGACTCTTATAATCAGTGAATATTTGGAAAGTCTCTCCATACAGATAATATCTTCAAATCTTTAGAGCAAGACAACTGCAGATAGCTCTAAATCATGTACTGGATAATTGATCTCGTGAGACCTTAATTGTCTCGATGCATAGGCAATCACCTTGCCGTGCTGCATCAGTACACATCCCAATCCTTGATGCGATGCATCACTGTACACCACATATGCTTCGATCTCCGATGGAATGGTCAACACTGGTGCAGTAGTCAACCGATGTTTTAGCTTTTCAAAACTCTTATGACACTTCTCATTCCATATGAACACTACAGTCTTCCTCAAAAGTTTTGTCAGAGGGCCTGAGATTAGAGAAAATCTCTCGACAAATCTCCGGTAATATCCGGCCAATCCTAGGAAGTTTCAGATCTCTGACACGTTTCTCAGAGCTTTCCAATTAATCACTGCCTCTATCTTCTTTGAATCTACCTGTATGCCATCTCCAGTCACTATATGTCCCAGAAATACTACCTGATTCAGTCAAATTTCACACTTATTGAATTTGGCATACAGTTGTTTCTCTCTCATGATCTGCAAAATGACTCTCAAATGCTCTGCATGCTCCTTCCTGCTCTTCAAATACACCAAGATATCATCAATAAACACAATTACACATCGATCCAGGTAGGGCTGAAACACCTTATTCATCAAGGCTATAAAAGCTACTAGGCATTAGTTATCCCAAACGACATCACTAAAAACTCAAAGTGCCCATACCTGCTCCTGAATGCACTCTTGGGTACATCAGCCTCAGCTATCTTCAACTGATAATACCCTGACCTCAAGTCCAGTTTAGTGAATACCTGAGCTCCCTACAACTGATCAAGTAAATCATTAATTTTAGGCAACAGGTACTTGTTCTTCACTGTCACCCGATTCAGTTGCCTATAATCGATACATAACCTAAAAGTTTCATATTTCTTCTTCACAAACAGCACTGGAGCTCCCCAAGGTGAAACACTGGGCCTTATAAAGCCCTTTTTCA
The DNA here is from genome assembly GCA_029891385.1 of Erythroxylum novogranatense. Classification (NCBI taxonomy): domain Eukaryota; kingdom Viridiplantae; phylum Streptophyta; class Magnoliopsida; order Malpighiales; family Erythroxylaceae; genus Erythroxylum; species Erythroxylum novogranatense. The sequence goes on along the minus strand of CM057226.1, from coordinate 32,160,410 downwards.
ACAACTCCTGCAACTGAGCCTTCAGCTTTTTCAGTTCTACAGGTGTCATCCTATATGGAGGAATAGATATAGGAGCAGCACTTGGAACTAAATCAATTGTGAACTCCGTTTTCTGATCTGGTGGTAAACTAAGTAACTTCTCAGTGAATACATCCGAAAACTCCCTAACCACAGAAATGTCTTGTACACTCTGCTCAACTCTAGTATCAGTGATGTGGGCCAGAAAAGCCTTACATCCACCTTGCATCAACCTCAATGCACTCATGAATGATATCATCCTAGTTGGCACTGCCTTACTAACTCCTCTGAATACTGCCCTCAGCTGATCAGGAGATTCCAGTACTACCTCCTTGATGTAGCAGTTCATGATGGCCCTATGGGTAGTGAGTCAATCCATGCGTAGGATCACATCTATCTCCCTCAACTGTAATATAATAAAGTTTGCCTCTAAAATTGCTTAATCAATCTTAATCAAGCATCCTTTACAAACCTCTCCTATAACTGTAGTATTGCCTATTAGCGTACTCACCTTCAATCCATACTGTAGTAACTCCCTATCACAATGTAACCAACATGCCAAATGTGGTGTGATAAAGGAGTGTGTGGATCCTGGATCTAGCAGTGCAAAAGCCTCAAAGTCATAAACAAGAAGCGCACCTGTTACCACATCTGGTGAGTCTTGGGCCTCCTGCCTAGTCATGATATAGACCCTGGATTGGGACTACGGTCGGTTGCCCCACCCCTCAGTCCTCATGGAAGAACTCCCAGCTTTCCCTCTGACTCTACCTCTGCCTCTCTGTCTAGATCCACCACCTCTACTTTGCTGAACTGAAGCATTACTCCCAGATCTCCCACTGCAGCAGACTGAGCCCCTAAAGTAGCAGAACAATCCCTAATCTGGTGGTCCATGGAGCTACATTTAAGGCAAGCTCTAGTCATTCTCCAACACTCACCACTATGCCTCTTCTCACAGTACTCAAAAACGGGAAACTGATTCAGAGCCGTACCCCTTCCACTGCCAGTCTGTGAAAATTTATCCCTTTGTCCAGTTCCTGACTGCTTAGATCCACCTGATGATCTGAATACTCTGTTCTGGCGCTTACTATAGCTCCTGCCAGAACTGCCCTGACTCTTACTAGGCCTCTTTCCTCTAAACCCTTACTCAGTCTCAGCTTGTTTCTCCCTCATCAGCTGTTCAATTCTAATTGAAGCAGCTCTCAATTCAATGAAAGTACCCATATCTGACCCCACCAACCTTGTTCTGATCTCCATATTAAGTCCATTCTCAAACCTTCTACAATTGTCTTCTTCTATAGGAATCAGAGCAGTAGCATAACCCATCAATTCATTGAATCTGACCTCATACTCAACCACTGACATCCTGCTTTGATTCAATTCCAAGAACTCCTACATCTTCATGTCCAGATAGATCTTAGGCATGTAGTTGTCTCTGAAGATCCTCAGAAAGTCTTCCCACTTCAACTGACAAGGCCTGGTGGTACTGCCTGAGACAGTCTTCTACCATTGATATGCTGGGCCCTGCAGTAAAGACACTGCCTAATCTAACCTCTCATCAGGCTCGCAGTCCATCTGATCAAATACCCTTTTCGTCTTCTCGAACCATCCCTCAGCCTCAGCAGGGTCTGTGCTGCCATAGAAGTCCACAGCTCCCTACTTTCGTAGCCTATCATACCTCCTCTCCCTTCTTTCAAGAACTCTAGGAGGCATCTCCTCAGATCGAGGCACCGAGGACTCCATACTGGCTCCTACCGATCCTTGGTCAACTGGTTGATCAATTTGATCACCTAAAGCGGATGACCTATAACAAACAATAATTTCTATCATTATCCGCATTTTTCATAACATTTCATGCTTAGAATTCCTATATGTCCCAACAGATGCCAACCATGCTCTGATACTGTCTAAATGTAGCGCCCCCTTACCGCAGGGTACGCATCAAGACTCCCGAAGGTCATTCCGATACATATCTTATGATAAGGGTGAGCTACATTCGATCACTACATTCTGTTCATATGGCATCGTATCAATCTTCACTTAAAAGCATCATAAGAAATCACAATATTTTTGAAACTAACTTTTCCTCATTTCCTTTTTTTTTTCAAAATCGAAAATCTACATTGTGTCTTTTACCTTCTAACACATATACCTAAATAACTCTAGTACAAAAGTACTACATGAAAGAGGAAAAGACATCAATCTATCTAAGTCATCCAAAAATCCCAGCTGACCGACCTTTGAGCCATGACTTCTCTGGTCAAATCACAATCTACACGACAATAAAGCCTTACAATAGCTAGAGTCGTCCCTCGATCCTGAAAAAACAATGTTGCAATTTTGGTGAGTTTTACGAACTTAATGAAGTAACCATCATCGATGGTTCACTCAATTCATGCAACACATCAATTCATATCACAATTATTTCACAATTTTGCATTTCACATTAGTAACACACTTTCACTTAAGCATAGGCAATTTTGTATTTCACTCTATCAAACATACTTAGCAAGATGCATATGAAATACTCATGAGACACTTTCTAATTGTTACGTTGTTGTGATTGGGCGCCTGAACTGTCCCGTATCTATTTAGGATACTGAGCTCATTTATACTGTCCCTTATCCGATAAGGATACAGGGCTCATTACACGTTGACCCTGAGGCTCTGAAACACTTTTGAGCTCAAGGTTCCACACATTGAGCTTTAAGCTCAGATCATTGGCTGTCCTAATCCCAACTTTCATTATTTAATTATGTATTCATGAATGGAATGCATGTAACACAATCAATCACTTGATAAAACACATAGGTCTTCACATTCACATTCATTCATTATTCAAACATAATTATAAGCAAACAATAATTGAGAGAAACCGTCTAGGTTACTCACTAGTTGCTCCCGAAACTATTGCTTGGAAGTTCCGACAACGTCTGTGGGTCGACGTTCCAATTGCTCCTCTATAACAAATAACACACACGTATATCACAATTTGCACAATTATAGGTGTATTAAAAAATGGACATGTATGAAATGAATTACGTACAATGCATGTTCATGATAATCCCTGGTATCAATCCATAAATTCTTCACAAAACTATCCCCATACCAAAACTCATCTAAGTATAACTTATACTTAGGTTTACGCCTCACTAAACCCATTGAACTCGCAATTTATTTCTCATTGAATCACTTCAAAATTTTCCAAGACACCCCTTTCGGGTCTACTATTCATGTACAATCCGAAGGTGAAAATGAAGTAATTTGGTCAAACTCTCTTCTGGAAAAGTATTCCTATATGTCTTGTCTTTCCATTAACACCAAAATCACTCAATTTGGTTTAGCAATGTGAAAGTTATACTAACTTCAAATTTTTTCGGACTGCTTTTATTCTAAGACAGTACCCCATACTCAACTTCCATCCAAAACTTGAAACTTTTAGAGTCCGATTTAGAATTGTATTCCTTCACATAAGTTGTATACCTATGTCTCTAGTCTACTGGAAATCACAAATCACTCAATTTGGATAACTATACAAAACGAGATGCCCAAAATATTGGGGTATGTTCAGTGAAAAAACACTAGTTCATAAAATTTAAGAGTACACACACTGTACCTGTCCCATGTTTTTCACTCAATCTTTCTTACTTCATTTTGGATGGCTATGATTTTTGGTGGAAAAGAATAGCAATGTCTTACGAATCTAATGGTTTAAGAATTAGGTCATTTGGATGTCTAAGGGAGAAGTTATGAAAAAAAGAATCCAGTATGTTTTTGCTTTCGTCTTAGTTTCCCATCGTCTTAGTTCCTATCGTCTTAGTTTCCTTCATTTTAGCTTCCATCGTCTTAGTTTCCATCGTCTTAGTTCCTATCGTCTTAGTTTTCATCGTCTTAGTTTCCATCTTCTTAGTTTCTATCGTCTTAGTTTCCATCGTCTTAGTTTCTATCGTCTTACTTTTCATCGTCTTAGTTAACATCGTCTTAGTTCCTATTGTCTTAGTTTCTATCGTCTTAGTTTCCATCGTCTTACTTTCCATCGTTTTAGTTTCCATCGTCTTAGTTCCTATCGTCTTAGTTTCTATCGTCTTAGTTTCCATCGTCTTAATTTCCATCATCTTAGTTTCCGTCGTCTTAATTTTTATCGTCTTAGTTCCTATCGTTTTAGTTTCCATCGTCTTAGTTCCTATCGTCTTACTTTTGCATCGCCAAATAAAAAATCATAACTTTCGACTCAGATGCCTAAAAATTTCATACTATATACTGTTGAAAAGATAAAATAAAGATATACAACTCTAAGAAGGCAACTTTACCAAAATCTATCTATATTAATTTAGATTTTCTCCTGAAGTCAAAACACAAATTTTACATTCAGCTCCCAATATACTGCACATAGTTCTCAACTTCATGAAATTTTGAGACTCTTAGAGATAGAATTGAAATTCGATGTCTTCATACGGAATGTAGCCATACATCTCTAGGTTAATACCAATTAAGAATAATCTTGTTTGGATATCTAGATAAAACGTTATGACTAAAAGACTGAAGCATATTCAATGAACATTTTCCAGATTTTCAAACTTTCAATATTTTACATATAACTCATCTTCTACCTCAATTATCTCTTCCATTACACTTCCTCATCATTATATACCCAATTAACTAAATATATCAGTCACAAAAAAAACTCATGGTCTATAATTGATCCTTAACCCAAAAATAGAGCATCAAATATGTACGTATTCATCTTAATTTTCTGCACTCACCTTCATTCCATTATATGCGACATCTAACTTCTAGAACATCTCTATAACACATTATACGTCATTAATGATCATTCACAATGATACAACATGACATTTACAAAGACATTTCATCATCCATGACACACATACACACACACAAAATCAAGTCATCACTCATACATTTTTTATCATTCGAGTTTCATTTTAGCAATACCCATAGCACTTAAAGCATAACTTACTTGATTTCACATCAAATTCTTCAAAAACAACACTAACCCTAAATCCCAAGCATCACTTGTTCATCAACTTGAAGGAGATAAAGATAGGTTTTTCTTAGGGTAGAAGACACAACTAGCAAAGTGAGCTTAGTGTAGGAAGGAAAAACAGAAAAATCTCTTAGAAGATGTTTGATGGAAAACTCTGTGTGTGGGAAGGAAACTTAAAGAAGATGACCATCAAGAATGAACCTAGACATATAACTTAACCTTTAAACTCTCAGAAACAGTAACCTACATCTAGCAGAAGTACATAGCCTAAGTGACATTTGTCACTTTCCTTATATCTAAACTCTAACTTAGTTTCCTTTGAAACTAACTCCCTTAACTTTCATCGATACAGTTCAACTATTTCCAAATCTTCTTTTGATTTCTTTTTCCTATTTTCTATATTTTTTAGAATTTATTCCTAAATTCACAAAAATTCCCAAATACAATATTCTTACTAACCAATAGAATTTTTCATATAAATAAATTCAAAATTCTCAAAACTCCAAAAAATCACAACTCAATCTTATTATACCCGAAATTTTTCATGAATGCATGTACAATTATTTTCATGTGCCATGACTTCACTATTCATATATATATGTATGACATAATATGCATGAACATGGAGATGCATTTCTAACTCCTATAATCACTCACATTTACTATTTTAACATTCCCACAGGTAATGGGATGTTACACGCATCATCTTGATTTAGTAGTTCTTGTGGAACCTAAAATCAGTGGAGGAAAGGCGGATGAAGTGATTCTCCATATGGGCTTTCTGTTCTCCTTTCTTGTAGAAGCAACTGGATTCAGTGGAGGAATCTGGATACCTTGGGCGGTAAACATGCACATCAACGTGGACTCTTGCCATCCCCAATTCATCCATTTGAGTATACAAGGAGCTATGGGACCTTTGTAGTTTTTGACCGCTATCTATGCGAGTCTTGATCCCTCTAAGCAGAAGGTTTCATGGCCTGCTTTACGACATCTCCATGCGACCGTCCAGAATAGACCCTGGCTCCTCGTAGGTGATTTCAACGCCCTGCTAATGTCTAAGGATAGGAAAGGAAGTTATCCTTGGAGACATGGCCCGTGTTAGCTCTTCAGAACTTTTTTCAACATGGTAGACTACATGACATGGGATTTAACGACCCTCGGTATACTTGGTCTAGGGGAGAACTGATGGAGAGACTTGATCAGGCATTGGGAAATCACGTCTGGCTGCACCAATTCCACACTTGCTCGATCACCCATCTCTCTAAATTCCATTCTGACCATCGACCCCTCATCATTCAAATGGGTAGGGTAGCACAGTGGGACAATCAATCGGCCTTCCGGTTCTTAACTCCCAGGCTTACTCCTGACTCGTTCATAGCTTTAGTTCATAGGCATTGAAATTATAGTGTTCCTACATATCAAGCGGCTGGTGCTTTTGCAACGGTGGTCAAAGAATAGAACTGCACTATATTTGGTAGCATTTAGCACTGAAAAAGGTGACTTGAGGCTTGCCTAATTGGCCTCCAAAAGGTATTGGAACAGTACCCATCACAAAATTTGCAGAACCTAGAACACACTTTATTAGAGGAGTACGAGACTATTCTCATACAAGAGGAATTGTTGTGGCACCAACGGGTTAGCTATGATTGGATTCAGTTTGGAGATCGTAATACCTCTTATTTTCATGCTAAAACAAAAGCATAGGGACGGTGAAATCGTGTCAATATGTTAAAGCTAGAAGGTAAGAATTGGTGCAATGACAAGGAGGCATTATGCCAGGCAACAATCTATTTCTTCATCAACCTACACACCACAAAGGAGGGGGAACTTTGTCGGTATGTACTTAGGAGAAAATTCCCTCTCATCGTAAACCGGATATGCAGCACCTTGTGAGTCCCATGCACCAAACTGAAGTGCATCATATTGAAGTGTAGAACAGGATATGCAACACCTAAGCCTTGTAGCCATGAGCCCTCCTACGGATACAACTAAATGTGATCAAATATATAATGGTTAGATGGCTTCGGGATGCTTTTGTGTAAATCCGCCTTTGAGAAGCTATGTAATCGCTCCTGGAACTCACCGAATATTCACTGGAAACTTGCGTGGAACTTCAAGGGTCTCCAACGCATTCGCACGTTTCTTTGGCTAGCTCTGCAGGGCAAACTTTTGACTAATGTGAAGCGTTGTTGCAAACACCTCAGTACTGATAATACCTGTGGAAGGTGCTTAATTGTCAAGGATTCTTGTATCCACATATTGCATGGTTGCCCAACCATTGCCACAGTTTGGAGAAGGTTGCTTCCTCACCTTTTCTAGAGTAGTTTTTTTTTCTGCATAATCCAACCCCTGGTTGATTGATAATTTATCCCAGGCCACTTATATTGTTGGTGAGTTTGATTGGAGCATCATCTTTGGTGTGACTTGTTGGTTTCTATGGAAGTGGTGTAATCAACGGATATTCTCTGAGGTCCCTCTGAATTCCCAAGTGGGTGTGATTATGACCTAAGTTAAAATAATTGTACAGGTAAATATTCTTACGAACCTAACTAACCTACAGAAATCAGGTGATGTGCCCCACCACGGGGCTGGTGCAAGCTAAATATGGATGGTGCCGTGAAAGGCGCTAGTGGATTGGCATTAGCGGGAGGAGTACTGCGGGATAAACAGGGATATTGGAAGACAAGCTTTGCCTTTCATATTGGCAGTTGCACATCTATCGCTTCCGAATTATGGGGAGCTTTGAAAGGGTTAAAATTGACATGGAATGTAGGTGTGAGGCATGTCATCATAGAGGTGGATGGTACAAATATATTGATATTTCAAACTGAGATAAATCATGTTGTCCATTACAACTGGATATTGGTCTCTAAGATCAAAACTTTTCTCTCCAAAGACTGAGAAATCCGCCCAGTACACACTTATCGTGAAGGAAACTGTGCAGCAGATTGGATGGCAAATTTTGCCTTAAACTTCCTGTTCAGTTATCATGTTTTCACTACCCCTCCTCAAGGGATCATCACCACTTTAGACAAGGATTGCTTCGGTACCACTACCCTCAAGATGTGCCCGCTGTAATCGACAATTAGTGACGTTTGCCTCCTATATTATAAAAAAAAAGAAGACAATCAATACAAGAGGGGTACATGTCTTTTTGTTATAACTAACTAATTATTTAAGCTATGCATCTAATACATGTGAACTATAATATGACGTTATTACGAAATTCTTCTCTCTATTTATAACAACAAACCAACTCATTATAATTAGAACTCTCTTTCTCAAATCAATACCAAACTATTTGTTTAACCCTTAAGTCTAACAGAGTGGTGTAACAATTATCCCTTTCCGAAAACAAAGTAGCTACTAAGAAAATAGTTGTTAGCATTCAATCATTATAACTTGTTATCTCTAAAAGACCGATTAGGTTTTTCATATAAGAAATTATGTCACGTTAGCGATTACATAAGTTATTTAAGATTTAAATTAAATCTAACGTGATATTTTATTTTGAATATTTTTAAATATTAGGATCTGGCTTATATTTTAATAAAATGTTAGAATTAAAAATGCTTTTGTCAAATTTTTAACGAATAATCTTTCTAAAGCAAAGCAAAGCAAATGTTGCTTGGTTACATCTGAACGTTATAAAAGCCCACTGAAATATAAGGCCCAGTACAAACCCCTCTCATTCTGATGATTCTTTGCCTTCCTCTCTATTCCCGTCTTCGCGAACTGACGCTCCCACTTTAAAGAGTTGATGAAAAAGCTTCCAAGACGTTGGCGGCCATTGAATATCGAAGAAGCTTGTACGCACAGAACTGAAACTGCCTCTTCAAGATATAGTCATGTCCAGCAACGAAGCAGTGGAAGTGAAGAGGCTGTTCATAGGAGCTGGTTGCAACAGAATAGTTAACAACGTCTCATGGGGTGCTTGTGATTTGGTTGCTTTCGGTGCCCAGAACGCCGTTTCCATTTTCTGCCCCAAGGTCTCTCCTTTATTCAGTTTCTATCTGTCTTTAACCGCCTTTTCAAGTCTTAAATGTTTCCAAACGTTTGTCTTTAATTTTTCCTGAACAGAGAGCTCAGATTTTAACTACGTTGCCTGGTCACAAGGCCTCCGTGAACTGTACTCATTGGATTCCAAGCAATAAGTTTGCTTTTAGAGGTACCTGTTTGTTCTTTTAGTTCCATTTTATTTTCTCAAAACATGGATTTTTAATTTATTGTTGTGCGTGATGTCATTCTATTATTGATTCTTATGCTTTTGCTGTCAGAGTTCAGGATTTTTTAGTAAGAGTAGTCCGGTGTATCTATTATTACTATTTAAGCATATTAATTGCTTATCTTACCTTTGTTTTCTGGGAAGTGCTGAGAGATGAGAAAGAGTTGGAATTTTGGTTTTCCAGTTTTATGCATTTGGGCTTTGTAATTTTACAAGTCAAGATAATGATGAGAGGCTATAAATTCATACCGGGAAATGCCTTTCTGATTGTCTAGCTTTGGTTATATTTTATTATTTTCTTAATATACGTTTTATTTGTCAGCAGCAAAGAAGTTAGAGCAGCATTATCTGCTGTCTGGAGATGCTAGTGGTGCCATTATCCTATGGGAATTCTCAATTGGTGACAGCAAGGTTTTTCTTTTTCATTTTTTAAGGTTTTTATGTTTAGTTAAAAAAAGTACCTTTGAGGAATCCAAATGTTGCACCAGGGTTCTGTGGAATTTCCTTTTCTTGGTAGTTTATCTTGGTCATATTTCTAACTCCTTTATTTTGGTTTTGTTATCAGTGGAGGGAAGTGCTAGAACTACCACAATCACACAACAAGGGTGTGACGTGCTTAACTGGGATTATGATTTCTGAAACTGATGCAATCTTTGCCTCTAGTTCTTCAGATGGAACAGTTTGTTTATGGGAATTGATACTGCCTTTGGCTCCTGACGGTGAGCAAATTTAACCGATTGTTTGCTCCCTTAGTACTTATTATCCTTGCAAGATGTTGTTGAGATAGAGCTTGGCATTGTCTAAAATGAAAATCATAAGTCTTCCTTTCTTGCAAGCATCTTATATCATAAAACTTTCTTCTTTCAGCTTTTGTTAATCCTTTTTGCCAAACTTTAAAGCTAATCTTCCAATTGGCTAGTTGATTTCTGCAGTTAAGTGATCTAGTTGTGTACTTTTTCCTGTCATGTCTGTGTTTTGAATAGAAGTTATGCTTACAATGTTTCTATGTACTTTTAGTTCTTACTAAGTCTGTATGTGATTCAAACCAGATGCTCTTCCTGCTGGCAAACTAGAGATTGGCTGAGTGGATACATTCACTGAATTCTAGATGCATTACTTTTAAAAATACTTTGATCAAGCGTTATTGGAATCTAGATGTTGTGAACGAACTAATCTGATTTACAGTTTGTAAAGTGTTGCTTTACTTTTTAATGATTGTTAGGTTAGGCTTCATAGATTTTATTAGCATTATTCTCATTACGACTCGATTACGGTTCTGTATTTTAAAAATGGATTGTCAATCCTGTTTGGTATCTTTAGTGTAAGAATTAACTAATCTCTGTTTTTATAATATGAATGCTTAATTTGTTTTTTCAGGAGACTATAAATTGCAATGTCTGGACACCATCTTTGTTGGTTCAAGGCCTATGGTGACTCTTGCATTGGCGAAATTGCCAGGGACTTCTGGGCATATAGTCATCGCAATGGGTGGTTTAGATAACAAAGTTCATCTTTATTGTGGAGATAGGAAAGGAAAGGTATCTAAGTTTTGATTTTACATGATTCTTGTGCAGAATACTCTTGTGTCCCATGAATATATTGGTCTGATAAGTGTACATGCATTCAGTTTATTCACTGTTGTGAGTTGAAAGCTCATACAGATTGGATCAGGAGTTTAGACTTCTCGTTACCCATCTGCTCAAATGGTCAATCAAATAGCATTCTGCTTGTAAGTTCGTCTCAAGACAGAGGAATACGCATATGGAGAATTGCTCATAAAGGTTCATCGGTCACCAGCAATGGTACAAACAAGCAAGAGGGAACAAGTTTAGCATCTTATATTGAAGGTCCTGTGCTTGTATCTGGCTCTAACTCTTATCAGATATCTTTGGAATCTCTTCTAATTGGACATGAGGATTGGGTGTATTCAGTGGAGTGGCAACCTCCTTTAACTGCATCTACAGATGAAACATTTTTCCATCAACCTCAAAGTCTTCTGTCTGCTGCAATGGACAAGACAATGATGATTTGGCAACCTGAGAAGAAATCTGGTATTTGGATGAATATTGTCACTGTTGGGGAGCTGAGTCATTCTGCTCTGGGGTTTTATGGCGGCCACTGGAGTCCCGATGGAAATTCAATTTTGGCACATGGATATGGTGGAGCATTCCATCTATGGAAAAACATTGGGGTAAATGTGGATAGTTGGCAACCACAAAAGGTTCCATCAGGGCATTTTTCTGCTGTAACAGATATTGCTTGGGCAAGATCTGGTGAATACATATTGTCAGTTAGCCATGACCAGGTACTGTCTATATCCTTTGCAAGGTCGTCCCTCTTCAGGGTACTCTTGTACATTGTGCAATGTCTATAGAAACTACTTGAATTTCATTGTGTTAGTTACAAGTGGATGAAACTCTCTTGAAAAGAGAAGCTGAAAAGTTAGTTATGTGACGATCATTGGCCTGAGGTTGGGCACAACAAGAAATTAAGTAGAAAGGCTTGGTTTACAATCAAGCATCATCCTTTTGATTCATTTAGTTACTAATAACTTGATAAAAGTCGGTTTACAAGTCCAACTACATGTCTTTGGGAGATTGCTTTGATTCAATGCAAAAATTTTGTTAGTATTGTTATTTCAGGCATATCTACTTGTTACCTGTTCATTTGAGTAAAAGAGAAACTTAAGGATTAATTAATCCTAATGTCAGAATCATATTTTGATGTATTAGACTACCGTTTGTTGATTAATAAAATATCGAATTGCTTCATTGAATCTATTTGATTAAGCAATTTTGAATCCTTAAGAAACAAAGTTCTGTGACAGAGCTCTGAATTTTGCTCATGTGTAAACTATTTAAACTGTATAAATATATCTTGCTTTCCAGACAACCCGTGTCTTTGCTCCTTGGAAAAATGAGTCATCTTGTATAGATCAACAGTCATGGCATGAAATTGCTCGGCCTCAAATTCATGGCCATGACATTAACTGTGTGGCTATGATCCAAGGGAAGGGAAACCATCGTTTTGTTTGTGGTGCTGATGAGAAAGTTGTTAGGGTATTCGAAGCTCCTCTTTCATTTTTGAAGACCTTGAATCATGCCATTTGTCAAGAATCTACTTTCAGTGAAGATCTCCACGTCGATGTTCAGGTTCTGGGAGCCAATATGTCTGCTCTTGGCTTGTCACAGAAACCTATATATGCCCATGGTGACTCTCTCTCCCTTTCTGTTGCATCCATGTAGCTTATTGCACTAAGATATTAATTAGATAACAATGGAGTTGAATGTTGTCTGCACCCTTATGTGTGCAAGTGCTCATTTCTTCTGCCAAATAGAGGGAGCTTTAGCAAACAGCTGATTTGTTATTCACCTGCTTATCAGAGACATATTTAGCTTCATGCATTCTATTTTACTATTCTCACATAATGTTTAACAACTCATTGTAACCCATTGAGCTTTTATTATATGTGATGGCCTTGAAGTTTTTGTTGGTAAGTAGTGTACTTTCAAGGCCCCATGTATAATTCTGGATTTTATGATGTTGAAAGCAACCTGAGTAACAATTGCACTTTTCAAGTCCATGATAATAGCTCTTTTACAGCATATAAATTGGGAAGATAAGAGCTTAACCTGATCCTGCTATCAGTGCAGGAAGTTGTTATATCACCCCATAATAATGTTATAGATTTTGTTGACAACTGTAAGTTGAGCTGCCGATAACTTTACTTAATACGGCTCATCATCAAGTTTAATATGTTGAGAGATGCTAGCTCAGGGACATATTGTTAGGATGATGTGATTAAAACTTGGATTTATTTCAGTAAGCTATTTGAGGCTATTGCTGCATACTTTGAGATGTGTGAGGGATCAGTTACGGCATCAATAACCTGCCTGCTTTTCCCATTTTGGTTTGTTAAGTTCTGCATCACGGCCTCAGTGCTTCTTGATTTAATGTTTTGATACAATGACGGAAAATTGGTAGTGCTAATTATCCTTTGAAAAGAACAATTATTTTAAATAGGCTGTGGCTTGGACCAGAAGTTTTATCTATCAGAAAGACCTAATGTAGTTTTCTTGTGCAGCTGTACATGATATCCCAGACAGAAATGCAAATGATAGTCTTGACACTCTTGAAAGCATTCCTGATGCAGTTCCTGTTGTGTTGACTAAGCCTCCAATAGAAGATCAACTGGCATACAATACTTTATGGCCAGAGTCGCACAAACTTTATGGTCATGGAAATGAGTTGTTTGCCCTTTGTTGTGATCGCGAAGGGAAGCTTGTTGCTTCGTCATGTAAGGTATCTACTTCTAATACTTATCTTTCTGATTTAATCACACAAAAAATAAGTAATGGGTTTGGGCGTGGAAAGGAAACAACCTTTTGAGGATTTGCATTTTTAATTTTTCAGTAGAAAGTCTGTATCAGTTTTCCTGACTGAAGGGAAAGATAATAAAAAGTTACTACTACGGTCTTGCTTTGAACAATTTGTCTCTGTGTAGTTAGAATAGGTGAACTTTTTACGTGCCAAATGATGCAGATGTAGAAACAATAATGAGGGAAGAAAAACGAAAATTAAAAAAAAAAAAAAATAGATTGAAGGGAAGAAAGGAGGAGGGCAGATAAAATGAAGAATAGATGTTATATGGTACTATGATAGAACTTATGAATAATCCATTGTTACTTTCCAACTGAAAACCTTAAGATAGCCCTCAAATTACTTTCATTAGAAAAAAAACATCCAGAGTCCCCTTACCCCACGCCAAAACGAAAGAAAAAGAACATCCTGATGTTATTTTATGATTTTTTTTTTTTGGGTATTTTGCAGGCCCAGTCAGCAACAGTGGCAGAAATATGGCTATGGGAAGTGGGTTCATGGAAGGCAGTTGGTCGTTTGCCATCACATAGCTTAACAGTGACGCAAATGGAATTCTCTCACGACAATACTATGCTTTTAGCCGTCTCAAGAGACAGGCAGTTCTCTGTTTTCAGAATCATAAGAACAGCAGGTACCATCCTCTCCGCAAGAATATGTGTTGGGTCACAAATATTAAGTTGCTCAAGAGTTGCAGGCAACAATAAATAAAAATGGAAAAGTAAATTGCAAGGGAATTGTATTTTTTGTGCACCACGACAGGCTTAAGCAGTACCTTGCTTTTATCTCTTGTTCTTTCTATATCGGAAATAATATCAAACTTACAGATTACAGTTTTTGGTTGTGAAGTAGATTTTGCTAAGAGTAATTTATAACCCACCCTTAAATGACTTTGATGGTTGATGGAACATGAGTATTGTTACAATGATGATGACATCTGGTATTTTGCATAGGTGGTGATGAAATCAGTTACCAGCTTCTAGCAAGGCAGGAGGCTCATAAAAGAATTATATGGTCATGTTCTTGGAACCCTTTTGGTCAGGAATTTACAACTGGATCAAGGGACAAAACGGTGAAAATGTGGGGTGTGGAGAAGGAATCTTGTGCCGTTAGGCACATGGTAACTTTGCCACAATTCAGCAGTAGTGTGACTGCTCTGTCTTGGGTTGGTATTGATCGTCAAAGAAACTACGGGTTCCTTGCAGTTGGAATGGAGAATGGGCTGATCGAATTGTGGAGTCTCGTTATTACAAGCAATCACAGGAATATGTCGTTGGCAGGCGTACCTGCATCTGCAGCTCTTGTTGTACGGCTAGATCCCTACATGTGCCATGCTTCTACAGTCAACCGGTTGTCCTGGAGAAATCCCGAAAAGACCCAGAATAACATGAATATGCAGCTTGCTTCTTGCGGATCTGACCAATGTGTGAGAGTTTTTGATGTACTTGTTGGTTAGTAGAAAGATTGTATTCCTTTTTTTTATATATATAAATTAATGCATTCGTTAGCAATTTGTCCTATTCTATACACGTCTCTGCACTCAGAAATTGGCTTGTCTAGTCCCGTAGTTTCACAATAGAAGGCTGCTTAGCTTAGGTGTTTCTCTCTCTTGGAAGAGACAAGTAAGCCTTAACCGTTTGCTTGTTTAATTATCTTACCGAAAACTCTGATCTCAATGTGAAAAAGCTCATAGACACACTGAATCTAACGTAATCATGTCAGGGGTCAGTCACATGAGAATCAGTGAGCGCTAACTGGCGATAAGTAATGATAAAGGGGGTGGAGTAATCTAGTGCCTGCGGTCATAAACTTTTGATAGAAGTAGATAAAATAACATTTAATTCTCGTTTAAAAATTCTTCTAATCAAATAAAAATTTTCAGGTTAAATTAAATTACTTTAAAATTAAACATAATTAGTTAAAGTCGAGTTGAATTCAATTATTACATCACATGTATTATTAATATTTTATACTTATTTTTTAATGAAAAGTTAAACCATAATTAAAAAATTAAAATTGAGCAGCCGTATACTTTTGACCCTAAAATAAAATCCAATGGTGGAGGTTGGGTTGGGGCTGAGGATGAGCTATGGAAAGAATGATGAAAAAGTAGGCAGTAGATAAAGGTGGGCAGTGGGTGGTGTCCTTTTCCAAATAATCTAATGATTGGAACATGAGGGGGAAGGGGTATCGGGACAATGTATCATCTCTACAAAATCGAACTTAAGCTTCTTCTCTCTCTTTATTGTTATATGAAAGTTACCAACTTTATTCTTACAACCAATGTTTTAAGAATTATACCGAAGATTAAATCAAAAAAGTAACTAATTTAAAAGTTAATAATTTAATCAGAATTTAACCGTGATTAAATAAGTAATTAATAAATATATAAATTCTTATTTCATATATTATATATATAAGATAGATTTTAAACATACTATTTAATTATTTATCTAATTGTAAACTTAACTTAAACTTTCAAATTTTAAAATATACAATTTTTTTAAATTCATCAACACAACACCAAATAAGATAATAAAACTCACTAGTCATATTTCATCAAAAAGATTAAAAAAAATCATTAATCATAATATTCATTCAACTTGAAATCATCAAAATCAAGATATTTTAAATAGACCGGTCAGTTATTTTTTTCACCGGTTCAGCAATTTTTACCGATTCGACCGCAAAATAAACAGATCAATCATTCACAAAAAATACAAGTTAAACCGGACCGTTTCATGCTCCAGGTCACCAGTTCTCTGATCTGATCGACCGGTTCGGTCTGATTTTCAAAACACTGGTTATAACACAGCTCACTTGTCAGCATCTACCCGTGCATTAGGAGCTAATACCGGTTGCTCAAGTTATGTGTACTGCTAAGAATCTGAGTGAGTGGCAAATAATATTTTGTACTCAACACAAAAGCTTAAACTACAGCATAACACTTAATTTTGGAATAAGAAGCAGACCTAAGATTGTATACCACTCAGAACAACAAGGCAGCCAATAGTCGAGGAACAAAAAAGATCTATCTTCTTGTTCCATGACAATCTCAAATCCTAGCAACAACTGATGTTAGTAGACTGCAATAACTCAAAAAATAATTCTGGATCAAAAGCCTAATTCTGTGGAAAACCTTATCAAGAAAGCCTTCCAAGTAACAGAGTTTGCATATGAGACTAACATTAGTTTGTGCATTTAAGCAACAAAAAGAGAAAAGTAGTTGTTGCACATCGAGCCTCTGACCAACTAATCTCCCATGATCTAAGCATCCAAGAGTACAATTTACATAAAAGTTCTTACCATTTATATGACTTTTATTTAGTAACTCATATTTCAACTGCACAAGCACACAATATAATGTTGTTTCCAGCTTACAGTATACCCCCAGACCACCTTCATTTCTTATGACATTGACAATATGACAGCAATGAAAGAGTAAAGACGATGAAACTCCCTTATTATCTATGACAAAGCCAAGACCATCAAACAATACCAATAGTAAGACAAATACTAGACACAAAATTTAATACAAACCACAAAATCTTCTCCCAAAATTGTTTCTCCTCTTTGGAACGACTCACATTGGCTGTGAGGTTCTGATCTGTTGCTTAGTGTTCTCGGTAGCAAGCTGAGCAGATGCTTCTGGCAATCCAACACCAGCAGCAGCTGCCATGGTCTGGTACTGAGAAGGAATTGTTGGAGCCAGAGGTTGAGTGTAGTATATCTGGGCATGAGCAGGATCTGCCAATTCATATGAGTAGTTAGCAGTGCCAGTGGAGGTAGGCGCAACAGATTGAGATGGGTGATGAACTTGAGCATAGCCAACATATTGTTGTTGATGTTGGTTAGGCTGGACGTGAACTAGTTGTGGTGTGCCTGTAGTGGTTGTTCTGTACATCCCCGCAGCAGTCACTTCTTGCTTAGCCACTGGAGCATTTTTTACTGGGTTGTAAGCTGAAGGAGGAGGCACCCCGGCAGGATTTGGAGGAGTTTGTGGACGAGTAGCTAAGATTGTAGTAGTTTCAGCTATATTGGGCTGCTGAACAGGTAGATTATAAGCTTGGGGCTGCCTCGTCTGCACATAGTATACTGGGTATTGCTGCTCAAGCTGGTGATGATGCTGGTGATGATGTTGCTGCTGCATAGGATATACAGGATAATATGCTGACATCGGGACTGCCCCAGTGGGGTGATGATGAATGTAATGAGGACCAGCATGAATATACTGTTGCGGTTGCTGTTGTTGTTGCTGCTGCTGCTGCTGCTGCTGCTGCTGCTGATCCAACTGAGGTTGCATCACATACCCAGTATCCTGAACATGATGTTGAATCTGAACCCGGGAGCTCGGATCAGAGGCGTTGATTTTAAGATCGCGGTTAGTTCCAGAGGGAAATTGCACAACCGATTCTTGATAAATCACAGGCTTTTGGCGGTTTATTGCATTGCTAAGACTACTATCACTGAGATATTCGAATAAACCAAAACAACGCAATTCAATTCCTGATTATTTTTCTCTAATGACACAACTGAAAAGGGCAAAACGTTAGATAAATACCTTGAAACTGAATCTGGGGAAGGCAAATCGATGGCGCCACCACTACTACCGCCACCACTTGACTTCTGTTGTGTTTGTGGAGGCAAAGTCTGTGTCTGCGTTTGTGTTGGTGGTGCCTTTCTCTGACCAACGGTAACACCATGGTCCGATCTCTCATCATCAGAGAAAACCCGGTTTTGATAATCACCCACCACCACTGGAGCACCCACCGGCACACCGGAACCCGCAATAGAGACCGGAATCTGCGACGACGGCGGCGGCGGACCACCAACAACGCTAATCTGCGAAAACTGTTCCTCAAAACCCACCACCTTCTGCTCCTGCACAACACCTCTGTTGTCCTCAACATGAACCCTTATCGGAGGCAAATTGGCAAGAGATGGAGAAGAAGAAGCGGACCCAAACGACGAAGTGGTCTCCAGCATAGGAGAGTCCGGAACAGAGTGAACATCCTGCCTCACGGTCTTGTTCAAACCGTCAACATCTCTAATATTATTACTAATCAAATTCAACCCACCGTCATCGTCAAGACCCAGCAAGCAATTGACGGTAGCTGAATCAGAGAATCCTCTATTCAACAACCCGGGAGTCGTCCCATTCAACGCGTTCAAGAACCAGTCTTCTGACTTGGCACTACCCTCGAGAAGCGGCCCAATCGACTGCGATGAGTCGGGCTTAACGGGGAAGAGAAAAAGACGAAGCCTGGAGGGTTTAGAGGAATTGTTGTTTGTACGGTCGTATTCGTCGATCATGTTGTCCAAGTCCTCGTCGGTAGTGACAGAGATGAGAGAGTCCAAGTCTTCGCTGGGAAGCTGATATTTGAGAGTGAACGACCTGCCGTTGAGGAGAGTGTTGGAGAGGCGAGTGGAGAGGGAGGAGAGAGTGGTGTGTCGGTCCACGACGACGAGTCGGGTGTCGCCACCTATGTAGCATAACGACTTGTCGTGGGGGCGCGGGACTATGTGGCCGCCGAAGGAGCACATGAGGCGGAGCTTGGAGGAGAGGAGCTGTGGGTCTTCTAAGTAGGAATCGGTGGTGCGGGAGCGAGGAGAGGAATCGATGGAGTCTGGATAGGTTGCGGCGGCAGCGGTGGCGGTGGCGGTGGCGGCGGCAGCAGAGAGTGGGATAGCAGGCGGTGCTTGTGGTGGTGGTGGGGGTTCCATGGTGGTCAGTTGGGGAAATGGAGAGCGAGGGCGAGTAGCAGTAGGACTTTATTATGATGTTCTTATTGCTAATCTTATATGTGCATATGTAATGTAATTGATGGGAAATTGAGGGAAAATAATTAAAATGTATTGACGTAGGAGCGAGAATGAGATGGTAATTTGTTTGACAGCTGTTTTACTGATTGGCTACAGGTAGGCTGCTCGTGGAAGGTGTTAGTATCTGCTACAACCGCAACTATGGTCTACATAGTGATGATGAAGTTGAGAGCGTCCGATATACCGATTCAGTTAGAATGGTTAGGTTGAACAATACAGAGAGAATTAACGTAGTGGGATTGGGAGGAGAGATGTATTTATCAACAAATAATACAAATTGGTACAAACAATCCTTCAAGCTCTTACTCTGGTCTAGTAATGGTATCGTTGTTTTGCATAAAACAGAAACAGCGGAGATTCTCAAACGTATTGGGCTGATTAGGTGGGTGTGACAGTTAGACAGGCGGCTTGGCTTTCCATTTCCATGCCAATGCCAATGCCAATGCCAATGCCAATGCCAATGCCACAACAAAAATTGCCAAAGATAATTAAAAAGAAAAAATAAAAACCCAAGAATCAGGTTCTTCTTGTCTCCTCCTGCCCTACTTTTTCTTAATATTTTCAATTTGCGTCACATTTTGGTATAATTAGAAGGAATAGCCAATGCCTCCATGTTTGAAGATGAAACATTTATTTGACCTTCTCATTCATTTGATCAAGCCCTTAACTTTCTCAGTCAACTATGTTAAATAAGCTATACTGGATCTTATCCTATTATTAACTTTACCAGTTTCATTCAATCTCAATAAACACAAAAGAGCAGTCTGTTTACTTCCCTCTTGGACTTGGTTTCTTTCTTTTTCTTTTCCACCTCTTGCCGCTCAGTTTTAATGCTTAAGACTAATTCTTGTGATGCTTAAAAAAAGATGAGTTATAATTGCCAAATTTTACTTGGAGTGATTAATAAATTTGCAAATCTGAAACAAAGAAATTGAAAGTCCAGAATTGTTAGTCACATCCTACCAAAAGCATAGCCAAGTCTAGAATACAATACAACTTTGATAATTTGAAGCTTGAAATAGGAAGAAGGGATTCGTTTTCTTTTGAAACTGTTCTTGGAAATCAGATAACCCCAAATGCTAAAAGGAAAATGATTCTCGCAAATAATCATAGATTCCAAATGCATGCTTATCTCGATTGTCTCCTTCCGGTCATTATCTTGATCTCCAAGCCAGTCAAAGTTTTGTCCGTTTGATTGGCTACTATCATCTGTCCTCATCTCCTTGTTGCTTCTGAGATAGTCAGTCTCCTACCATGATTTTGCTTTTAAATTACCAGTTCCTCTACATTCAAGTCAAATAAGATTTAAGAGTTACAAGATCAACTTGTTATATATGTCGATTTCATTGTCCCCTCCCACTTCTGCTTTTCATTAGTTGTAAGATTTTAATTGGGGATTAATATTAATAAGGCTAAACATCTTTGAATTCAATAATCTATTGGTTTAAGAAACAATATCTTAATTGAACTACTCACGTAATCTTTGCCTAAATGGAACACTATGCGGCCAAGTTGACCTTGGTTTAGATTACTAGTTCATCCACCAAGAGGTACTTTAGTGGATAATGTAAGGTTTTAGGTTAACTTCCTCATTGGTTAAATTAAACAATGACATCAAGATCGTTTATCTCACTTTTCTATTGTTGTTGTCCTCGGCTTCAATCCTGCTCTTCTTGGTACACATAAATTTAAATAAAAATAATGATTTTCTAATTGCATTTATTTTATATACAGTAATCTATAACTAAAGAAATTTGAGAAGCATAGTAATTTGAGGGAAAAATGAATATGAACATTTTATATACAAAACTTTATTTATTATTCTAAGATTTCAAATTGTCTTCCATAAAAACATAGATGTGAATAAGAAAATAAACACATCTTTATAAACAAAATTTATTCATCGTTGTAAAATTTCAAATTTTCTTACAACGTTTTACTCAAGCATGTTTTATATATATTGAATTGTAATTAAAGATTTAAGATAAATATTAGAAATCAATAATATTTTATTGAAAGATGAAAATGATTTATTAAAATTTATTATCAGACAACAATAAAGAAACACAAGGAGATAAAACTAAAATTAGTAGCTTAGGGACCATTTGGTTTTACTTTCGCTTTTCTCGTTGTTATTTTTTGTTTCGCTTTCTTATTTTTGTTTATGTTTTTTCTTTAAAAATAAAAATCTGTTTGGTTGAGATTTATAATATAAAACTGAAAATAAAACCTATTTGGTTGAGATTTATAATAAAATCTAAAAAAATATATGTTTAGTTTTATTATCATGTTTCTATTTTTAATATATATCAAATTTAATGTTTAAGTTTGTAAATCTTCACATCATTTAATGTGAAAAGATTTCTTGTCCTGTGACAAAAACAAAACAAATAAACAACTTTCAAAATACCTTCCCCAACAAAATCTTGTTATTCTTATTGTTATTGAATATTGTTATAAGTTTTCCATTTATTATTAAATTTATCATTTTTATCTTAATTATATTATTAAACTCATCATCATCATCATCATCATCATCATCATCATCTTATTATTATTATTATTATTATTATTATTATTATTATTATTATTATTATTATTATTATTATTATTATTATTATTATTATTATTATTATTATTATTATTATTATTATTATTATTATTATTATTATTAATTTTTATTAATTTTTTATTTTAATAAGTTATTCTTATCTTATTATTATTATTATTATTATTATTATTAATAATAATATTATTATTAATTATTGTTATAAATTTTCTACTTACTATTTTAATATTATTAATATTATTAATTTTATTATACCAAATTAATTATCTTATTATTATTATTATTATTATAAAATTTGTACTTTATTATTATTATTATTATTCGAGATAGAAAGCGTGGATATGTTTGTTTTTGTCAAAAACACATGTCAAAATTCAGAGAAATGATGTTTTCTGGTTTCTGTAAAACTGTTGTGGTTTTATTATTTTCAAAAACAAAAAATCATAACAGAGTAAGTTAAACACGCTTTACTTACATGTTTTTCTTTTTACAAAAACGATAATAAAAAATGGAGAAAAACAGAAACAAACAGCGCCTTAATTGATAAGGAGCTACTGCAATTACTTAATTATTTCAAATTATTGCACGATAGTGGGAATAGGAGGTTATAAGTGAAGCAACCAAGTGAAACTTTTAAAGAGAGTGCCAAAGGATTCAGTAAACTTGAAGAAATCCATGAATAGTTCAAAGTAAAATGTAAGTAGAAAGGATTTATAAGTGGGGAGATAATCATTCCATCTAGATACTAACTTTAGCCCATATTCAAGTTAATGTTCTTTACTAATATCCACTATATGATCCAATGGATGATTGATATTGTGAACTTTTAGGAATTAACCTTGCGTTTGGTTAGCGTCCTTGTGGGTGAGGATAGTGAACAGAGACACAAAAGTTTTGTCTTTCGTGTTGTTTGTTTGCTGTCTTCAGTTATTTTTGTTATGTCCTCAGAAGACAAGGATATAAATTTTTGTTCCTTCCAAAACTGAGGTACAAGAATTCTTGTCCTACGAATAAGAACTAAAAATGTCAAAAAATAACCTTCTGAATTACATACGAAACCTAATACGTCCCTTGTAACAACAACAACAACAACAACAACAACAACAACAATAATAATAATCACCATCATCATCATCATCATCATCATAACAATAATAATAATAAAAATAATAATAATTAATTTCATATAATAAAATTGATAATTATAATAATAATAATAATAATAATAAATTAATAAGAATAATAATAGTAATAATAAATTAATAAGAATAAAATAATAATAATCATAATAATAAATAATTAATAATAAATAAATAAATTATTAATAATAATAAATTATTAATAATTATTAATAATCATAATAATCATAATATTAATAAATTAATAACAACAACAACAACAACAAAAAATAATAATAACAACAACAACAACAACAACAACAACAACAACAACAACAACAACAATAATAATAATAATAATAATAATAATAATAATAATAATAATAATAATAATAATAAATTAATAATAATCGTAATCATAATAAATTAATAATAATCATAATAGTAATAAATTAATAATAATAATAATAAGATAATTAATTTCCTTTTAATAAAATTAATAATAATAATAATAAATAATAATAATAATAGGTACAACATTTATTATTATTATTATTATTATTATAAGATAATTAATTTCATATAATAAAATTAATAATAATAATAAATAAATAAATAATAATAGGTACAAAATTTATAATAATAATAATAATAATAATAATAATAATAATAAATTTTATTTCAATTACAAGTTAATAATAAGATAATTAACTTGTTGATAATTAACTTGTAAGATAGTTAATTTTAGGTTTCATATTTCAATAAATATGCCTAATTTCTCATTTTATTTCATCGTAATTAACAAATTACACATACACTTCACATAAATATTGATACAATTATAAAATAATCAATGAATTACATCTTTTCAATATATTATACTATAGGGGCATTTTCGTCATTAACACTATTTTTTGTTCTGTTTACTGCAACCAAACACATTTCAGTCCTGAGGACGGAAACAATTTTCTTTGTTCTGTCCACCGCAACCAAACACCTCACTGACTCCAATTTGTGTTCTGTTCCGTCTTCAAATTTCTGTCTCGTCCCGTCTCTGCATGTTGAAAACGCTATCCAAACAGACAATAAGATTTCTATTGAAAAAGGTTCTCCTATTTCTTTCCCTCTAGATTCTGTAAGTGCCACAGTTAATGACCAACTTAAATATTGTCAAGTCTTTTTTGTGAGTGAATCTAACTTCCCCCGCTCAATTAACAAACGAAGATTAGCTACTTTCCAAATTTTGAATTAAATTGATATTCAGCACATTGCTCCAAAAGGAGTATGTGTATAAGTATGAAAAGAGTTAAGTGGTCTGTAGTTTTAAGTTTTAGGTTACAAAACTTGCACAAGAAGTTAGTAGGTGGAGATATTTTTAGTTTGTCTAAGGTAATTAATCATTGCTTAATGACCATCCAAATATAAAAGGAAGCTTTTAGGTAATTATCTAAAAACTATACTAATTTCCACCATATAATTAGAGGTTTGGGAGTTTGGAAATGATGGATGTAAGATTTGATTATGAATGCCTTAGAGTTATGGGTTTTTTTTAAAGTAGTTTTGTACTCCTCTTTAGTATTTGGCAAGTAGTTTGGAATCTTATTGATAATGGTATGAAAGCCCCTAAATCCATTCTTTATGATGACATTTGACTTGGCTTTTAATGGAATATGGAGCTTGAGGTTCTTCATGCCTTGAAGTAGATAAAAAGGTCTTTAATCATTTCAATTATCAAACCAAAACCAAGTATTATTCATATTATGTATGACAATTTTCATTTTTCAGTTCACGATGGTCCTAAACTTTAGCACTTGTTTTATAAACCAAGAATTTCTTTGACTTAGTCTAATATTCTAGAAACTTCTCCCCTTTAGGATGTATAAGTGTATCCATTTAACCCAATCCAATTCACTTATAGTTAATAGTTTCTATATATGTTTTCCAAGTAGCATCCTACTAAAGTTTCTAATTGAATTTATTTTTTATTATGACAGAAACATTAGACAACTTCAATTTGGCATTGAAGCACCATTAGATTTTCTAGTTCAAAAGAAGTTCTTTAAGATCTTCTCTATATCCTTTGTAAAGTTTAGAGGAAGGAATAAGTGGCAACATAGGTAAGTATTGAGATTGTTTAAAACTAAGATGATCAGTTTATGTCTTCTAAAAATTTTAAGAATTTATTGTTCCAGTGATCAATCCTTCTATGAATTGCATCATAGAGAGGCTAAAAATCTCTATATATTATTCTTTTAGCTAAGATTAGAATCCCTAAGTATTTGAATGTGAGTACATGACTTTTAAGACCTAAAATTTTTGAAAGTGTTTTTCTCATTTCCGTCTTATCTACTGAGACAAACAAATTGCTTTCAACTTTGTTTATAACTAAGCCAAACATAAGGCTAAATATATTTAACGTGTCTATTATCATTTTGACTAAGTTGGTATAGAAGTACAAGAGCACCTACAAGAAGGTTAATCGGTCTTATGTTTTTACATTTATGATAATATTTGAATGTGTTATCCTGATTAGTTTCAAGTATTATTATTCTCTAAATAATCTTAATACTTAAGGAAAACAGTTAAAGGGATAGAGATTATCATTGTCTCAACCTTTCACACCTTTAAATTAATTAGTGGGCTCACTATTTTCTAGAATTACAATAGAGGAGAAGGTCATACATTGTTATATCAAGGTGATAAATACATTATAGAAACTAAAGGCTCTTAGGGCATGAATTATGAAGAAAAAAATACCATTTCAAAATCTATCTTCATTGAGCATCTTTTTAAGGTTTTTTACTTTGATAGCTCTTAAAAAGCTCTTAAGTAGTAAGTTATCCCCTTTTCTTCTTCCTTGGATAAATTCCCATTTATTTATATTTATTAACCCCTTTAACACCTCTTTAAGCCTAATAGCAGGCATTTTAGAAATAATTTTGTGGATGACATTACAGCATGAAATCAGTATATAATCATTTAGGAAATATGGATTCGATTTTTTGGGGACTAAACATGCATAATTTTTGCTTTTAAAGAAGAATTACATTATAAAGTTGGTTATCAGGATATAAGTCAAATGAGAAATCTCTTTGAAGAAGCATTTACCTAGTCCATCCAGACAGTGGCGGAGCCACAGTGGGGGCAAGTGGGCAAAAATTTTAATTTAAAATATTTAAAATTATTATTTAAAATTTTAATTTTATAAAATAAAATTTTCCCTATTTATTTAACTTATGACCAAAAATAAAAAGTATAAATATATTAAAATATCAAATAAAATAAAATTTGAGTCCATCTACTTTGTTAAAATTACTATTATTTGGGCTTATAACTTTTTTTAAATAAAAGCCTACAAATAAAAAAATAAAACTTAAATATTTAATTAACTTTTTTTATTCAAAATTTCAACCCTTTTGACTTCTTTATCATCCTATTTTTTTTGTCTTTTTAACTTCTTTCCTTAATTGTACAAAAACTACTGCACGCGGCACACCCAAAATAAGAGTCTATACGCGTGATCACTAACGATAGTCGGCACTTGGCGATGGGGGGCGCAGACGCAGATCACGCAGAAAGAGAGATGCAGAGTCCTTGCATTGCACGCAGTAATGTAAGATGTACACAATCACACAAATACAAAGTTTCTGGTGATAAAGGTAATTGCATCTAAATATCTAATAGTTTATTATTATTATTTTGAATGGGACATGCAATGCAGGAATGATGTAATAGTTTATTAGTTTATATACGGTGGTGTTTTTTGGCATCTAAATTCTAATAGTTTATAAAGGTGATTATTAATTATTTATAAACAAAGTCATTAGTCATACATGGGGACAAATGAGACAACTTTTTTTCTAGTAGATAGCTTTCAATTATTATTTATAAAAGAGCACCTAAGAGTTTGTACTTGATGAAAGGCCTTACCTATCATGAATTTAAATGTGAAGGTAAAAGTCTAATATTAGAATATGCATAATTATAAATCATTCCACATATAAAATAATATTTTCCACAAATTATTTTCTTATTTGCATATGTGTAAAATGTTTTAAATAGTTTTAATTACTTAATTTTTTGTGAATAGATAATTTTTTGTTTTTTTTATATTCAATTTGTCCCTAATTACTTAACTTTGATTTCAGTTATGGACAAATTTCTCAAAAGGGCTCTTACAAATAAGGATTCTAGCCCCAACCCTTTAAAGCATCCTCATTTAGAAGTCAATTTAGATGATCTTCAGTCTGATCCAAGATTGCGGAAAAAAATTTCAGATTATCATCCTAATGATCGTGATAGAATAAGAAGAGCTTATTTGCAAAAGGGTCCATGTCAACCTTTTGAGCATGATTTTTTACAAAGAAAATTTGGAAATATTTATCGTAGATTTGTTCCATCTTGGTTTAAAGAATACGCCAATTGGTTGGAGTACAGTGTTACAAAAGATGTAGCTTTTTGCTTATGTTGCTATCTTTTTAGGTCGGATATTGGAAGTCAAACAAGTGGTGATACTTTTGTTACTGATGGATTTAAAAATTGGAAGAAAAAAGATAGATTTCATATTCATGTAGGAGGTCCTAATAGCTCTCACCATATAGCTTGGAAGAAATGTGAAGATTTGATGAATCAGAAACTACATATCCAAGTTGCTTATGCTAATCAATCCAACCAAGCTCAAAAGGACTATCGTATCCAACTCACTGCATCGGTGGATTGTGTTCGATTCTTTTTACGTCAAGGATTGGCTTTTCGTGGTCATGATGAGTCAGAGACTTCTAGTAATAATGGTAATTTTCTTCAACTTTTACAATTCTTGGCTGATCATAATGAAGCTATCAACAATGTTGTTTTAAGCAATGCCCGTGGAAATCTCAAAGTCATTGCTCCAGACATACAAAAGGATATTGTCAAACCCGCTGCAATTGAAACCTCCAATGCCTTTATTAATGATCTTCAAGGTGGGTTATTTTCTATCCTTATTGATGAGTCTCGTGATATCTCAATCAAAGAATAATTGGCTATTATTTTACGTTATGTGAATGCAAAAGGATGTGTAGTTGAGCAATTTATTGGTATTATTCATGTTAGTGACACCACCTCTTTATCACTAAAGTTTGCAATAGATGAATTGTTTTCAAAGCATAGATTGAGCATATCATCTTTACGTGGGCAAGGCTACGATGGAGCTAGTAATATGCAAGGAGCAATTAATGGTTTGAAGACTTTGATTTTAAAAGAAAATAATTCAGCTCACTATGTTCATTGTTTCTCTCACCAATTGCAACTAGCACTTGTAGCGGTGGCCAAGAATCATGTACATGTTGCTTTGTTGTTTAACACAGTCTCAAGCTTATCAAATATAGTTGGAGGTTCTTGTAAAAGAAAAGATCTTCTTCGTGAGAAACAATTTAGTAAGATTGTTGAAGGGCTGAAAAATGGTGAACTTTCAAGTGGTAAAGGTTTACATCAAGAAACTTCTCTTCAAAGACCAGGTGACACACGTTGGGGCACACATTATGGATCATTATCAAGGTTAATCGTGATGTTTGACTCCATAGTTGATTTTCTAGAGATCATTATGGAAGAAGGTACAACTTCAGAGCAAAAAGGTGAAGCATATGCTTTGCTTGATTATATCCAATCTTATGAATTTGTGTTTAGCTTGCATTTGATGAAAAAAATCTTGGGCATCACAAATGAATTATCTCAAGCGTTACAAAGGAAGGATCAAGTGTAGCGCCCCCTTACCGTAGAGTATACACCGGGACGCCCGTAGGTCGTACCGAAGTATAACCTACGATGAGGGTGCACTACGATTCGATCATTCTATAAACCTTATGGCATCAATATAATAAAGCAGTAATATCGAATTCACTAAATTTTAAAACCAAAAGACTTCTCATTTCATTTCTTAAAACCATAAGTATACCATTCTATCATATTACAACTGTATAGAACCAAAAAGGGGAAACAGTAACAACTCCTAACTAGGTCATCCCCAAAAATATCCCAAAAGATCCCCAGCTGACTAACCTGTGGGCCATGCTCCTCTCGCCGGCACACATACAAAGAGAAAAGTCTCACCGACCGAGCTAGAGTCAAACTATCATTGTCCTGAAAAATAAATGCAATGTTGGGTGAGTTTGCGAACTCAGTGAGAAACCATCATCGATGGTCCACCCAACTCATGCATATTCAAACGTTCACACAATATCGTACATATATCACAAAAAGAATTCACATGCAGTCAATTTCACATTTATAAGGCGATACGCCTTTCATACCATTCACATTTGAACATTCATATATGCAATGTGCATGTGACTCTTTCAATTACTTTCGTTGTTGTGACCGTGCGCCTGAGCTCATATACGTTGAGCCATTGGCTCTGAAAACATTGGTCTCAAAAGCCCTAATACGTTGAGCATAAAGCTCTGAAAATCGTTGGGCACGAAGCCTTGTGCGTTGAGCTTAAAGCTCTGAATACGGTGGCTGCACCGGTCACAACTGCCTTTTATCTGATCATGCATAATAGCATGAATGCACATATCCCCAATTTTCACTAGTGGTAGCACAACCTAGTATCACTATCCAAGTTTGCATTTGAAAACCAATTAAGAACAATTTATTCACAATTAACACTTCTATAGCAAAATCCAAATATTTTGAACACCTGTGGTCCGAAATCAATCAAAACAAACACATACAATCCATCCTTAACTCCACATGGCATATTACATAGAATTTAACACATATAGGTTGAGAAACCAACTAGGTTACTCACCTCAGAACTTCCGAGCTACTGTCGGGAAGTCTCGCCTACGTCGAACAATCGACGATCCACTGGCACCTCTATAATAATCAAAATATAGATAACATTACTAATTGTATCCATTCCAATGTTTAATGATGCATATGAATCAAATAATGTACGTACTATACATGTTGTGACATTCCCGACACAAATCCGAATTTCCCGATCTCAAGTTCTAAATCCCTAATTCATAATCTCCAAATTGAAATCAATCCATATTCAATTAAATCATCAAATTCCTAAATCCCAATTTTCAAAACCTCAAAAATTATATTTTCATAAATTGGCCCTCCTCCATGCATGAAGCTCCTTCCTTCTTCGCCACGATTTAACGATTCCTTCTTCGCTTGCACAGACATTGCACTGCACGTCGCGACGTGGGCGCTTCGCTTGTCATGGCTTCATAATGCCTTGCCTTGCTTCGCCATGGCGTGTTCTTCGTCTTGCCAAGGCGATCGCAGAATCGCCAGAAACCCGAAATTCCAGATTTCTCGCCTAATCCATTCCTTTCCATTCTAAACACTCCAAAACAACATTCTACACTTAACACAACTCATTCCTAAGTTTAGATCCACCAAATAACCATTATTCAACAATTACCCAAAATCAAAATCAACATTTTCCCTAAACCTACATCATCCGAAAATCTATAAATTCTCAAACAATTATTACCTTAATCCAATATTCAAATCAAACTATTTAAAACATAAACAAGTAGGAACTTACTTGATTAAAGCCTTTAACCTTTGAAAACCACTTCAAATCTCCAACTCCCAACTCAATCACCACCCACGGCAACACCCAAAGCAAAACATCTCTCCATTATCTTCAACCCAAACTAAATGAAATGATTTAAGGGTGGAAGAAGAAGCAACTATCAAGAAGGAACCAAGAAGAAATCAAGGGAAGAAATCACGATGGAGAAAGAAGGAAGAAGATGTTTCTGTCAAAAGGAAGAAGAAGTCGTGGAGCAAGATTTCAAAGGTAAGGGCTTTATATATATTAAAGGATTAATAAGGATTGTTTGGCAATTAAATGCCACAAGGCCAAAATCTGAACCACCTCGATCCGATTTCTAATTCTAATTTCTCCCGAATTCCAATGGCTAAACCCTAATTCCTCAATTCACATTTCTAATCTATCCGTGCCATTGGATAATCAATTTCGGAACCGAAAATCCAATTAATCAGTCATTGATCAATTTTTCGGTTCGGGCCTATTGCTCCGAAAATTTCAGAAAAATTCCTATAAATCCTCAAAAATAGAAAACTCATAATCGTATACTCCAATTTCATAATTCAATTTCCTAACTTTCATTTCTAACTCAAATTCAATTCTCGTGCCTAATTTGACCTAATTATCACACATGCCCTAATAATCTCCAAATCTAAATTATCCAAATCAAACCAGACATATGTCATACATGTATGTACGTACGAATGCCAATACAATCATTGCCAATTATACATAACTAAATCATGCATGAGCATGCCAAATATGAATGCAATGAACTGTACCCATCCCATCGGTGACGGGATGTTACAATTCTCCCCTCCTAATAAAAATTTCATCCCGAAATTTCTTACCTGACTGATCGAACAGATGAGGGTACTTCCTCCTCATGTGCTCCTCAGTCTCCCAAGTCACCTCCTCAAAAGAGTGGTTCTTCCAAAGGACTTTTCCCAATGGAATCACCCTGGACCTCAACTGCTTGACCCGCGATCCAATAATCTGCACCGGCTCCTCTACATAACTCAAATCACTGGCTATCTCAATCTCCTGAGCCGGAATCACATGAGTCGGGTCTGATTGATATCTTCGAAGCATGCTCACATGGAACACGTCATGCAACTGAGACATCTCACTCGGCAAGGCCAGTCTATAGGCCAACGGTCCAATCCTCTAGGTAATCTCATACGGACCAATATACCGAGGACTCAACTTGCGCTTACGGCCAAATCTGAGAACTCCTCTCCACGGAGACACTCTGAGGAACACTCTATCACCCACAGCATACTCCATCTCTCTCTGATGCTGATCCACATAACTCTTTTGCCTGTCCTGAGCCGCCTTGATGCGACTCCGAATCAACTGCACCTTATCAACAGTGTCCTGGATCAGCTCGGGACCCTCTAACATCCTCATACCCTCTTCATCCCAGTAAAGAGGGGATTTGCACGACCGTCCATACAATGCCTCATACGGTGCCATACTAATACTGCTATGGTACTGATTATTATAAGCAAACTCTATCAGAGGCAAATATTGATCCCATGCACCTCGGAACTCCAATACACAGGCTCTTAACATATCCTCAACAGTCTGAATAGTCCTCTCACTCTGCCCATCTGTCTGAGGATGAAACGTTGTGTTGAAGTTCAATCTCGTACCCATAGCCAACTGCAGACTCCTCCAGAACCTCGAAGTAAACACGGATCCTCGTCGACACTATCGACATCGGGACCCCATGCAATAACTATCTACGCCACATACTTACGGCCAACTGATCGAGGGTATTACTCTCCCTCACTGGCAAGAAGTGAGCCGATTTAGTCAACCGGTCCACTATGACCCAGATAGCATCACACTGCCTCGACGTCCTAGGCAACCCCATAATGAAATTCATCGTAATGCGCTCCCATTTTCACTCCGTAATGGGTAACGAATGCAATCTCCCAACTGGGGCCTGGTGCTCAGCCTTAACCTGCTGGCACGTCAAACACCGAGAAACAAACTCCGCCACATGCCTCTTCATACCTGGCTACCAGAAATGTAACTTAAGAGTGCGATACATCTTGGTGACACCAGGATGCATGGCATAAGCAGCCAAATAAGCCTCCTCCAAAATCTCTAGCCTCAGGTCATCTACATCTGGAACACACAGCCTCTGACCCATCCACAAAGTACCATCTCTCAGCTCAAACTCAGACAGCCATCCAGATCTGACTCTATCAATCAATCTCACCAACATTGGATCCCGATCCTGCACTCTCCTAATCCAATCATGCAATACCAGCCTGAGTCTCAAAGTAGCAATCAGAGCTCCGTCCTGAGCCAAATCTATCTGCACATTAAGAGCTCTCAACTGAACCAAGCACGACAACCTCGAAACCTGAATCTGAGCTGCACTACCATGCGATCTCCTACTCAATGCATCAGCCACCACATTGGCCTTGGTCGTACTCGATAGTGCAGTCGTAATCCTTAAGCAGCTCTAACCATCTCCTCTGCCTCAGATTCAGCTCTCGTTGAGTCAACAGATATCGCAAACTCTTATGGTCAGTGAAGATCTGGAACGTCTCCCCATACAAATAATGTCTCCAGATCTTCAGAGCAAACACAACTGCTGCTAACTTCAAATCATGCACAGGGTAATTAATCTCATAGGATCTCAACTGTCTCGAAGCATATGCTATAACTCTCCCATGTCAGACAAGACACGCCTAAACCCCATCGCAAGCATCATCAAGACCTCGAAACTTCCTGCTCCAAATGGCAGGGCTAACACCAGCGCCGTAGTCAACCGACGTATCAACTCCTCAAAACTCCTCTGGCACTCATCTGTCCATCTAAAGGCCACACCCTTCCTCAGAAGTCTTGTCAAAGGGGTTGAGATCATAGAAAACCCCTCGACAAACCTCCGGTAATATCCTGCTAGACCGAGAAAACTTCTCAACTCTGACACATTTCTCAGAATCTCTCAACTCCTTACTGCCTCGATTTTTGTGAGGATCCACCCGGATACCCTCACCAGATACAATGTGGCCTAAAAATACCACCTCATCTAGCCAAAATTCACACTTAGTGAATTTGGCATACAATTGTCTATCTCTCATAATCTACAGCACTATCCTCAGATGCCCCGCATGCTCCTGTCTAGTCCTCGAATACACCAGAATATCATCAATGAATACAATAACAAACTGATCCAAGTAGGGCTGAAAGACTCTATTCATCAAAGTCATGAAGGCTGCCGGGGCATTAGTCAACCCAAACGGCATCACTAAGAACTCGAAATGCCCATACCTGCTCCTGAAAGCACTCTTAGGCACATCGGCCTCTGCGATCCTCAACTGATAGTATCCAGATCTCAAATCCAACTTGGTAAACACCTGAGCTCCCTGCAACTGATCAAATAAATCATCGATCCTAGGCAGTGGGTACTTATTCTTAACTGTAACCCGATTGAGCTGCCTATAATCGATGCATAACCTCAAAGTCTCGTCCTTCTTCTTCACAAACAATACCGGAGCTCCACACGGTGAAACACTCGGCCTAATAAATTCCTTATCCAATAACTCCTGCAACTGAGCCTTAAGCTCCCTCAGTTCCACCGGTGCCATCCTATACGGAGGTATCGATATAGGAGCGGTACCTGGAACGAGGTCAATCTCAAACTCTGTCTCGATCCGGTGGCAAACCCAGAACTCCTCGAAACACATCCGAAATTCCACGATCACGGAACATCCTGCAAACTCTGCTACACTCTGGAATCCACCATATGCGCCAAATAAGCCTCACAACCCCCTCGCATCAATCTCAAAGCACTCATGAATGAAATCATCCTGGCTGGCACTGCCTGACTAACACCTCGAAACACAGTCCTAGGCTGACCAGGAGACTCCAACACGACCTCCTTGGTATAACAATCCATAATAGCCCTATGGGCAGTGAGCCAGTCTATCCCCAAAATCAGATCAATCTCTCGAAGGGGCAACACAATCAGGTCTGCACGCAACTCCGACTGATCAATCATAATCGGACACCCCTTGCAGACCTCTCCCAAAACTGTAGTACTACCTAGAGGTGGACTCACCTCTAGCCCACACTGCAACATCTCCCTATCCACATGCAATCTACATGCCACATGCGGTGCAATAAAAGAATGTGTGGACCCTGGATCTATCAATGCATAAACCTTAATGCCCGAGATCAGAAGCAAACCTGTAACCACATCAGGAGAATCCTGGGCCTCCTGCCTGGTCATGGCGTAGACCCTAGCCTGGGACTGCGGCCTGCTGTCTCGTCCCTCGGTCCCCACAAAGGAATCTCCGCCTCTACCTCAGGCTCTACCTCGGCCCCTAAATCTAGGTCCACCGCTACGGCTCTGCTGCACCGTCGAGCTACTACTAGCTCTCCCAATAGCCGCTGACTGTACTCCCAAAGTCAGAGGACAACTCCTAGTCATATGGTCCATAGAACCACATGCTAGACAGGCTCTTGTCACTCTCCAGCACTCTCCACTATACCTCTTATCACAATGCACACATACTGGCAAGTCTTGTCCTGCCCCTCTGCCACTACTACTTCCACTATCAATCTGCCCAAATCTTCCCCTCTGAATAGAACCCGACTGTCTGAATCCCCCTGATGATTTGAATCTGCTCTGTCGTCTGCTCAAGCTCCTACCAGAGCTATCCTGACTGTCACTAGATCGCTTGCCTCCAGATCCCTGACCAGTCTCAGCCCGACTCTATCTCGGTTGCTTTATCCAAGACTGCAATGCTCTCAACTCCACAAAGGTGCCCATATCGTACCGGCTAACTGTGCGAATCTCTAGATTAAGCCCTCCCTCGAATCTCCGGCACCTATCAGCCTCAGAGGCAATAAAAACAGAAGCATACGCTGACAGCTCATTAAATCTGACCTCATAATCGGCCACTGACATCATCCCCTGTCTCAGCTCAAAGAACTCCTGCATCTTCATTTCCAAATAGACCTTGGGCATGAAATTATCCCGAAAGGCCCTCAGAAAATCAGCCCAAGTCAAAACACAAGGTCTGGTGGAACTACCCGGAACAGTCTTCCACCATTGATAAGCCGGACCCTGTAGCAAAGAGACGGCATAATCAAAGCGCTCCTCAGGGTCGCAATCCATCTGATCGAGGACTCGCTCGGTCTTCTCCAACCATCCCTCAGCCTCAGCAGGGTCTGTGCTGCCATAGAAATCCTGACTCCACCTTACGTGAGCGATCATACCTCCGCTTCCGTCTCATGGGAACTCTAGGAGACTGCTCCTCATACAGAGGCACCGAAGACTCCCTACTTGCTCCGACTGATCCTTGGTCAGCTGGTTGATCTACCTGATCACCAAAGACGGATGACCTACAACAAAACCTCAAACTTGATCAGTTTCTACTTTTCTTACGAAATTCAAGCCTAAAAATATACTATGCCCAAAAGATGCCAAACCATGCACTGATACCACCTAATGTAGCGCCCCCTTACCGTAGATTATACACCAGGACGCTCGTAGGTCGTACCGAAGTATAACCTACGATAAGGATGCACTACGATTCGATCATTCTATAAACCTTATGGCATCAATATAATAAAGTAGTAATATCGAATTCACTAAATTTTAAAACCAAAAGACTTCTCATTTCATTTCTTAAAACCATAAGTATACCATTCTATCATATTACAACTGTACATAACCAAAAAGGGGAAACAGTAACAAGTCCTAACTAGGTCATCCCCAAAAATATCCCAAAAGATCCCCAGCTGACCGACCTGTGGGCCATGCTCCTCTCGCCGGCACACACACAGCAGGAAAAGTCTCACTGACTAGAGCTAGGAGTCAAACTATCGCTGTCCTGAAAAATAAATGCAATGTTGGGTGAGTTTGCGAACTCAGTGAGAAACCATCATCGATGGTCCACCCAACTCATGCATATTCAAACGTTCACACAATATCGTACATATATCACAAAAGGAATTCACATGCAGTCAATTTCACATTTATAAGGCGATATGCCTTTCATACCATTCACATTTGAACATTCATATATGCAATGTGCATGTGACTCTTTCAATTACTTTCATTGTTGTGACCGTGCGCCTGAGCTCATATGTGTTGAGCCATTAGCTCTGAAAACATTGGGCTCAAAAGCCCTAATACGTTGAGCATAAAGCTCTGAAAATTGTTGGGCACGAAGCCCTGTGCGTTGAGCTTAAAGCTCTGAATACGGTAGCTGCACCGGTCACAACTGTCTTTTATCTGATCATGCATAATGGCATGAATGCACATATCTCCAATTTTCACTAATGGTAGCACAACCTAGTATCACTATCCAAGTTTGCATTTGAAAACCAATTAAGAACAATTTATTCACAATTAACACTTCTATAGCAAAATCCAAATATTTTGAACACCTGTGGTCCGAAATCAATCAAAACAAACACATACAATCCATCCTTAACTCCACATGGCATATTACATAGAATTTAACACATATAGGTTGAGAAACCAACTAGGTTACTCACCTCAGAACTTCCGAGCTACTGCCGGGAAGTCTCGCCTACGTCGGACAATCGGCGATCCACTGGCACCTCTATAATAATCAAAACATAGATAACATTACTAATTGTATCCATTCCAATGTTCAATGATGCATATGAATCAAATAATGTACGTACTATACATGTTGTGGCATTCCCGACACAAATCCGAATTTTCCGATCTCAAGTTCTAAATCCCTAATTCATAATCTCCAAATTGAAATCAATCCATATTCAATTAAATCATCAAATTCCTAAATCTCAATTTTCAAAACCTCAAAAATTACATTTTCGAAAATTGGCCCTCCTCGCCTCGGCGAACGATTCCTTCTTCGCCACAAGACGATTCTTGCGTCGCGACGTGGGCGCTTCTGCTACATGGCCAAGCGCCTCGGCATTGTCGTCAAGGCGTCTTGCCTCTTTCTTGTGCAAGGCGATCGCAGAATCGCCCAGAAAACCCAGAAATTCCCAGATTTCTCAGTTCTAATCCATTCCTTTCTATTCTAAAAACTCTAAAACAACATTCTACACTTAACACAACTCATTCCTAAGTTTAGATCCACCAAATAACCATTATTCAACAATTACCCAAAATCAAAATCAACATTTTCCCTAAACCTACATCATCCGAAAATCTATAAATTCTCAAACAATTATTACCTTAATCCAATATTCAAATCAAACTATTTAAAACATAAACAAGTAGGAACTTACTTGATTAAAGCCTTTAACCTTTGAAAACCACTTCAAATCTCCAACTCCCAACTCAATCACCACCCACGACAACACCCAAAGCAAAACATCTCTCCATTATCTTCAACCCAAACTAAATGAAATGATTTAAGGGTGGAAGAAGAAGCAACTATCAAGAAGGAACCAAGAAGAAATCAAGGGAAGAAATCACGATGGAGAAAGAAGGAAGAAGATGTTTATGTCAAAAGCAAGAAGAAGACATGGAGTAAGATTTCAAAGGTAAGGGCTTTATATATATTAAAGGATTAATAAGGATTGTTTGGCAATTAAATGCCACAAGGCCAAATTCCGAACCACCTCGATCCGATTTCTAATTCTAATTTCTCCCGAATTCTAATGGCTAAACCCTAATTCCTCAATTCACATTTCTAATCTGTCCGTGCCATTGGATAATCAATTTCGGAACCGAAAATCCAATTAATCAGTCATTGATCAATTTTTGATTAAGCCTATTGTTCAAAAATTTCAGAAAAATTCCTATAAATCCTCAAAAATAGAAAACTCATAATCGTATACTCCAATTTCATAATTCAATTCCCTAACTTTCATTTCTAACTCAAATTCAATTCTCGCGCCTAATTTGACCTAATTATCACACATGCCCTAATCATCTCCAAATCCAAATTATCCAAATCAAACCGGATATATGTCATACATGTATGTACATACGAATGTCAATACAATCATTGCCAATTATACATAACTAAATCATGCATGAGCATGCCAAATATGAATGCAATGAACTGTACCCATCCTATCGGTGACGGGATGTTACATCAAGACATTATCAATGCAATTTCCTTGATTAAAGTTTCTAAACAACGAATACAAATGATGAGGGATGATGGGTGGTAGTCCTTGTTTGATGAAACATCTTCATTTTGTGAGAACCATGATATTGTCATTCCAAAAATGGATGAAAATTTTGTACATCGGGGAAGGTCAAGGAGAAATGCACAAAAAATGACGAATTTGTATCATTATCAAGTGGAATTATTTTACATTGTGATTGATATGCAACTTCAAGAGCTCAACAATCGCTTCAATCAGGTAAATACCAAGTTGCTTATTTGTGTGGCATGCTTGAATCCAAGTGACTCTTTTTATGCTTTTGATAAGCAAAAGTTGATTCAGCTTGCTGAATTTTACCCTTCTAATTTCTCTAAGGTAGATCTTATTACTCTTGGTGATCAACTTGATAATTATATTGTTGATATGCAATCTGATGACCGATTTTTGATATTAAATGGGATTAGTGATCTTGCCAAGAAGCTGGTCGAAACAAAAAAGGATGTTGTGTACCCTTTAGTGTTTTTACTTGTGAGATTAGCTTTGATTTTGCCTATTGTTACTGCATCGGTGGAAAGAGCATTTTCTGCAATGAAGATAGTGAAAAATCGCTTACGCAATCGAATGGGAGATTCTTGGATGAATGACTGTTTGATCACATATATTGAGAAAGATATCTTCAATAGTATTGACAATGAGAAAATTTTACAGCGATAGCAAAATATGAGGACTCGTAGGGAACGATTGTAATAGGTTATATGTAAGAAGCTCAAGACAATGATGTAATTTTTTATCTATCAAATATACAAATGTTTATATTTTTCAATATTATAAGAGTACTTTAAATATTTTGCCCCCACTCAAAATAATTTCTGGATCCCCCCTGCATCTAGACCTAGAAATTCGTTTAGATTGATATTGAAGAGAGTTGTATTGATGTCTACATTATTGAAAGACTTTATCAATGTTTCTTTCAGTTGTTGAGATAGAGATTTAAAGATTACATTAATTATTGAGAACTTATATACATGGGAAAGTTTTGTTACAATTCCCTAGGATTTCTTAGAAGTGATCAAAGACTTTTTTTTTCAATCCTTCTCGATCAATGATGCTCCTTCCTTCTTTATTCTCCAAAGAAAAAATTTGTTCCTATTACTTCTACGTAGGACTGAGTTGTGGAAGTATATAATATTTCTATCTCCATCTTTCTTCTAAATGAATATGAGTTTTGCTTTAAAATAGAACGATGATTCTTGCTTGTGTTCAAGTATAAAGGGCTTTCATTTTCTTGTTCTTTTTATCCTTCGTCTGAGAAGCTCTTTGAAGTTCTAATTACGTAGATTTCACGTCCTTTCTGGCTTTATTGATAATTTCATTTACGTATTGGATTTTCTCCTTATGAAGCTTTTTTAATTTAATTTTCACTTATTGTAATTTTCTTATGCATTTATAGGCTTCATATCTTACAATATGAATATCAAGTACTCTTTTCTCAACTTCTTCGAACCCCTTAATCTTAGATAGAAAGGTGATAAAGGAGTACTTTAGTTTCGTTAAGGTTGTGTCCTATCTCCTAGGGTTTCACGAGGATCACCTAAGATTCCTTCAATTTCTTTAACTAGTATATCAAGTGCAATATTCCCATTGCCAAGAGACATAGATGAATTAGCTACATCTGATGTGCACTTATTGAGCATTAATTTGGTTTCCTAATTGAGTTTCTTTCTGCTCTGATTTTTCCTAGGGGTCTACCTGTTTAGAGCTTAAGAGTTTTATGCTTTCCCTTATGGTAAAGGTTCTCTTTGTATATTTTCGCCAATTTTTTCATCTTAACAACCTTAAACGTCCATTGGTAATATAAAGTAATTTCGGAATCTATTAAAATATTGTCCTCATTTAAATGTTTTATTTTCAATGTCCTTGCTAATTGTTTTTAACTTCCACAAAAATTTAAACATATCTAAAACTTTTAATTCCACTTTGTGCTTATCAAAGCATAAGGAATCCTAATTAAACCAGATAGATAGCTTAGTCTATAAAGGACTAGTATTCAAGTGACACATTATGGAAGTTTATCCACAAGGAGATCTTCCTTATATTACACCTTTCTAGAGATATACTAGGCCTCCATTTTTATATCAACATTGGCTTCCTCAAGATGTGTCATAGATCTAATCTTATTACTTTATGCTTACCTTTCTAGCTTCCATATTTGAAGACAAATAAGTTTTGTTTACTTATAAGAATGCTCTCTAATTCTAACTCACCTTAATCCTTCTCTACCCAATATTGAACAACTGAAAAGGAAAGTCTTTTATCAAGAAAATTGCCTACCAGTACAGAGTTCCATCTCTATGCTCTATCTCTTAGTACAACCATTGGCATAAGATTATAATTGCTTTATTATCATAAAGCAGAGGTATGTACTTTAACTTTTTTTAAAGGAACATGGTTTCCACAAAGTAATTCTTTGTTTGTATTCAAGTTGTATTTTTTTTATGTTCTTTAGTGGACTTTTATTAAGAAGAAAGGGAGATGCAAGAGTAGAAGAATTGGGGTCTAAAGGAGGGGGGAAGGTGAAAGTATCTAAGGTTAGTAAATTAAGGAATCATGGGGAGTGTGCATAAGGGAGGAAAATAGAGCTAGAACTTACTAAAGTTTCATGGAGAGACAAAAGAGGTGAATTTTAAAGGTTAGAAAGTAAGTAACTACTATAAAAAAAAGGTAAAAGAGCTCCAAAAGAGAGAGTTTTCTATGTTAACTTTATTTTCATAAATGGAAAGCAACCAACCCAAGAGCTAGGCTAGAGAATTCTTACGTTTAAAAAATACAAAAGAGAAAGATATCAAAGCTTATACTATTCAATTTTCTTTGTGATTTACCCTACATTCCCTTGCATTACATGGCTTGAGTTAAGAGTCAAAAAATCAAAGGATAGTAATAATGATTTTGTATATTTTAAAAAGACAAAACTAGATAACAAGTTTATAGGTACATTGACAAAAAGATTAATTTGATTAGATGTGTTGACAAGGAGGAAGGCTCATCCTTATAATCCTTAGATCAAAAGTGATGGAAATTTTGTTATGTTCGAACTTTAATTTAGACTAAAGATTTAAAGAAAAAGGGCATAAACCCAAATGACCTAATGTGAAGCTGAATCTAGTTCTAGACCTTATTTTAAGGTCAAACAAAATTTCTATTAAAGTCATGTATGGATTCCAAATTGTTGTTACATGGGACGAAATGATGGTGAAATGATGTCATACAAAATAACTAATAATTATGCACCATATGAGACTGAGAAGTAGAATGTACTTATCACTATTGTGTTGCATTTCTTGGTAATTTTAGCTCAGGAGAGTAGATCACTTAGGACCATTAATAATGACGTGTTAACTTTATTAGAATGAATTCAGAAATATGAGTCATACACGGTCTTTGTAATTTACCTCATATCTTAAAAGTTATGATACTTATACTCAATAATTTAATAATTCAATTCAATTAATCATTTTATTATGAGTTATTAAATTTTAAATGATTTATGAATTATTACTTATGTTTGATAATTTATTTAGTAGAAATTATATTTGTTAATGTATCTATATTATAGACATCAAATAACAATAAGAATAAGAATATTAGACATATAACGATAAAGATAACATGAGTGAGCCTCGGATAAGCGACACACTATATTCAGGGGGTGCTTGTTTGGTGGGTATGAAAAAAAAGGAATAGGTATGAAATGAAAGATTAAGCTTGGTAAGGGGGTGTCATTATAAAATTATTATTTTAATTACCCATTTTTGGGTAATACCTCATTCATCTCCTAATATAGAGGAATGGGTATCATTGTTATGTAAGGGTGTGGTTGTTATAATTAATTAAAATATAACTAATTAAAATATAATTATTAATTAATTAAAATATAATTATTAATTAATTAAAATTTTGTAATTAATTTAACTACAATATAATTAATTAAAATATAATTCATTCATTAATTAAAATATTATAATTAATTAAAATATTATTATTATTTATTAATTACAATATAATTAATTAATTAATTAAAATATTGTAATTAGTTAATTACAATATAATTAATTAAAATATTATTATTATTTATTTATTAAAATATAATTAATTAAATAATAACTTAATTAATTAAAATAAAATTAATTATAATAAAATTAATTAATTATAATAAAATTTTATTTCTTAGTATTTTACAAACCAACCACCTCTTAACCAATTATCATAATTATAATAATAATATTCATTTATATTCATTCCTATTCCTATTACCATTCTCCTGTACGAACCAACTGCACCTTTAAGCTTTGTGGGAGGTGATGTGAGCAAAGGCATGGATGACAATGTGCATGGAGGTTTGGACTTGAAGAGGAGCTTGCGTGATCAAGGCCAAGGAAGAGAGCTTTCCATACCAATTGGGCCAATGACTAGGCGCGGGCTAAGAGGATCAAGGAGACTTTGTATGCATGTGAGCTCACTTATGGAAGACATGCAAGATGCTAATCCTATAGGAGGAGAGTTATTTGGGTCACACTCAAATGGATCCACTTAACTCAAGTCTTTGGGTCGATATGCATGTGGCTTGAGGACTTGCTTGAATGAGTTGTTTTAATTCACTTAAGCCCAACTTATGTGGACTTAAGTGATCAAGAAGGCACACCCATCGCACTGTGCTTAGAGGCATTTTAATTAGCTTTCTTGGACTTATTATTTACTTGGGCTTCTTGTATTATTAGCCCAACTCATTAGTCACTTAAACCTAGTATTTATAGCCTTGTTTTAGGTCGATGAAGTGGACTCATTCGAGATCATTTTGTGTGCGACCATTGGCTTCAAACTTGAGAGGAAATAGATCTTCTCTTGTTCTTGTTACCTTAAGAACTTATTTCACTTATCAATTACTTTTCCAATTGTGGCGTGTTTGAGTTCTTCCTTTGAATTCAATTCTGATCATCGGGGTTACCTAAGGCAGGTCTTTAGGGGGTGTCGTAGGGATTGATTTTATACTATCCTAGTTAATTTTGTTTGTCAATTTTCGAAATTCAAGTCTGTTCTT
This sequence comes from Erythroxylum novogranatense, assembly GCA_029891385.1. Taxonomy (NCBI): domain Eukaryota; kingdom Viridiplantae; phylum Streptophyta; class Magnoliopsida; order Malpighiales; family Erythroxylaceae; genus Erythroxylum; species Erythroxylum novogranatense. The sequence continues at coordinate 32,116,537 of CM057226.1, read as the reverse complement.
CCTTGTTCTGCATAACTGACGCAAATTCCTCTTCAATTCTTCCGTTGGTGCGCATTAGGAGGCACCGGGAGTTTAAAGAGTAACTGGCCCCAAACATCTCCAAAATAAGGTAGCCATCTTTCAATACAAATCCTCCTTAATTATATAGTGTTTGGACATAAATAATAAATATCTTTTAAGAATAAAATATAAAAAATATCTAAATACAAACGGAATAAATTACACCATATTGTTCACTTTTAGGTGAATGTTCATATTTAGAACAATATTATTTATGGTGTAGTATGTAGTTACAAACTTTTTTATGTGTGGAAATTATGTAATTCGTTTTATCTAGAACTTATGAATAATTAAAAGGTCATTTGGTTTCATTTCTATTTTTACATTGTAGTTTTTAATTTTTATTTTATGTTTTTCTTTTAAGTAAGAACAAAAAAGTCTAGTTGTTAATGTCAATATAGTTATATTTTTATTATCGATGATAGTTATATATTAGATAAAATTTAAAAATAATATTTGTAATATTTTAAATTTAATTATGTTTATTAGTAATTACTAAATTAATTTAATTAAAAGTATTAAATAAAATTTTCATAATTTTAATAATAATTAATATAATATTAAATAAATAATTGATAATTCTTATTAATAATTAATAATATATATTTAGTTGATAGTAAATCAGATTATAAAAACATAAAACAAAAACAAAAAACAAAAACTACATTTTGTGGTTTCAAAATTTTGAAAATCAGAAGAAACTAAAATAAAAATAGAAATAAAACTCAAATGAACAATTTATTTTACTAAAATTGGAAAAATAAAAATAAATGAAACAAACAAATCCTAATTTTAAAGCGTTTATTTTCTTAATATATACATGATATCAGTGCATCCCTTTATATATTAAACATAACTATAGTTATGGTCAAGAATATTTTCCTATAAATTTAGTCTATAACATAAGTGGTGTAAATTTTGTTCATATAAGGTTTGATACTTGGTGGACCAGAAATCTTGAAATTCAAATTTGTAATCTTTATACTCTGAACACGTGACAAAAGAAATAAGATTGATAATTATATCAAGAGATAAAATTTAATTAGACATAATGACACCTTTTTAGTTTCCGTTGGTAAGGAAATAATAATATCTAATACACACAAGCATAATGATCTGAAGAGGGAAAAAATAAGGAGGCTGTTTGAACGAGTTTCTTCACCTAAATATTGAGAATTATATTAAGAAAGTTTTTTAAAACATGTTTGTGAATTTTCTTTTCATACTTAAACACAATCGAAGTTGAATTTAAAATAAAAATATATATAAGTAACGAGAGGGACTTTTAATGTTAAGTTTATTTTACAAGTATTTTAAATTTGTAAAATATTTTCTCAAATTAAAATATTATGCACAGATAATTTTCTTATATTTTAAAAATATTATAACTCAATCCGTTAAATTTTAAATTAAATATAATACCTTTATTTGTATGCAACTTCACTTTAATTTAGTTCAAATTTTTGAAATTGTAATTATATATATAATTTTATTTGAAATTAATTAAACTTCTCTTTATTTGAACTTTTATTCATTAAAATTGTAGTGTTAGTTGAATTGATTTAAGTTCTTTTGTGTTTATATGGAGCTCTGCAAATATGTATTGACATCCTCCCTATCTTTTAGTATTAGTTATGAATAGAGAGATAATTAGTTTGATATAAATGAACTCATTAATGGGAAGAAAATATTGAAATTTTATAAATAATTTTTACATAAAAATACTCCACATATTCAAACATAAATTGACTTATATATAAAATGGAATTAATAATTTAGTATTTTAAACATAATAATCTTAATTATATATAAACTCACTTAAATTTACTCACCAGCTTCTGTCATGGACTTCTGTCTCGTGGGTTTAATTAATTATTTCTAATTTTTTATTATAGCAGATTAAAAAAAAAAAGACAAAAGAGTTGGGTGACAGACAGCCAGCAAGGCCATATACAAGGACGAGACAGCTAATAAAAATTTGGGAGAGCAGGCGCACTTGAGGAAACAGTTAAAAACTTAAAACTTAAAACGACGCGAGCCCATAGACAAAGCAAATCCGTCTTAGGTCACAGAAAACGCCCGACATGCCGTCAAACTTCCAAAAGCTTCCCTCGATTTACCGACCCATGTCACACGCATCCCCATGTTCATTCCACTCTTTCCCGGGTTTACTGCAACACTTGAACTATTTTTTTCTTTTTTATATTAAGTATCTTAGCTTAGTCAGATTAATTCAAAGCACCTATGATTCTACCCTAAAAATTTAGAGGATGTAAATCTGAAATTACAAGATCTCTCACGTTTTCTACGTGGCTGCATGCACTTCAAGTCTGAAAGCCTCTTTCATCTTGATTAGTCGGTGATGATTGATCATCGACTCACTTCTTCGATGTCAAGTTCCCATCACCGGGTTTCCTAAGTAGTTCAACTCTCACATCGTCATTTGGGCGAGACGTCCGTAATTGATCCAATCAAGAAACTTTACCCAGGACACTAGAGGATCATCAATAAGAACATGCCTATTTCTCTTTCTTTAGCGTGACTCGAACTCAAGACCTCCTTATTAGAAAAGAGACTTAAGTGAGAAATCTGAACCAATTGGTCCACTCCTCGTTGTCACTTGAACCTCTTTTTGAATATACACTTGCTCTATCCAATTCGGCCACTTAATATTGTATTATTATTATTGTTACAGGGGATTAAATGGAAATAATATGTTTGGCACAAAATCAAAATTGTAATTATTCAACACCACAATGCAGCCCGCAACATCTAATTTGAAAAGGCACATTTAAATGCAATAATTAATGAATACAGTTTTCTTATCACTTATATTATTGTAAAACTTGCTATTTTGGAATTGCTTATCTTTAATCCTAAAAGTCAAGATTGGGTTTGTAGTTATCTAAGCTTTTGAGAAGGTGGAGACCACCTTTGACATTTAACACTTATATTACACATACAGCCGCCATTGCCACATAAACACAGCAAATATTCCCATGATACTATATATGATTTTCTTTACTTATTTCTGATAATGATATTTTAATGTATGAAACTCGTCTTTGGAGAATAATGAAAAGTTCAACAAGATTACCTGAAGATAAGAATATGTCCTCCAAACATTGTTTTCTTACACAAAAGTGCACATCGGCGCAGTTCAAACTAGCCTCTTTATTCCCATTTCCTGGTTTCTTTTATTAGTATTTTTTTTTATAAACCTTTTCGGTTAACCGTATATAAATATAATTATGTAAGAAGACCCTTTTGATCGTGCCTTAATTGTTGTCAAAATCAGAAAGCAATCAATCCACTTCAAATTCTTTGGAGCCATCATTTGTTGTCATAAATTATTCACGAATCTCATTCTTTTAAGACCGTACAGCCAAGCTTTTTCAACATCCACATCGCCTGATCACTTAGTAGAACCAGAGATGTATTCCCTTTAATACAGAAGATTTAATTTATAGGCGCAATTTTGGCCTTGGTAAGCATGCCAACAGCTATAAAAGCTGTTTGAAAAGTAGCTGAAGCTTTGGTTGTTTATCTTCAAACAATCAAATTAAAAACAAAGAAAAGAAAACGCTTTTACGCAGGAGCGTTTTTATCAACTAGCTAATTATTTAACTTTTAAAACTCAATTATACCCTTTCCTGTATAATAAAAGAGAGACCAAGTTTACAATTTTTTTTGCTAATGTTATATATAAAATAATATACTTTGGTTCCGCCGGATTTTGGCGGAGCTGAACGTTGCCGTTTGGATCCATAGAGTCGTCTGCTCGCTGTAGTAACTTCGACGTGAATATCTCTGCAAAACAAAGAAGGCACGTCGGGGGTTGTGTCCCGATTAGCCCTCCAACGCTCAAGTTAGTCTTTTCCGGTAAAGGGGAGGTCGCCATATGCAGAGAAGAATGAAATTGTGATTACGTACCTCAATATGGTGGAATTATCTATTATATATGAAGTAATAACTAGGTTTAAGTCATTACGTGTTTGCATGGGAGTCTTTCACCTACAAGTGGGCTGAGGAGAGCGTGGACCAGGCTTGAGCTTGACATAGCTATTAGGTATGAGACTGATCTTTGGTGATTGGATCGATCGGCCTATACATCGTTGAGACGGGTTACGGCCCGATGCCGATTCGACCATAAGCCCCCTACCCTCGAGTCCGGCGAAGAGAAGGGTCGAAGGAGTATCTAGACTTTATTGCTCGTCTCGCTATCTTATAGCTCGTCCATGAGCGGCTCGTGAGGTGGTCGATCGGTCGGATATTAGCATTAGAGCTCGGTCATGGATAGCTCGAGCGATCCGTCGATCGAATGCCGGTTGTCGTGTTGATCGTCAGATTGGGATCGGTCGACTGAGTGCCCCAACTGATTGACCTCGGCACTTATTGTGCGAAAGCTCGCGCTAAAGCAGATCGGGTGGTCATCATTGGTGGGCGCGTTGAAGTACTTAAAGCATTTATTGTTTGATGGCACGTGCCCTCTGGCAATTTTCCCGAATCTGAAACGTATCGTCTTTTGTAACCGTTGTGCAGTTGTCACGTACGTCTTTTCAACTGTCGCGCCGCTCCGAGTTTCTAATAACCCTAATTTATCTCCGCTCAGATCCTGCCACGTATTTGAGCTCGGCTCGGATCTTCTCCACGCGTCAGTCGTTGGTTGGAAAACCCGTTCCTCTGTTCCTCTATACATGTTCTGGGCCGATGAATTGCAGGTTTTCTTGAGGCTTTTGCTCTCCGGCTTTATTTGCATCTTCCTGCTCACAGTTTTTGGAGCTTTCCTCCAACTGCCGTACAAATCTCCGATCTCAAATCACTAAATAGGTACGTCCTTTTTCTTTATTTCCTCTTCTAAATTTTCTCTTGATGAGCATGTCGTCCACCGGTTCTCGAAGTGGGGTTTCCCCAAGGGATGATGTTGCCGAGAGGGCGTCTGAAGTTGTGGCTGAGGCGATGGCGATGTCGAGGTTGGGAGATGTCGAAGAGATCTCGACAAGAGAGCGGAAAGATGGGCTGATCGTAAAGGAGCTGCCCAAAGGCAAATCGAGGATGTCCGCGGCGGAGTTAAGTCGGTCGTTTCTTAGGAATGGTATCCCTCAGTCCTGGGAGCCTAGGCTGGCCTCGGGGAATGAAAGAATCTACAGTAGCACAAGTGGGTGTTTTGTCGTCTCTGAGAGTTTCTTCTCGGTCGGTGGCTTGAGACTTTCGTACATCTCGATCATTGATGAAGTGTGCGCTGATTATCAACTAAGGCCGAGTTAGATTCCTCCGAATGGGTGGAGGTTCATTAATGGTCTTGCTTTGTTGTGCCATCAGTTTGGCTGTCCGCCTTCGGTCAATATCCTGCGCCACTTTTTGAGAATGAGCCAGAGTCCGAACTCTGGGGGTGGGATTCCTTCTCTGATGTACAAAGATGCCCGATATCGCCCAGCTGGAACGGCTTCTAAAATTACCAGTTGGCGAATGAAATATTTCTTCGGTATCCCTTAGCTGAGCGATGGAACGACTCGTCAAGCCTATTTCTTTCTAGAGAGGAGCAGGAGGTGGTTGGTCGTATAAAGGAGCTCGGCCAATATAACTTCGCTCGGCTCATTTCGGGATACCGTGGGGGGGTCTCGGCCAATTCTTTTCTAATTGACCCCCTGCCACAAGTTAGCGCGCTAGGAGAGGAAACCGTCCCGCCTGGTTGACCCCTCATGGTTGAATTATTTACCATGCTTGTAGGTTTTGGTTCGATTTCTAACTTGCTTTCATTGTTTGTGCAGCTATGGCCAAAGTTCGTGCTTTCACCGGCCCCCCTAAGCCTGCCAAGGGCAAGCGCAAGGTCGTCGGGCCTTCGGAGACCAGAGGACAGGAGGATAGGGAGGAGGCCAGTTCAATTGTCGTTCGGCCCATTGCTTCCGAGCAAAGAAAATGTTCCTCTACCGTTTAGAGCCATCTGCGGCCTTTCTTTGTGGTCGTCACTTTGGTGAGTGCCTGATAATTATTGAGGAAGAGGAGGAGAGTGATCGACCTCTGAAGAGGAGAAGGGCCGCTCAAGTAACCGACCGATCTCCTCGTCCTTTAGACCTAAGCAAGGGGAAGGAGAAAGTGGGGGATCGTGCTGCCCCGTCAGCCAAGGGTAAAGGGAAGAAGCAAACGGGGAGTGCTGACAAATGGGAGCCGGCGATTAGTCTTGATAGGACTGCCTCGATTGCTAACGTCGAAGTGGCTCTTCATATTGTTGAGAGGGTCATTCCTCTTTCGGATGAGGAGCGCTTTGACTCGTTGAATATTGACGAGTTGACGGCCCGTGCCATCCGTAATTCCATAAGGGAGGTGGCTTTCGCTTTATCTATGCGTCAGCGTATCGAGTTGCTAGATCGGAAGGTCCATTCCCTCCTTGAGCAGGCGGATGGCTTAAAGACCGAGCTCTTAGAGGCCAGAGAAGAAGAGGACTTCTCCCGGGCTTAACTCTCTTCCTTGGAGGAGGAGAAGAAGCTTTGGGAGGAGGAGCGTAACGTCCTGAGAGCTCAGCTCGCTTCGGGAGAGGAGGAGAGGAGCGCCTTAAAAGCTCGACTCACCACGGAGGAGGTTGAGAGGGTAAAGGCGATGGCGGCGAGGAACAAGCTGTCCGAGGAATGTGCAGTGTTACAAGGGAAGCTGGAGTCGGAGAGGGCGCTAAACGCAAAATTCCTCGAGGACTGTCATGCGGTGGTGAGTGGCCAAGCGAGAACCGAAGATACGCTGAGGAGGATGCGAGCCTCCATAAAAGAACAAAGGATGGAGGCGATCAGGCGATGGCAGAGGCGGTTCTTGCAGGAGCAGTGCTTGGAGTACTCTTGTGATTTGGCCCTCATGATCCTGAAAAATTGTTATGACGTCTGCGTCCCTGAGGGGTCGGACGGTCCTCCGTTTGAGGAATTTACCGAGCCGATGCTTCCTACCGCCCTTGGCCTCTCTCTGGAGGAAGTAAGGGAGAGGGCCATGGAGGACCGGGGGTCAGTCCCGGATGAGGAGCTGGACCTTAGCTCCGCTGAGGAGGACGAGCTTCCTTGTGAGGATACTTCTCCGGCCGCTCCCTTGGGCCCTGCTCCCGTTTCAACTTTTCCGCCCGCTTCCAAGGTTTCCCCTGGACATCCACCCACTTCTCCTTCTGTTGATTTTTGAAGCTCACCTGGTCGGGCTTGTGACCATGACAGATTTAAATGAATGAAACCTTTTCTTTTGTCCTTCATTTTTTCGAAGTCATTTTTTGCGTTTATGTTCTTTACTTTTGGCGTATAGTGGGATTTGATGAAGATGCCGGTCGACTTATAGTCGAGGCCGGGCCGAGGTCCCAAGGATCTTGTCTTGGCGATCGATCGACCGTAGTCGATCTATGTCGAGGCCGAGCGATGGTCCCAAGGATCTTGTCTTGGCGACCGATCGACCGTAGTCGATCTATGTAGATGTCAAGCGAGGGTCCCAAGGATCTTGTCTTGGTGACCCGACCAACCGTATTCGATCTATGTCGATGGCGAGTGAGGGTCCCAAGGATCTTGTCTTGACGACCCAACCGACCGTAGTCGATCTATGGAGATGTCGAGCGAGGGTCCCAAGGATCTTGTCTTGGCGACCCGACCAACCGTAGTCGATCTATGTCGATGGCGAGTGAGGGTCCCAAGGATCTTGTCTTGATGACCCGACCGACCGTAGTCGATCTATGGAGATGCCGAGCGATGGCGGATTGGATTTTCTACTCTTTGCCACACATATAATGGAACTTTTTATTGCCAAGAAATCTGAAAACCCCTTTATTGATAATAATGAGGGCGTAATGTTAAAAACCATGTGGCGAGGACGTAAAAAGGTTCCCACGTGTTGTATACAAAAACGGTAATAAGCAAAGACCAACTAAAATAAAACTTATCTATTGGTAGAACGCCTTCAAGTTTTGAGAGTTCCAAGGCCTTGGTAGAACCTTCCCTTTGGCATCGCGTACGATATAAGAGTCATGCCCGGCTTGCTTGATCACTCGATAGGGTCCTTCCCACGCCTGTCCGAGCTTTCCAGGATGCTTCCCAGCCGCCTCGGCCTTTCGCATGACGTACCCGCCAACCTTTACGTCGCTCGGCTTTACCCTTTTGTTGTAAAATTTGGTGGCTTTTTTCCTGATGGCTTCCAAACGAGCGGCTGCCCTTTCTCTATCTTCATTGAGGAGAAGGAGTTCCGCTCTGCGGGCTTCATCATTTCGTTCTTCATCGTAGTTCGACACCCTTTGGTTGTGCAAGACTACTTCTACGGGGACTAAGACTTCTGCCCCAAAGGTCATCCTGAACGGTGTTTCCCCTGTGGCTCCGTTTGGTGTGGTCCTGTATGCCCACAATACTTCGTCAAGCTCTTCTACCTAAGTCTTTGGTCCGTCTAGGCGCTTCTTAAGAGCACTCATTATCTTTTTGTTTGTATTTTCTGCGAGACCGTTGCTTTGAAGGTGGGCTACTGAGGTCAACTGTAGCCTTATCTTTAGTCGGTCGCAGAAATCTCTGAACTTATCGTTATCGAATTGTCGGCCATTGTCCGTAACTAGCACCATAGGCATCCCGAAGCGACATAGTATATTTTTCTTTACGAAACTTTCCACCTTCCCTTCGGTGATTGTAGCGACCGCCTCCGCTTCTACCCATTTAGTGAAGTACTCCACTGCCACTATCAGGAACTTCTTCTGTCCGGGACCGAGAGGGAAGGGCCCCAGTATATCCATTCCCCATTGAGCGAAAGGAATAGGATGACTTATGATTTGCATCCTCTCGGTTGGCTGATGAGATAGACTGTTATTCTTCTGGCAAGCTTCACATCGGTCGACCTTCTCCTGGTAGTCCCTCCTCATTGTCGGCCAATAATATCCCTGTCTGATCAGCCTATGGGTTAACATTCTGCCTCCTACGTGGTTGCCACACATCCCTTCGTGGACTTCAGCCATTGCTTGCTCGGCTTCTTCTTCATTCAAGCATCGCAGCAGTGGCCAGTCGTAAGATCGCTTATACAGGGCATCATTCATGATTGCGTATTCAGCCGTCTTTATTCTCAATTTCTTGGCCTCTGAGGTTTCTTGCGGTTGTGTTCCCTCTAGGAGATACCGTCTAATCGGTTCCATCCAACTTGATCGATCGACATTTACCTCAAGCACTTCCTTGGCTTTTTGAATGCTAGGACGATCTAGTCGTTCGACTAGAACGTTATTTTTGGCGTCTTGATCTGAGGCCATTTTGGAGAGTGCATCCGCTTTAGCATTTTGAGCTCGTTCTATCCTGTTGATCGAGTACTGCTCGAAATTACTTAACTCCCGCTTTACCAGCTCCAAGTACCCGATCATGCTGTTCCCCTTAGCTTCATACTGCCTAGTGACTTGGCCGACCACCACTTGGCTATCACTATATATCTTTAGGTGCTTCACCTCCATTTTTTTGGCTAGTTAGAGGCCGGCTATCAGAGCCTCATATTCTGCTTCGTTATTGGAGGCCTTGAATTCTAGCCGAAGGGTGTATTCCACCTTTTCTTCCGTATGCGGGTCGATTAATACTACTCCTGCTCCGCATCCTTCAGCGTTGGACGACCCGTCAACGAATAAGCTCCAAGCAGGGTATTGCTCATCCTGCGAGTTAGGCTGGCTCATTTCTGCGATGAAGTCTGCCAACACCTGTGCCTTAATGGTCGTCCGGGGTTTGTATTGTATATCGAACTCTCCTAGCTCTACCGCCCACTTTATTAGTCGACCCAAAGTTTCGGACTTTTGAAGGCACTGCCTGAGGGGTTGGTCGGTCCATACCTCAATGGTATGACTTTGGAAATAGGGTCTTAGCTTCCGAGCCGCCATTATCAAGGAGAGGGCTAGTTTTTCTATAGGCGCATATCGTGTTTCCGATCCGGTCAACACTTTGCTGACGTAGTAGATAGGGTGTTGTTCGTTTCCCTCCGATCGAACAAGTACTGCGCTGTTTGACCCTTCCGTAACTGCCAAGTATAAAATCAGATTCTCTCCTTCAACCGGACTTTGCAGGATAGGCGGGCTAGACAAGTATCGCTTTAGGTGTTGAAAAGCTTTTTCACATTCATTCGGCCATTGGAACTGGGTCACATTCGCTTCCCTCAAATTTTTAAAAAATGGGAGGCATTTGTCTCCCAATCTGGAAACGAACCTGCTCAGAGAGACTATCCGACCGGTCAATATCTGTACTTCTTTTAGGCATTGCGGCGAGGGCATTTGGATGATGGCTTCGATCTTCTCTGGATTAGCCTCCATCCCCCGCTGAGTAATCATGAACCCCAGGAATTTTCCTGATGCCACACCGAAGACGCACTTTTCCGGATTCAACTTCATTTGAAATCTGTTAAGGGTCTGGAAGACCTCTCTGAGGTCCCCCACATGTTCCGTGACCGTCTTACTTTTGACCACCGTATCATCTACATAAGCTTCGACAGATCGACCGATATGTTTTTTGAAGACCTCCATGACGAGCCGCTGATAAGTGGCCCCCGCATTCTTCAAGTCGAACGGCATTACTTGGTAACAATCGTGCCACAGTCGGGTTATAAAGGCGTCTTCTCCTCGTCTTCGGGGCTCATCTGAATTTGATGGTAGCCCGAGAAAGCATCCAAGAAGCTGAGAAGTTCATGCCCGGAGGTGGAGTCTACTAGCTGGTCGATCTTTGGTAGAGGAAAACTGTCCTTTAGGCATGCCTTATTCAGGTCAGTGAAGTCAATGCACATTCTTCAATTCCCATTTTTCTTCTTCACCAACACCACATTGGCGAGCCATTTGGGGTACTTGACTTCTCTGATGAACCCGGCTCCGAGCAGTTTCTCTATTTCTTTCTCGATCACCTCCTGTCGCTCTTTGCAGTGCCATCGCTTTTTTTGCCTAACCGGCTTGTAATCTTGTCGAATGCCAAGGGAACGCGAAGCGACCGATCGAAAAATTCCGGGCATATCGCTAAGTATCCAAGCGAAGACCGACCTGTTCTCCACCAAGCAGTCTGTGATTTCTTTAACCAGGTCCTTCTGAAGCTCGAAACCTAGATTCGTGAATTTGGAGTCATCCGCTTCATCTAGTACGACCCGCTGCGTTTCTTTGACGGGATTCATTCTATCCGTCTCCTCATCGGCTCTCACATCAAGAGAGCTCGTCAGGACTACCGCCCCGTCTAATGTTTTCGTTTTCGCTAAGTAGCACTCCCTTGCGATTCTCTGCTGACCCCTGACAGTGCCGATTCCATGAGGTGTTGGGAATTTCATCACCTGGTAGTATGTAGAGACGACCGCTCTAAGGGCGTTTTGGGTAGCTCGTCCGATTATTGCATTGTACGCCTCCTGAAACTTCACGACTAGGAATTCAACCTCCCTCTCTATTTGACACGGCTTTCGCCCGAACTTCACTTTTAAATGAACTCGGGCGAACAGGTAGGCTGATGCTCCAGTTACTCCTTTGATAGGTCCGTCTATAGGCAGTAGTCGATCTTCAGGTACCTCCATCTGCTTGAAGGCCTCATAATACAACAGGTCGACCGAGCTGCCCGTATCAATCATCACCCGCTTTACCTCGTAGCCGTCCATATTCACGTTTACAATGAAGGCATCATCATGAGGGCAACTTACACCATCAAGGTCAGACTCGTCGAACGATATCATCCCATCATTCTCCCTCGGCCTTTTGGTTGATGAGTCTCTGTCGACCTGTTTAGCATATCTCTTTCTTCCTTTAGTAGTGGATCCCCCTGCTGCGCTTCCACCAAATATCATTTTAATGACCCCAGTCGGTCGGTCATCTTGTCGTTTAGCGTTTCTGTCGTCTCTTTCCCTTGATCGTCCTCTCTCTTCGCGTCGATTGTCTGTGTTCGCATTATGCCTTCCTCCATCATTTCTATCATTTCGTCTCTAATTCTGTCGTCTATTGTTGGGCCGACCGTTCTTATACTCATTATCTCGATCGGCATTTTGCGCGTGTTTCACAAATCGGCCTAATCTTCCCCTTTGTATGAGGAACTCGATTTCTTTTTTCAATTGCCAACAATCTTCCGTACCATGACCGACGTCTTTGTGGAAACGGCAATATAAATTGGGGTTCCTATCTTTGGAGGGAGTTTTCATTTTTTCGGGTTCTCGGATAGTTTCCCCATCTGCTCTCATGGCCGCCAGTACTTCTGCATATCGCCTGTTAAGCGGGGTGAATTCCTGTCGATATCCCTGTCGATCGGTCGGCTTTCTCCAGCTCGACTGACCTTTTTGCCGCTTGTGCGAATTGCCCGCTCTGTCGTTTGGCGAGCGATTGTCCATCCGACGCCTTGTTTTTTTCAGCACTTCTTTAAGTTGAATGTACCTATCCGCCCTGTTTCTTATTTCCTGAACGGATCGGGGCTGATCGAGGGCCAACGATTTTTTGAACTCTTCATCCCTCGTGTTGTTCAAAAGTGCTGCCAACATGGACGAGCAAGTGAGGTCGGAGACCTTGACCGCTTCGTTATTAAACCGAGTGATGAACTCCCGCAAACTTTCGTTTCTCCCTTGGGTCAGTTGCATTACCTCCAAAGCTGTCTTCTGAGGCCGCTTACTAGTGGCAAACTGGTTCAGAAATAATAACCTGAAATCTTCAAAGCATGTGATACAACTCGGGGGCAAGCTATTAAACCATCGTCGAGCTCTTTCTTGGAAGGTCGTACAGAAAGCCTTACACTGAATGGCGTCCGGAACGCAATGTAGATTCATCATGGACTGGAAGTGCTGTAGGTAGTCCAGGGGGTCGGTCTTTCCAGTGTATTTTTCAGGTGTCGGTATTTTAGTGCCGGGCGCCGGGAGACTATCCAAGATTGCCGGAGTAAAGGGAGAGCTGTACTGAGCGGTCGAGCGATCTAGGCGAAAGCTCATGGCTGCGTTAATCCGATCGTCCACGATTTTCTCAGTCTTGATTGGGTGGCGATCGGTCGTCATCTTTGTCTGCCGTGCGGTTTGCGTCTGAGCAATTTCTTGCAGTCTTGTTGAGATTGCAAAATCTGGCGGATCAACAGGTCAGCCGCTTCCTCGATCTGTTTTCTGGTGAGGGAGGTGTGTACAGGCGGAAGAGGATCTGCATCCGATCGGTGTTGAAGGTTCAGGCGCATATTGAATGCAGCGTTATCCTCCAAAGCTACGCTCTGTTCTTTTTGTTCCAAGGTTTGAGGTTGCAGTTGATCATTCGGGTCTGAAGATTCCATGCGGGAAACATGAGGCGCAAGCGGCAAGGTTGCAGGTAATTGCAAACCCATGCGTTGCATCGCCAGAGCCGCGACAGTGACTATATCAGGGTTTGTCACCGCCGCCTGACTGATCTGTGTGTTTCTAGACGTGGTACCCTGAAGTCGGGCCCCACGGTGGGCGCCAATTGATTCCGCTGAATTTTGGCGGAGCTGAACGTTGCCGTTTGGATCCATGGAGTCGGCTGCTCGCTGTAGTAACTTCGACGTGAATATCTCTGCAAAACAAAGAATGCACGTCGGGGGTTGTGTCCCGATTAGCCCCTCCGACGCTCAAGTTAGTCTTTTCCGGTGAAGGGGAGGTCGTCATATGCAGATAAGAATGAAATTGTGATTACGTACCTCAATATGGTGGAATTATCTCTTATATATGAAGTAATAACTAGGTTTAAGCCTTTACGTGTTTGCATGAGAGTCTTTCACCTACAAGTGAAATTTGAGGAGCGTGGACTGTGCTTGGGCTTGACATAGCCATTAGGTATGAGGCGATCTTTGGTGATTGGACCGATCGGTCCATACATCGCTGAGGCGGGTTACGGCCCAAGATTGCAATCAAACCATACTTAAAAATATATTTACATTTAAGTATGATAAATTGTAGAAATATAAATTTTATTTATTAATAAAATTAATTAACAATTAGTTATAAAATATGTATTATAAATAAAATATAAGTAATTTATCATCTTATATATTAGTGTTATTATGTAATAAATAAAAACTGAATAAAATTTTATTTTATTATCAAACTACTTATTAATTATTAATAAATTATTAATATATTTTATTTTATTATCATATTAATTATTAATAAAATAAAACATATATTAATTAATTAATAAAAATTATTTAGCTTTACATATTTAAAAATTATTATAATTCTATTAAAATAATTATATGTAAATTAATACATCAATTAATAACTTCTATTTTAATACATTGAGCCCCAATACACGACTTCTTGAATATGATTGAACATACTTAGATTAATGAGAAGGGTTAAAAATCAAATTTGCAAGGACAAGGTAAATTGGTTTTCCTTATATTTTTTTAAGTCATGTTCTTAGAAGTCATTTTACACATAAACGACTAATACTAAATAGATAATTTTATCAAACATTTCTAACAAACAACTAATATAATTCGTTGATCAAATCAACTGATAGAATCAACTATCAATTAACAACTGATATAATCAACTGACAACTAATGCAATCAGTCAATTGCCACACAGGGCCTTTGTTTAATCGAATATATTAATTTTTTGGTCTCCCTCCACTTTGAGATCAATAGAATGAATAGTAAATCCATAAGATGTGGAATAAATATCTTGATAAGATCATACGGGAAATCCAAATTCCAACTGCCAAATGTATTTTATTTACATCTTCAACTCAATAAAAGAAAATTATTATTTAATGTTGCAAAACATTTTGTAGTTGTTTACTGAAACAAATAAGATTCAGGGGGTTTGAGTGACGCATCCGCTTCAATAGTCATGGATTGGCTTTCATGGATTCCAGACCACTAGTCGCAATATTATTTCATAATTTTCTCAGCCAACGCATGCTTGCACGTCACATTCTCTTCTCTTCTCTTCAATACTGCACTGCTCACCTAATTCCCACGTCTGATTTTAGGACAGATCAGCCTCTAGCATTAATTGCCTTGGACTCTAATTCTCGTCTGATAAAGTAACGAGAAAATTGGAATAAAAATAGAAAGTGAGAATTCAAATGAGATTATAAATAATTAATAAATTTTTTTAATGATTTATACAATTAATTTTGAATAATTATGAACGATTTTTTTGAAGAGATGTATTACGTGAACGATTTATATGATAACAATGGAAGTATCAATGAAATAAAATAAATTAATTATTAAATAAATTAATATAAAAGATTGTAATATGTGGTTTTAATGATAATGCTCTAATAAGAATAATATTTTGATAATAACTTAATAATATTCTAATAATATTTCTTTCTTATTACTGATATTTGATTCTATCCATTAGTTCTATGCCCATAAGTTTATTTAAAAGCTCAAATTAAAAGTGTTGAACACTTGGCAATTATCTTTGATAGTAATTTTTAATTTAAAATTATTAATTAAGGGATCTTTATAAAATTATGGTTAAGAAAATCAAATTTGATATGAATTAAAAAAATAAAGAAACTCAATAAATGATCTGATTCAATGGCTAAAGTTCAGTAAGGAAAATGAGTCTTAATCAGTGTAGACTGATTATGTATTGGGCTTGTGATGGAAGGCCTAATAAGATTGCTATAGATAGTTATTAAGGTCTCCTACTATTTGGTTAAATAAGCTTGTAGACATTTAGTTTCTTTGACCCATTAAGAGGCTCATACATTAAGAAAGACGCATAAAAATGTTAATGACATAAAGATACATAACTTTTATAAAGGTTAATTGAAAGTTTCAAGAGTTTGTTCAAACATTGAGGAGCTTGTTCAAGTAATTTGATAGCTTGTTCATCGAGTAATGGATAGCAAAACATGTATTTTTCACATTTTCTCCTTTAATACAAGTTCATGGTTGATCCTCAGTCCATTATTAAAGTTCGTGTAATAACTAACACATGACATCAAAGTGGCTCCATGTTTGTATGAATTTGAAAGAAGATTTTTGAATTTCTCCACAAAGAAATCGAAGAATTTATTTGTTTTTGCTTGTATAAATTGCATATTTGTTATTTGAATTGATGTTAAAAAAGCATTACATGGAAAACAAGTCAAAAATGAACTTTGAAAATATCATTGAAGAAGCAGTTTGCTGCTTCTAGAATGTGCCCAGTATTTGGCGCGTGTATGACAGCTAGCGCATACAAAAGCCATGCATTGGAAGTGTGTTTAGCGATGGAGATGCATGCACCAGAAGCAGCAGGCACGTCTACATGTGATCGTGCATGTCAAATATGCACCATTGGACGTGTATGCATTTGTGTGCTTGTAGCGCATGATGATCATGTAGTTTTATGCATCCAAAGTGTGTCAAACATGACTTGTGCAGTACACACTTTATAGCCTACGCACAATGTTGATATTAGCTGCTAATGTTGGCACATTATAGGATAAAAGAAAACTCAATATTTTCAAAATTCACAAAATGGTCCCTCAAGTCATTTTAAGTAATTTTTTAGGGTTTTGTGAATTTATAAAGTGATTTTTTTTGGATTTATTACATTGGTAATAACTAAGATTTAATCATGTAGTTTTATGCATCTAGAGTGTGTCAAACATGGCTTGTGCAGTACACACTCTATAGCCTACGCACAATGTTGATATTAGCTGCTAATGTTAGCACATTATAGGACAAAAGAAAACTCAATATTTTCAAAATTCACAAAATGGTCCCTCAAGTCATTTTAAGTAATTTTTTAGGGTTTTGTGAATTTATAAAGTGATTTTTTGGATTTATTACATTGGTAATAACTAAGATTTAATCATGTAGTTTTATGCATCTAGAGTGTGTCAAACATGGCTTGTGCAAGACACACTCTATAGCCTACGCACAATGTTGATATTAGTGCTAATGTTAGCACATTATAGGACAAAAAACTCAATATTTTCAAAATTCACAAAATGGTCCTCAAGTCATTTTAAGTAATTTTTAGGGTTTTGTGAATTTATAAAGTGATTTTTTGGATTTATTACATTGGTAATAACTAAGATTTAATCATGTAGTTTTATGCATCTAGAGTGTGTCAAACATGGCTCATGCAAGACACACTCTATAGCCTACGCACAATGTTGATATTAGCTGCTAATGTTAGCACATTATAGGACAAAAGAAAACTCAATATTTTCAAAATTCACAAAATGGTCCCTCAAGTCATTTTAAGTAATTTTTTAGGGTTTTGTGAATTTATAAAGTGATTTTTTTTGGATTTATTACATTGGTAATAACTAAGATTTAATCATGTAGTTTTATGCATCTAGAGTGTGTCAAACATGGCTTGGCGTTACACACTCTATAGCCTACGCACAATGTTGATATTAGTCGCTAATGTTAGCACATTATAGGACAAAAGAAAACTCAATATTTTCAAAATTCACAAAATGGTCCCTCAAGTCATTTTAAGTAATTTTTTAGGGTTTTGTGAATTTATAAAGTGATTTTTTTTTGGATTTATTACATTGGTAATAACTAAGATTTAACTTCAGAAAATAAAATAAGGTTATTAAAGCCATCATTGAGTGACTTTTTATGCATTTGACTTGAAATAATAAGGATACATATAGTTTTGGTATTTCATACGGTATATTTATTGTTTGGTATCGCACGATTATTACTCTAATTGAAAATTTCCATGTGATGAATTCTCCAATAAAGTTTGTTGATAATGTGTTCAACACTAATATTTGATAATGAGTATGTGCATAAGGATTTTGCATTTATAAACGGTAAATTGTCACTTATTATTTGCTCATATAGAAGAATGCGAGGATAACATATAGGTGTGTCCTTTGTGCTATGGATCCATTTAGGTACTACTGAGAATGTAGTCACCATAGTCACCTGTCAAGTTAGTATTTGAATTGTTCTACTTGTATGTTTAGGGATATCTCTAATATTGTATTTGGTTATTCTGCCCACAAGTATTGGCCTTATATGAGACTTTGAGATGTGCATAAAGACATAAGATAGAGGAAAGTTATTGCTTAAGTGATCTATTCACCTGCAGGCAATAAAATCATAAAAGTTAATATGTGTATTTTAATCGCTTTTATGTAGAGGTCTTATTTACAGGTATTATGTATGTAGCTCACATGTGTTTCATGATCTGCGTGATAAGATGCTTATAATAGATACTATTTTATGGCTTTGAGTATCGATGTTATCCTACATTTGTGCTAATCATTTACATTATCAATTTTGTGGTCAGCTTCTCCATTAATAATAATAGTGTCCATTAATAAAACCCTCGTTAGTTTCAATTTTAAGAAATGGAAGCCAGAAGTAGAATTTGCGTTGGAGATGCCAGATATAAACATGGGTATGGTCAAGGATAGGTCATCTACACCTATATCCATCATCTTGGAGGCTGAGAGAGTAGCATATATAGCCTAGAGAAAGTCAACATTATGTTTTATTTGACCATAAAGAGATCCATTCTAGACTATCTGCTAAGTGGACTTCCAGAAACAAACATTGCATAGGATTTCCTCAATAACGTCTTATAAGGATTTAAGGTATCTTCTACTGCTGAAATAGGTACTTTATTAAAGGAATTGTATTGTATGAGATATAGATAAGTAAGGGGTAAGGGAGTACAACATTAGGATGGTTCACCTTTAGATTAAGTCGAGGGTATTAAATATTGATGATCATATAGTTCACAAGCTCTAAATACACTGCCATCAGAGTTTGGTATTTCAAATAACATATACAATTCTCAAGATAAATCTTGATAAATAAATGCATTGATCACCCTTTATGTTGTTAAAGAAGAAAAACTGAAGAATACAACTCATACAACCTTAATAGCAATCAAGGGAAAAACAAAGGTAAAGGCTTATAAATTTAAAGGTAAGAAATCTAAATTTCCTTCATATGTAGATGTTGGACAATTTAGTGTTGTTTGACATCCTGGGGATGTTGTAAAGAGTATGACGTATTTCTTCTGTAAGAAGAGGGGATATAAGAAGCTAGACTACTAGAAATACAAAACCTAGAAAGAAAGGCATGAGTTACCAGCTAACTCCTTGGCTTGTATGATCCATGAGTCTAATCTTGCTATAGCCACATCAAGTTCTTGGTGGCTAGATAATGGAGCTTCTAATCATGTTGCTTACACAATACAGGGATTTATACAAAATAGAAAGTCGAATAGGGAGGAGGAAAAACTGACGGTGTTTAATAACAAAGAAGTTGATGTAATCTTTGTAAGGGATATTTGTTTGAAACTCGATTCAGGGTTCAAGATTGTATTAAATGATATGTTTTATATATCATCTTTAAGACATAATATGGTCTTTGTATCTGTTTTGGATAAAGAAGGTTATAGTCTTGTCATTGAAACTTTTGTTGTAAGGTTATCTTTTAATGCAAAATATGTTGTATTGCCTTCTTATAATATGACTTATATAGAATTTGTCTTTCCCCTAATAAGGTGTACGCTTATTCATATATTGCCGAACAAGTCACTAGAAAGAAAACCCTAATAAAAGAAAAGTCATGCATAATGTGACATAAAAGGTTAGGTTAAATTTTTAGAGACATAGTTGAGAGAATGATTAAGGATAAGATTCTCCTAACTCTAGATTATGATGATCTGGAAACATTTGTTGATTGTTTCATAGGTAAGTTGACCAAAATAAAGAGAAAATGGTCAACTTGTACTTCTAGCTTACTATAGCTCAAACTTACGGTTATATATGGACTTTATAAAGTTACATTATGTAATTCAAGATATTTATTGAAGATCATTCCTATTATGGATATGTTTCCTTGATTAAAGAAAAGCTTGAAGTTTTTGAAAAATTTAAGATCTTTAATGTTGAAGTTGATAATTAATTGTGAAGGTCCATTAAGATTGTTAGATTTGATCGTGGAAGTGAATATTATGGCATATATAGCTTTTTAGGATAAGAAAAAGGTCTGCTCACCAAATATGTAAAATTATGTGGAATAGTGGCCTAGTTCACTATTCTAGGTAGTACTGAACAAAAAGGTGTAGCTAAAAGGCAGAATTATACCTTAAAGAACATGGTGAGGTCAGTATGACTAATTTACCTAATTACCACCTTAAAGAACATGATGAGGTTAACACAAAGTAGGACTAATTACTTGATTACTTATGGGGTAAAGCCATAAATACTACCTTATATATACTTAGTAGAGTCCTAAGCAAATTAGTTTCAAAGATGTTTTTTACAATCTAGAAGGGGTAGAAGCCTAGCCTCACTCATAATCTTGTATGCAGTTGCCTTGTTGAGATATGTTTATATAATCATTATAAAAATAAGTTGCATTCTTGTTCCAATAGTTGTTATTTTGTTGGAGATCCCAACCACTCTAAGAGATACATATTTTACTATAAAGATAGATGATCTAACAATTAAGTTTTTTAAGCATAATGTCTATGATAAGGGTGGTCATTCTCATCCGACTCTTATTCTCATCTGTCGAATGATAGAAAGATGAATACTATAGTTATTTCATATCCATCACTCATACACTTAAAACTAGTAGATCTAAGTCTTAGTATCATATTAGTACAGGGACAAGAACCCATACCTATACAAACTAGTAGATCTAAGTCTTAGTATCATATTAGTAGAGTGATCATAACAATAATGAATCATTATGATATAAAGCTACATCAGATATATGTCAAAATCACTTTCATAAATGAAGACCTTTATGAAGACGTCTATATGGAACAACCTGAATGATTTTAGGATCAAGAAAAAGCTGACATGATTTGTAACACGAGGAAATATATACATGCTTGAAACAAGCCTCTAAACAATGGTACCTAAATTTGATGAGGGTGTTATCTCATTTGGCTTTATGGAAAATAAAGTTAAATGATGCTTGCATTATAAGGTTAGGGGGAGCAAGGTTATATTTCTACTTTTATGTATGGATGACATCCTTGATTATGTTGCATGAGGTTAAACAACTTTTGTTCAAGCATTTTGACATGAAGGACCTTAGTGAGACATCTTTTATCCTAGGTATTTAGATTCATCGGGACATGTCTCAATCTTTGTAAGGTCTTTTGCAAAGAACATACATTGACCAAGCAATGCAAAGGTTTAATATGACTGATTGTAAAACTGTTTCAACACCCATCTCTCATGGTGAGAGATCATCTTTGGCATAATGTCCAAAGAATGATACAAAAAGAGAGGCCATGAAAAATGTCTCTTATTCTAGCACAGTTGGTAACCTAATGTATGCCTAGGTATGCACTAGACTAGGTATTGCATTTATTGTTGGACTATTAGGTAGGTATCTGGCTAACCCAAGAATAGATCACTAGAATGCAATCAAACGAGTATTGGGATATCTAAAAGTAATTAAAAATTATATATTGACATTTAAGAAAATTAATAGTCTAGACCTTTATAGGTTATACGGATTCAAATTTTGTTATGTTCCCAGATGATAGAAAGTTTATATTAGGGTATATTTTTATGTTAGCAGATGGTTCAATATCATGGAATAGTGTCAAGCAGATACTAGTAACTTCCTAAACTATACATGCAGAGATTGTAGCATGTTATGGGGGCTGCTTCATAGGCAATTTGGCTTAAGAACTTGATTTATGAGTCATCTATGATTGATTAAGTGACTAGACCCATCGATTATATTGTGATAATTTTTCTAATGTATTGCCCAGTAATAACAATAAGAACATCATAGGGTTTACACATTTGGAGGTCAAATATTTGACCATAAAGGAATTAACACAGAAAGGTGACATTGAGGTAGAGCATTTGGCGATTGAGTGCATGCTTGCTAATCTTCTGAATAAAGGATTTTGCCTATTTATTTCTAAACAACACATGTGCAGTGTAGGTTTATTGAAGTCCTTAAACACTGTTAATTAGGGATCACTATATTTGCTCTTAATACATTTGTACAAATTTCATGTATTATGATAGTATATTTTTGTACATATTGATGATCATCATTTTGTTCTCAATCATACAGTTTGATGTACATTGTTATAATACGGGTTAAAGTCTTAAGATCTGTGTCGATCTTAAGCATTTTAAATCTTAAGCATTTTAAAAGGTCATCAGATATATACATACATATTGACCTTGAACCTATGTCTTTAGGACACATATAGACATATACATAAATCCATGGATTTGATAAGACATAGGGAGATGTAAGTTTTTAATCCCATAAGGTTTTCTTTAATGTGGTTTAACATTCAGTAAGAGAAAACAAATTTCTGTAATGCAGTTTAGCATAAAATTCGAAAAAATTGAGACCAACAAACATAAAAATGATACATTTATAATCATGTAGGTATTATCGTAGTTTGCCATACTTCTTTTTTCTCATTCATATTAGTGAAGTATTAGATATACATGATCGTACTAGATTTGTGTCATATATGACGCGTGCATTTGAAATTTTTCAGTATTGAAAGCTTTGTAGGATTGAATGACAAACTTTTTTTATCCTTAGATCAAATGTTTTAAATCGATTGACCTATATCGCGATTTTGCATAACCACTTTTATTGTTTTTTATTGTTGTTATAACCCTTGTAGTTCATATTTGTCCAAGGAAGAGAATGCTAGTAATTTTTTAATTGGATAATTATTAATTACAGTATCTTTATAAAATTACGGTTAAGGAAATCAAATTTGATTCAGATTAAAGATAATAAAGAAACCCAATAAAATATTTGATTTAACGGGTTAAAGTTCATTAAGAAAAATGTGCCTTAATAAGTGTGGATCAGTTATATATTGAATTTTTGATAGAGAGACACAATAAGGTTACTATAAATAGTTACTAAGATTTTCTACTGCCTGCTTAAATAAGTTCTTGAACGTTCAATTTTTCTGACCCATTAAAGGGTAGCTTACACTTTAAGAAAGTTACATAAAGACGTTAATAAAATAAAGATATGCAACTTTCTTAAAGATTGATAGAAAGTTTCAAGAGCTTGTTCAAAGGTTGAGAAGCTTGTTTAAGAATTTCAAGAGCTTGTTCACCGTTAATACAAATTTATAATTAATTCTGGATGTATTATTAAATTTCGACTAAAATTCTTTTCCTTAGACATAGAAACCCTCGAGTCTCCATAACGTAACATCTCAAATTCCAGCAAGAAAATGAATGGAATGACTTCTCGCTTGAGGATGGGATAGCTTTGTCCAACTTGTTTGCTCGCATCAATCAATCAATCAATCAATCAATCTTGATCTTCAAATCAAATTTTGCACCAAAAATGTCGTTGGTGTTTTAAATGATTACAGCTTAAGTGGAAATAAGGAATATTTATTAATGCCTCCTCCTCGTAGCCTTGATAGAGAGATCCATAAGAAAAATATGCTACTTTTGAAATAATTCTGGATTGATTGACACACAATTCTCTTGCGCAAGAAAAGAAAAGAAGAAAACAACTGACCACGACTTTTTTTCCTGATGCCTCAATAAACGCTCGCTTGAGAGCTACAAATTCAAGTCTTAAATGAGTCCATATTCAATAATAAAACTGGCCTACTACGTGCCAGGAAAGGAAAGGCAAATTTTGATTTGAGATTGTTGCCATTGTTATACGCAATAGTTTCCGCATCTTTTCAATCCAATTGATTTGTGAGTATGACAACTAATAAATCTAAAAGAGTATCAGTATCAAACTTGTGGTTTATTGAAAGAAGAGATTAAATGCTTCATCCTCTACTCGAATGAACGAGTTTTTTACAGACTTCTCCCTCCAAAATGTGATTCTAGAAATGAGAATTCAGACTCATAAACTCTAGTACTGAACACCTAAACCTTACTTTTAGTAGTAGGGACTTGAACCATTACTTCCCGTACCAGAGACTCTACAGGAGTTTTCCGTAAATAGCTAGACCATCCCATAAGGGGTTTATGCCAGTATTCTTGAACGTTATATCTAGAATAAGTCTGTGATTCGAGAAATGGCAATCAGATCAAAGTGTCGGGCATGTTGGTGCTTCTCTTTTGGGCTCTTCGATAAATTTTCATTTGAGGCCCCTTTGGATTAGCCCAAATCACACATACGGGTACTTAATTGTTCCTGAAGCCTACTGATAAAAACACACAGAAAGGTAGCTGCAGCATGCCTCCCAATTTTCAGTTTCTAAGCTGGCATCATCAGATATCACGTTAATGGAATATCATCGTTACAAACTTGTTTTATGTTTGTAATAAGAACATTGTCAATAATCGTTCTTTTATCAATAAAAGCCCCATATGATTCACTTATACTAGGTTTCAACACCCTTTTCATTCTTGTTGCTATGATTTTATGAATAGTTTGTACAAAAAATTGCAACAGTAGCTAGGTCTAAACTTATTTAGTTGTTAGGATTAGACACTTTGGGGAATCAAACATAAGCACTTATTAATATTCTTGAGAATCTTACATTTTTTTAATAAAAAATCCATAATTGCTTTAATAACCAAGGTTTTAATTAGAGACTATTTTTTTTTGATAGACGAGACCATTTAGACTATCGGGGACTGAGGGTTTTTTACGGCTCATCTTAAAGACCACTCTCTCTGTCTGTTATGCATTGACTGGATTGTCCATAAACATAATCTCCACATCTGAAAAGTGATTGTTAATAAAGGATTTTAGAAGTTAAACAAATGATGTGCTTGGAGATGAGGTCCCTGTATTATTCTTAAAGAGTGAAGTTGCTTCCTCCTTAAGATCCTTGTAAGTTGATACCAAGTCTCTTTCCTAGTTGAATGAATAATCAATTTTATTAGAATTCCTTCTTGCCAAGATTGAGTTAAAGAAGAACTTTGAGTTATTCCTACCATCTTTAATCCATTGTAATCTAAACCTTTACTTGATCAAAGAGTTGTGATAACCATTACCTTTATATATTAATTTAGACCTTCATTTTCTTTCACAATCAAAGAAGTTTCACAAAGGTGGTTATTCATTTCCTCTTGAGTCTTAATTAGATTGTTCTTTGTAGCCTGGATATTCTCCAATGTACTAAATCTTACTTTTCTTAGCTTTAGCCTTTAGAGTTCCTCCTTTATTTTCTATAGCATTCTCACACGTAAAAGCCTTGTTCCCCCCAAATAATGTGTGAAAGGCCTCTTATTATTACCTTAGAGAACCCTTCTTCTTCAACTAAACAATTGTTAAATCTCGATGGAAAGTCTTTCTTCTTACTCTAAAAAAATGTTTTGAAACATGAATGGAGAATGGTCAGAGAACAATGGCTTTAAAACCATAAAATTGCTCTCAATAAAATATGATAGCCATTCACCATTTACTAGTGCTCTATTAAGCTTCTTTCTAATATCTCATCTAGTGCTTTGTTTACTACTTCATGTAAATCAGGATCCTCCAAATTTTAGAACAGTAGCCCCTGTCTCCTCGACACATTCTTAGAAGTCAATGGTGAAATTCAAGTGTACATTCGTTTGACTTCATATATGGAAAGGGTTCCATTGAAATACCCTAATATTAGCCAAGGATAATGGTTTGTGTATATAGGTCTTGAAGATTGCTTCATAGTTGGTTTCTTTAGAAAGCAAAGTTTGAACCATACATAAAAGAATCACCCACCTTTTTATTTTCTGGACCAAATATAACCTCTAAATGTATTAACTAATTAGTGTATTGTAGAACCTAAACATTGACTAAGTTATTGCCAAAAGCGACCACAAAATGACTAAAATGATGGTAGAACCTAAACATTGACTAAGTTATTGCCAAAAGCGACCACAAAATGACTAAAATGATGATCTTGGTGGTTAGATAATGCAGTCCATTTATCCTTAAAAACTTTCAGCCAGTAATTTTTTTTGGTATAGCCTGGTCTGTAGGATACCTATCGAGATAGGCTTATTTTCTAAAATAAAATATTTCAACATTTGTCATTTAGAGGGGCTATTAATTCCTTTAATATTATATGAAATTACTATCATGATAGGAGCTTTTGAGTTTAGGTTCTTTTGAACCTATTTTTTCTTCCCAACTTCCTTTTAATATCTACTTTAAATCTTCGTCTTATATAACATTCACCTCTACATTGGTGATGGGAATGCAGAGCAAGTCCTAACTTTCTTGAAAGCCATTATCTCCTTTTTTATTCCTCGGTGTTTTAGAAGTTCCTTCACTAGCCTCTATTTCCACTACCGCTTTATCTTCTTATTTTTCCTAGTTCTCCTAAACAACATTTTCTTTACCTTATTACTCTCATGCTTACCTCTATACATTACACCTAATATGGGTTTGAAATTTTTGCATTGATCACCTCTTTAGATTGTTTGTGATAACTTAGTAGGTCTACAAAAGCCCCTTTTTAAAACCTCATATTCTCTCTATTGTTTTTCTTCCTAATTT
The DNA here is from genome assembly GCA_029891385.1 of Erythroxylum novogranatense. Taxonomy (NCBI): domain Eukaryota; kingdom Viridiplantae; phylum Streptophyta; class Magnoliopsida; order Malpighiales; family Erythroxylaceae; genus Erythroxylum; species Erythroxylum novogranatense. The sequence goes on along the minus strand of CM057226.1, from coordinate 32,090,165 downwards.
AGTATGGGCTCCCACTAATAAACAACATGAATATCTTTAAAGAGCGTCTCAGCTTTACCTAGTCTTAAAATATGGATAGTTTCTATAAGGTCTTTCCTTAAATCAACATTCAGACTTTGCCTTTTAAACCCAACTTTTGTTCTTTGTATGCTAATAGATTTTCCTATGTAGCTAGCTAGCATACTCAAGTCATATATAGACCAGTACTTCAAAGGAAATCCATGCACATTGATCCATATTGGAAAGCTCTCGTGTTTTATGCTCTCCAAGTAGATTCCAAACTTTCAAAATTACAAGAACATAGGGTTATTCTGGACATGTCATTAACAGCCCGTTTGTAAAGGGCTAAATTGAATTCAATTATGTAATTGAATTTAATTAAGCTGTTTAGAAACATAAAAATGGGATGGATTCAATTCATGTATGTAATTGAAACCCATCTTCTTTATAAATTGAATTCACTCCTCTAAGTATAGGAATTCAATTATATTGAAGCTTGAGGTAGTGTCTTGCTCTTTTGCTCTTTCATTTTTTGGACTATTTCATTTCTCACTCTCTTGTGCTTCATTTGATTGAATTCCAAAGATTATTAATTAAAATATTATTATTATTAATTAATTAAAATATAATTCATTCATTAATTAAAATATTGTAATTAATTAATTAATTAAAATATAATTAATTAATTACAATATTTTAATTAATTAATATATTGTAATTGATTAATTACAATATAAGTAATTAAAATATGATTAATTAATTAATTAAAATATAATAAATTTTATTTCTCAATATTTTTACAAATCAACTACTGTTAATGGTAATAGTAATCATTCCTTCCTCTTAATCAACCATTATAATAATAATAATAATATTCACTTTTATTTCTCATTATATTCATTTCATTCCAAGCGATTGTAATTGAATTCATTTATATTATTACTGAGTTTGTTCCAAACAGCATAAATTGAATTCAATTCAATCTCATTAATGTAGTTGAACCCAATTCGTAAATGAATTCAATTCAAATGTTTCCAAACAGCCTATAACTAACAACAAATACCTCTTTTACTCTTTTATTAGTTTGAAACTTGAAAAGAATAATATTGTTTATTGATAATAGGATCTCTTTTAATCCACTTCCTTTATATTGTTGCCCACATATTGATTGTTGGAAAAGGGAGGTTGTCTGCTTAAAAGAACCTCACTAGTGTTATAGCCTAGCTTTTAGCTCCACCATTTAGGATCGCTATATCATATGCAATAACAAGGCATCTCTCTATTGTCTTAGGAGGGTAGTACTCCAATAAGCCATCATCCTTTTTGCCCACCATTTTTTTTGGTTTTTCACGAAGTGTCCTAGGAGGGTTCCAACTATAGGAAGACATCTTTAAACCATTCATACCCAGATGAATCTCCGTTCGAATCAGGTAGGTCCCTTATGGGAGGCAAAGTTCTGGCCCCAAGTTTTAAACGGCTGCATACATGAGGACGATTCGAACTCGTGACCTCACTTAAGCTAGAAGAGCCCCTTATCAACTCACCTGTACCCTGGGGTTCCCACCATTTGTCTTTAGCTTAACATAAGGCTAATATTATTGGGAAGAGAATCCACAAACTCTTACTAATCCTATTTACTAAGGAATCTGGTTTGGAATGACAACCATCAAATGAGGTATCTGGAAATAAAGGAGGTGCATTAATAGAGGGAATAGTTGAGTTTGAGTGCAAGTTTGAGGATGGGTTGGAGGGAAGGGGTGGAAATGCCAGATCATCTAAAATTTTGCTTCCTTGGACTATAGTAATAGGCACCATAATCTAGAAAAGAAAAAAAAATGGATGTTGTAATTGAGCTCTTTAAAATATCATTACAAAAAGAGTAACATATGGGGAAGGATGGGAAAAGATACTAAAAGAAAGGATAATAATGTCTTTAAAGTTCAAGACCTGTTCCATACCACATGAAATGATAAAAAAGGCACTGAGAAACCAGATGGGAAAGAACAGATAACTAAACAAGCACTGGGAAGAGAATAGAACCAAAGATGAGAGAGAAGAGAAAAGAAATAATAGAAGATCAAATTCTAAGGTGGATGTGCTGAGAACATGTAAAGAGAGGTGAGAGCTACTCACTCTGCTTCATTGTTTAAGAACACTTGATTTATTATTTACAAAAATAATGTAAGTTGGTTGATAAATTATAAGTAGAAGTGAGTATACTTACCTTAAAATTTTGCATACTATTGAATTAATTTAAGGTTTGTATGTCTCCTCTTGAGATTTTTATATTTTTACTATTCAATTTCAGATTTTATTATTATTATTATTTTTAAAAAAACTACTCGATTGTTAATTTTAGTATAATTATGCATTTATTATTACTAATATTTAAATATTAAATAAAATTTAGAGATAAAATAATTTTATGAATTAATTAAATTTATTAAAATAAATAATTAAACAAGTAAATTATAAAGATTTGTTGATACGTATTATTTATTTTAAATTATTAAAATTGTTATTATTTAGAGTTAAATATATAATATATAAAAATTTCATCAATAAAATTTTTAACATTTATGTATTTTATAAATGTAACAATTTTATTTTGAAAATAATGTTATATTAATTATAAAATCAAAATATATTAAATAATTCAGTTATATAAGTCATAATTCTTATTATTAATTAACAATAAATAATTAAATATTATATTTATTTAATAGTAAATTAAATTAGGTCCAAAATAAAAAACTTATTTTTGTAGTTGTCATAAATTATGAAATTGGTAGAAACTAAATAATTAGAAATAAGAAAATCAACCAAACAATTTTTACTAAATTCAAAATAAAAATAGAAAACCAAAATTACACAGTCTTTAGTTTTATGAATAAATAAGATTGTGGAACTTTTTATTTAAGAAATTAATTGAATTGTATTGTATTGCTAATTAAAATGTCATATAATGGGTACAAAGAAAACAAAGAAGTCTACATTTATAACACTTAAAACTCCTTACATTATTAATCCCCACATTTAAGCTTTCGCTTATCCTCTAGCAAATCATAATCTAAATTATAAATCTTACAACATCTATCCTTTATTAATCTCAACCTACCCATTCATAATCTAAATCATCATGCCATATTAGTTAAATTAACATATAAGTAGAAGAATATTTGATCTTACCATGTTTTCTTAAAGATTACTGTTCACCTCGTGCCAAAAATGTTGTTCACCTCCTTCCTCAACCTTTTTGTCATGGATTTTACGTTCTTAGTTTCACTCTTCTTGACCACCTTTTGCCATCTTCTCCTTCTAGCAACATACTACCTCATTCTTCATAATTTTCACAACACTTATAAGCTAGATACACCACAACTTACTCACTCCATCCACCTTAACAGACCACATCATGCTTCTCCCTTGCTTTATTTCAATCACCTTTTACTCAAAGCACCTTCCTACTATCTAACCCTGTATATCCAACTATTAACCATTAGTCCATAGGTTGTACCTATGGACATACATTTCCTACTTTTAAATGCAAGCTATTCTAATGAATCATCTGGGAGTCTTCGTGCATCAACCTCTAACCCACCTTTTGCAAGCCTCAATAACCCTTCCATTTGAAAGACTTAGACTCAAGTAGTAGGTGAATCAAAATCAAAACAAAAGCTATCATATTGCCCTCCTAATGAGTCTCTTTAGTAGAGAATTGTTTTTCCTCCAATGGAGCTATTGAAGGTTAGAGCAGGTAAATGGAGAACTACACTTATTGGCTTTTTCATTGATAAGAGGATTGCCTTTCTAGTTATGAAGCAATAAGCCCTCAGTAACTGGAAACAACATGGATTGGTAGATTTGTTAGCAAATAATGAGGATATACTTCTGTTTCAATTTTCTAGCTTAGGAGAAGCCAAGTTAGTGTTGCAATCTAGATACTGGCATATGTTATTATTGTAAGTTTGGACGCAACTAATTAAATTAGAAGGCCTCAAACATGACAACATTACCATTTGGATATGCCTGCACAAGTTTCCATTTGAACATTGGATTATCAAGGTGTTGAGTCATCTTATAAGTACATAGGCAGGCCAATGTTATCGGATAAACCTACAACAAAAATTAAGTGCATTAATTATGTTAGAATTTGTATTCTAATCACTTCCTTATCTAATCTACTAGAAACTATACCTTTCTTCTGGTTGAATAAAGATCTAAAACCCATAAAAGATCAATTATAGGTTATATATGCATATAGACCACAATTAGACAAGAAACATATATGGAAACCAACAAGGTGCATGTTTAAAACATGAGAGCACAAGAATTGATGGAAATGATACTGAATAGAAGAACCCAGATGAAGAGACCACAATTGAAATTCCAGCTATAATCGATAAAGCAAATAAAACAAAAAAACCTCAAAGTGAAGTTATCAATGAAATGTTACACATCCAACATGAAAAGAATAAACAGAAGATCAATATAGGCTTACAAAGGCTAATGTAGACAATATAGAAAAGAATACCAAATAAACGCTTAATAAGCAGTTTCAAAAATAAATTCAAACAGATTAGGATTTTAAGACAGTGGTTAGAAGAAGATCAAGTAGGAAAAAATTGGATACTCTCTGTAGGAGAGACATGAATATCCTCACATTGAATAAAGCTAATGATCAAGGATACTGTTTTGCCTAATAAAGTAGCAATTGCTGGAATCTTGGAAACTAGAATTAGAAAGAAGTATTGAAAACTACTAACCTATTTTCCTACTAATTGGCAAATGATTTGTAGTCATACCTATCATCCAAATGGAAGAATCATAGTTCTATATGATTCCAATATATTATCTGTCAACTCTTTAAACAATATAGACCAGATGATGCATTTATAGTTTTTTATAAAGCAACTCAATCAACATACTTGCTTATTCTTTATATATGCACATAATAGTGCATATTAAAGGAGCTTCTTGCGGAATCAAATAAAGGAGTTAGCAGCTACAATCAACCTACCTTGGATGATCTCAGGTGATTTCAACTCTATCTTGAAAATAGAGGAAGAAGATGGATCAAGACAAAATTGTAGTCCCTATACAGAACTTGGAAAATGTTTTAAAGAAGCTTAACTCATTGACCTCCCCTTGGGGAGCTATTTTTACACATAGAATAATAAGAAAAATGGTGACCATCTAATATGGAAAAAGTTAGATAGAAGTGTCTCCAATGTTGATGACTGCTTTCCTTAACTGTTTTTCCTTGTACTCAAACAACATGTTATCAGATCACACCCCCGTTGTAACCAAATTAGCAACATTAGACTCTAACTTTCCATTCAAATTTAACAACTTCATGTTACTTCTAACTGGAGTTGAAGAAGGAATCTGCATGAAAGGTACCAAGCAGTATATCTGTGCAAGGAAAATGTAGATCATCAAGAATGAAATGAATATGTTATTTAAAGCCAATATTGGCAATATACATAATCTTGTAAACATCACAAAAAGAGAATTTGAGTACATTTAAGATGTTGTATATAGAAATCCTGGATCTTGATGCTTTACATAGCTACAAATAAGCACTCCTTTATGATTCTTCTCTAATGAAGCAAAGCGCAATGGTTGATTGGTTGAAGAATGGAGATAGGAACACCTTAGTCTTTCATAAAACCATAGTATCGAGGAAAGCTAGAAACAAAATAAATTCTCTCAAGCATAATGATATCAATCTTGACTATGAGAATTAGCTATTAGAAGGGGATTTCAACTAATTTAATGACTCAATGAACAAACCCTATGAAGCACATTCATCTATACTATTCCTTAAGCAGCTGTTGAAGGATCCTACACATTCATCTATACCTAGACCAGATGGTTTCAGTATCAACTTCTTTAACTAGATATGGTCTTTCACTGGAGACATGATCTCAAAAGTAGTTTTGGAATTCTTCATTAAAGGCACACTTCTAAAAGAGATCAACAAGACATTTATAACTCTGGTTCCAAAGTAAGGTGAACTGAACCAAATTTATGACTTTAGAAATATCACTATTTGTAATTCCCTTTATAAATTATCTCAAAGACCATTAGTTAAAGGTTGAAAGGATTACTTGGCAAGCATATCATTCCTAACCAAGGAGCTTACATACTTGGAAGGGTGATTAGAGATATAACATACTCATTCTGCAAGAGCTCATATTATTTACTATCACTATATTAAACTTTATTTTCCTTTGTTTCGCTAAGATTTAATTATGTGTTCTGAATTATTTTTGAAATAATATTGCCAGGGTATTTATTCATGTATGATTTGATGCAATTGTGATTTAGAAACTCAATGTATGAATAGATCTAACATAATTGAAATAAGTTGTATGAAAACTTAGAGATAAGTCGATATAAATCTTTTCGGTTATAATCAAATCTAATAGTAAAATTCATAAATTGATTAATAGGATTCCAAGGTTTTAATTAGAAAGATTTTCAATTATTCAACCTAGAATTATGTGTTAATAGTAGGAGAAAGATAATAGTATAACTAAAGAATTTTCACGATCTAATGAACTTTAGATTTATTTGATTAGTAAATAATGGTTCCATGAGAAGTGCTAAGAGGATTTGGATTTCATGTATTATTATTTTATTGGTTGATTTTGCATTCTTTTTCCATTCTAGTTTATTTGATTGTGTAGACATGGCCTAATTTTATTTTATTTTATTTTAAATCCAATTATCAATATCACCTCCATTATCGATTATATAATAGGAAAAGAGTTATTACTATTAATCATAGTCCTATGTGATTGACAATTGGTACTCAAAGTCTTATATTATAAAATGATATATACACTTGCGTTAGAGAATTTATAAACTAAATGAATTAAGTTATATATAATCATTATATAAGTCCACCACATATGTAGTTTGTATATATATAGGTTTAGTACATGCAAACTTAGCATATGTAGGTTTAACATATGTAGGATCAACACATACATTCTTTGCACATGTAAGCTTAGCGTATGCATAGGAAACATTCATTGATAGAACAGGGATGAAGCTAGTGAAGATGAACCTAGTAAGGATGGACCTAAGAAACTAATAGGGACGAACCTAATAGAGATAAACTTAGCAAGAATTAACTTTACAATATAAACTTAACAAGAATTAACTTTACAAAGATAAGCCTATTAGGAATAAATCTATCAAGTAAGAACCCTAGAGTTCTTGATAGATATAAATATGACCTCTTTAACTTTATTCAATCTATCGAATGAATTACATGAAGATTCAAATGTTAGAGAATTAGACTTACATTGAAACTCATTCCTTATAAAAATTCACAATAAAAATATATTAATTATAGAGGTAACATTTATTTGCTCATTGTTGTACCATTCTTAATTCTCAAGTTAACACTTGTTTCCTTTAATAAATTAAATGTTAGAGTGTCCCCATCAAGATAGCTCTAACACCTTTAACTTTCCTTTTTCAAGTCTATTAGCCTAAATAGAGTTCTTAGTCTAGGAAATTATAGAAGTAGTTAAAATTCTAAAACATTTAGGAATAAAATTAGGAAATTTGGGACTTTTATAAAGATGAAACAATCATAATAAATTAATTAGTGATTTTGTAAGATATTTTTGAAACGAATATTATTATTTTATAACATAGTCAATAAAAAACTAAATACTAAATTAGTGTATTGATTACATTGGACCCTTTCCCATAGTGATATATACCCTTTTTGCTTTAGTCCCTAATTTTTTGAAATTTTATTCCTGTTATAGTTTTTTTTATTCGTAGCATAGGACATCATTCTCTGTTATAAAGCATAATAAAGAATGAGAGTACAACATTGTCTAACTAGTTTAGGTGTTATATAGCGTGAAATATGTCTTGATTGTGCCATATAAGACAAAACATCATATGGCATTGCAAAACCACAAAATGTCAGTTAGATTTGGATATTGTGTTACGTATATAGGCAAATTCACATAACGACGACAATGTCTAATGAAAACGCCTTTTTTATGGCTTTTTGAAAATCCTCTGAGCTTTAGGAGATTGTTTAGTGGGGGTGGAGGACGGGATGACATTTTCCCATGTTTTGTTTGATAGGAATATTAACTTAACTTACATGCTTACTAATTCATCCTTGTGTTTTGATCATGTAAGTTAGTTTTGTGGCATTTTCTTTCAATTTTGATGTTTAAATCTCCATTTATCATACGTCTTTTTATCACCTATTCTTTTCCTTGTTTAGTTGATTCTCATATAGACTTTAACATATATATCTTTGTCTAAGCTATATATTCATGTTCAATTCATTGAGTCTTCATTGAATAAACATCAAATTCCATTTATCTTTATTTTATATTCCATCTTCTTTTCACATATTATAATATAAGATTTATATAATATTGGTCATATGATGCACTCTCTTATCTAAGCTAATGAGCTTTGATATAATATCTATTGTTTTGCCTCTTGTTCTTGATATTTTTTTCATTTATTTCTCATGTACGCTAAATATTAAGGCTATCTTAGCCAAGTTGTGATCCTCTTCTTTTAGTTGTTATCTCTTTGAATCCAATGACACTAACTTCTCATAACCATCCTCTTTATAATGATGATTGCAAAGAGCTTGAATTTTCAGCCACAATACCTTTGGATAGTTGTATTTAATGAAGAGACGGTCCTTTGATTTAGACACTATATTGTATTACTTGCATCTTGGATTTGTGTTTTGTTAACTCTTAATTCTATTTAAAATGTTCAATGTATTTCTTATAGCAAGCCATAAAATAAAAGATGTCTTGGTGGGACTTTGATTAAACTATACCAACTTACTCCAATTCACCTTTGGTATAGAGTTTATGAACACTTAATAGTGTGGTTTTCTTGTGAAAAGGCCTGATGGATGTCTCAACTACCCAATATTATCTTTTAGGTGTTGATTTGAGTTGTATTTTGGTAAATTATCCTGAACAATGAAGAATCCTTTATACTTTATATGGCATTCATGGCCTCTTATAAGCTGCTTAACCTTTTCTTTGGGGTTTAGCATAATCCTTTTTTGGAACATATGAAATAAAGTAGAGAAAGGAATGTAGCAATTTCTTTGAGTATTATAATGAAAATTTTACTTTAAGAAGTATAGATTTCATAAATGACTTAATAGAAAAGAACATGTTAATGATTTGGAATGAACATATGTAGGCACTTTAATGGATGCCCTAGTAGTTCCTTCAATATCTGTTATAATGGATGCCTCAATGGCTACTTCAATGATTGTTACATAACTGCTTCAAAAGCTACTTCAATGAACATTGGACCAACACCGTCATCAATTATTTCAATAGGTATACTTTGGGACATCGTCATTAAGTGTGCATAATTTAGGATAGTTCTCTCTATCCAAATACACCTTAATTGTCTTTAATTTTCTTTCTTCAATTGTTTATATCAACATATTTACATCGTTATCATTTTTAGTGGCCTTATATCACTTTAAATGATTCATATAAGAATTTATACATAAATTTCATGTTTTCCCATACGTAAGCCTTTTAGCATTGAGCATAAAGTCAACTAAGATTATCTCATCTACCTCACTACTAAAATAATTTCTCTCCACTTTCATATCAAGTATGAACATGAAACATCTACTATAAAAACATTGAAACCTAATCTAGGGTTAGAAATAACAACTATTTTTTTAAACTAGTACCTATAATAACATTTTAATAAAATTTATTAGAAGCTACTCCATGTCAAGCATTTGACAATTCCATCAAACAAAAATCAATTGGATAGATTTATTAGTTGTGTTTCACTTTAAAGTGTAAAGTACAAATAACACAAAAGGAATGAAAACCAAATTTACTTATAAGGCTCGACATAAATAAGTTATAATATACCAAAGATGATACTACCTAAAATGACACCTATAAAGTTGGATAAGGAAAAAAAAGAAAAAGAAAACCAAAAGGGAGTGTAAAAGATGAAAACTACTACATAAAGATGGAATCTTAATGTTTAAAACTTAAATACTTCTTCAGTTGAGACCAACATCATTAAGCATATACAACCGAGTTAAAACAAACCAAAACTCTACTGTATTCCACTTCTCACCATCATACTAATAAGAGTAAGTTCAACAATAAGTGATGGATAAATGGAAGTATAAACAATAAACTCTTGTTAAAAACTACTTATCCATATAATTGATAAATTAGGTTCGTGTCATTTAGCATGTTATTATTACTAGGTTGATTGTAATTATCTGGCCAGTCCTATAAGCATAATCTTCAGCCTAAATTAGGTCTCTTGAAGTTCAAGACAACTAAGCAAGGATAACATTGCTCACAATTGTTAAAGTTAATTCAACTCCACCAGCTTTGATATATAACTATACCATTACATTTTAAGACAAAATGTAAATCAGGTTAATCTTAATCGAAAATATCATAATTGAAACCTTAATAACCTAGCAATTGAAAATCCTTAAATTGAAGAACCCTACACCCCAACCAATTGAAGCACCTTAGTTTTTGCAAGTATATGGAATAATTGATATTAATTTAGTGCACATATATCTTCAATTTTACAATTACCAAGTTTGAGCTGACTATGCACCACCACCATCAGACAATCTCTCAAAGCTTAAAGGATTTTTCGTAAAGCCATCAAATGGAGGAGAAGGGACTAAGATAAGTGTTGTGTTACGTAACCCCTAATTATGTCAAACAACATTATTCTTCCATCTCTAACTTAGAATGATATTAGGGACTACAGATGATATAAACATAAAATTATAAGAAGGAAAGTGATAGTTCTAAAAAATCGTGGACCGAAATGAAGAAAATCAAATAAAAGGGAAGGTCTGTTGTAATTAACTCATTATAAAATTATGTGAAATGAAAGAGAACTTGAAAGAGAAGACTAAAAATTTGTTTTTATAATCAGGATAAACTTACATAATCCCTAACTTTGGTGAAAAATCGCTACATAATCCTAAAATTAATGAAAAATAAGTTATAATCAATACAATAATATGCAACTAAGGTTAATGTCTTAAGAGTCGTATCACTCGTAAGAATATAAATACAATCGCACCATTTTTCCGACACTTATCCTCCCCATTTTACAAAATAAAAGATTAATAACCATGGATGAAAGGATCTGTCTTGTTGGAGGTGACATAAGAAGCTTGATCGAGTTACCGATGAGCAAATCCTTCCCGTTCTACGGAGAAGAATAGTTGAGTGCGCAAAGAAACGTTAAGATCAAGCCACACTGACATTAACGTTAGGGTTATATTTAGTCAAAGCCAGCGTCGAATGAACAAAGTTCCACGCCAAACTTGACAAAGGAAGACACATTCTAGAGATGCACCTTACATTGTTGACCAACGACACAACATGTAGGATTTGTCTTCTTATTTCCTTGAATAATTAGTTTTAACACATTTGGTCCTCCTCTTATTTGTCATGTTTTAAATTCCAAATAGAATTCCCACACGACTTGTATTTATGTTTGACAAAGATTTCTACACTTCGGAGCATCCGCTGGAACAACCTAAACGACCGCGTGCCTTGACTAACTCGGCCTTTGAAACTTCCACGTCTCTTAAACAGAAATTGACGCTTTCGCTTCTTGGTGAGCTTTCCAACAGTAATTGCATGTTGCTCCAGGACCCAACAATCTAGAATCTAGATATCAGAAGCCGAAATAGTCAGACTATCACACGGTTCTCATCACTGCCCGACTTTGACCAGTTGCAATAAAGAAACTATAATCTGAATATTCTTTATCAGCCTACACAACAGTAGGCTAAAAATAATCTAATTGAGTTAATGAAATTCCTTCGATTTTATTTATTTAGAATATTCACAACTTAACTCCACTGTTATTAATTATATCAAAGCAGACTACTTTATGAAACTAAAATTAATATCTCAAATGGCTATTTCCTTATTGTGGACTATAAATTAATGTTATCTCAATGCATGCAACATATATGCGTGAAGGTCGTTAACTCTTATCTGAAAATTCTTAACCGCCGGACGCCGAAAAGCTTTTCCTTTTTCCTCTTTCACTTTCTCTCTGGCAGAGCAGTTTCGGTCACAAAACAATAAAGTGGTGAAGAACTTAAACCAACGGTTGCTTGTGGAGAAGAAGCTTTGCTGTTTTTTAGACGACAGCAAGCAAAATTCTTTCGGAGTTGTTGGGATCCAATCTCATAATCTCCTTTTACCGAATCATTGCTGTAATTTTAGGTAACTTTAATTGGCTTCTGTTTCACAACTTTTACGTCCTAAGATTCTGTCTCGTGTCGCACGTTAAGATTACTGTCACGTGTTCCACGCATTTTGCTTTGAAACCCACTATTTTTTGTGTTTTGTTTTATCCTTTTGATTGTTCGTTCCTTTCTCTCCTTCCTGATGGAGATAAGAATCTGTTTCTCATCTTTTGTTGTGGCCAAGGAGTTCTGGCTTTGTCGAGTCTAAACTTATTTGTTTTCTTGGTTCTTAGACTTACCTGTGGAATTTGAAAGTTTTGTTTTCACTGAGTTTGTTATTATTTTTTAACATTAATGGCCTGGCCGAGGAACATAGTGTCTATCTGTTCCCTTCAGAAACTCAAGGATGTGTTTCAGGTTGTCATGTTAACGTTTTAATGGTCACTCGCCTGCTATGAAACGTGAAAATTTACAATTTACGACGTTTTTTGTGCTGCTATACTGGTTCATGCATTTGGTAACCACCTATGACCTACCTTGTAAATTGAGTAAAAGAATCTGAATTGTATATGATTGTCATTTTCTTTCTACTTGGGCTTGCCTGTATCCGTAGTTGTACGCTTTAATGCTTCGACTGTGAGTAATTTCTTCCACTAGTAATTATAATTGATGCATGGCTTACCTTACAGCACTTTGAACCATATCTATCAGAATTTAAAAATCCAGGAACTTGGGCCTGTGATGGGAAGATGACGACAAGAATTTGCTACTTATCTTTGTCCCTTTATAAAACAGTTGATGCCTCTTTTATAAGATTTGGTATAAAAGGACTTCGTTTGTCCATAGATGTGGACGGCAGTGAACGTTTAATCTGTTCAAGGTAATAGTAACCAAGTATAATCTGCTTACTGTTTAAGTCCCTAGTTTCTAGTTGAAACCAAGAAGGTATTGTTCTATGACAGGGTATCCTTGGCAACAAATATATGAATAAAGGCCTTTGTTATGGAATTACTCTTTGCTTTGCTCCCTTCTTTTCTTTTAATTCTTAAAACAAAATCTCTTATCTGTTCTCTTCCGTTGTCTCGTGTCTAAATTAGTTTTATGTGTTTGTATCTTCATCAGGTGGGAGTAATGAGGGAGGAGGATCCCGTTGTACATACTATCAGGTCTCATGGAGCCAAAGTTGCACGGACACACCGGCACGATTGGCTCATATTAGTTATCCTTGCTGTGATAGAAGTTGTTTTGAATGTTATTAATCCATTTCATCGATTTGTGGGGAAGGACATGATGGACGATCTTAAATATCCTATGAAAGATAACACTGTGCCTATCTGGGCAGTGCCTGTAAGTTTACTTCAGCTTTTGGGATCGTTGAAAAAATCATATTTCTGAGATAAGTTTCTATAATGGGTTTCTTTTAATTTTCACAATCAGTTGTATGCAATTTTGCTGCCCATTGCCATTTTCATCTTTCTCTACATCGGAAGGAAAAATGTCTATGATCTGCACGACAGCACTTTAGGTCTGTGATTCTGTTTGTAAATTCATAACATATTTTAGTTTCATCTCAATCTGAAATGAAAGTCAGCTTCAAGATCTAGTCTAATGAATTGCATTCGTATCTTTTAACAGGCCTCTTATTTGCTATGCTAATTACTGGGGTCATCACGGATTCCATAAAAATTGCGGTTGGTCGGCCTCGTCCCGACTTCTTCTGGCGTTGCTTTCCTGACGGGAAAGATGTACGTTCTCATTTCCGATGGTGTAATGTGTTTTGTTCCTTCAATCATTACTCTTTTATTCTCGATAGTCTTTTCCAACAGTCTAGGCTTTCTATCCTTTTCAGTAGCAGCTAAATTTTTGTTACTGCCAGAGCTTCAATCCTTTTTAGTCTACGGTGGACTTTAATTAGTTGGTACTTCTATTTGAAAAAAGAAATGAGTTCTGATCCTTAAAACTTGTTCATTTGGTCTTTAGGTATATGATAAATTGGGAGATGTAATATGTCATGGGAAGGCTAGTGAGATCAAAGAAGGGCACAAGAGTTTCCCCAGTGGGCATACTTCATGTTAGCAACTACAGTCGCTCTATATGCTATGATTTTGTTTTTTTTATCCTTCACCTTGTATGATCTTTTTTCAGCTCCTTGTTTGTTGGAGGTTTCTGTTTTTTGTACCTCTACTAGTCAATTGTGCCAAGAGGGTATTTATTTATCAGAAAGGGTAAAAGTGAACATGTCAGCAATTCATCTTATCCAATTTTGATTTATGCAGGGTCTTTTGCTGGCTTAGGTTTTCTCTCCTTGTACTTGGCTGGAAAAATTAAAGCATTCAATCGCAAAGGGCACGTTGCAAAATTGTGCGTTGTTTTCCTTCCTATACTTGCCGCTTCTCTTGTTGGCATATCTCGAGTAGATGACTATTGGCACCATTGGCAAGATGTATTCACTGGAGGTCTTATAGGTAGGATTTTTCCGATAATTGACAATTAAGGAATGACAGTTATACTGTTCAGAGTCTGAAATAATGGCCTTACCTATATACAGGGCTTGTTGTGGCCACATTTTGCTACTTACAGTTCTTCCCACCACCATATAATGAGCATGGTAAGATATGCTTTTCTGTTATAAGCAATTGAGTCTTTTGTTTTTACTAAATTTCGTTCTAGTCATCCATTCACAGTGTTTCACTAGGCTTAATTGCCTCCTGATTTCAGGATGGAGACCTTATGCATATTTTCGAGCTTTGGAGGAGTCACGTTTCAATGCAAATGGGGGCCAAACTGTAAATGCACTTCATATGCAAGCCATTGATTTGCAAATAATCAACCAAAGACTTGGACAAAATGGCCATGAGTTTACTTCATTGGATGAAATGGAAGCTGGACACAGATAATTTAGGGTTTTAGTGTATTGATTATTTTTGGTCGCAGACATAAGAATACTTGAAATATTGCTTTTCTACTAACTTTTTTTATGCTATTGTTAATACACGAATGTTTTATAATTACTTTTCTAGTCAATTTCTTTTGAAGAGTTAAAAGTAATTTCATTTAATGGGAGAAGATACATAGGTTTAGTTCTAAATATGCTTTTTGTAATTTCATTTAATGGGAGACGATACAAGGAGATGATATAAATCTGCTTTTGTCGTTAGGAGTATTGTCCAGTCTCAGAACCAATTTAGAGTATCTGTGAAAACATTTCCTGCAATAGAAACTAGACACAATTTTAGTATCCTCTTCGATGTGAATCTTGGAAAAGCGCATAAGAAGAACAAGTGGTTTCTTGATTCTTCTATCATTTCATAGGGGACACAAATAGAGTTGATAGAGATGAAATGTTTCCTATCAAATATACTAAATTTATTCATCTAGTTGCTAGCCAAAAAATCTCTTTATCTACAATCTTATAAAGAACCATAGGCTCTAAGATGAATTTCAATAGGGATTAAGAAAATGTGGATTTAGGAGGAATGGACCAAAGGTTAGAAACTTTAAGAATATAACATAATCCTGTCCAAAAAGATGTTTAAATTTTTTATTAAGGCTATTCTATTAAGTCTTATAAATAACTTTCATCATAGTTTTGATGACTCCTTTAAATTCCCCCAAAGAAGTCTTATAAATAACTTCTCAATAGTTTTGATGACTCCTTTAGCTAGAGTCATGTTGAAAGATTAATAAATATGGAGGGACTTCGAGATAGATTTAATGAGTTGCAATCTCCCTTGAAATGAGAGCAACTTATTTATCCATAAGCTTAATCTTCTCTTTATTTTCTCTACTAAGGGGTATCATTTAAAGAATTGTATCCTTTTAGCAATAATGGGCAACCCCAAATAGGTCAAAGGAGTAGGTTTCCTATTCATACCAGTGATTTAAGAGATTCTATCCCCCATCATGTTTGCACTAGTAGTCAAAATAAAATGGCTCTTTCTGAGGTTCACCTCCAAACTTAAAAGATCTCTAAATATAGATAGTGTCAAGTTGAGCCATTCAATAGATTTACTGTGGACCTTGGATAAGAGTAATAGATCATCTGTAAAGCATAAGTTAATAAGCACTACTCTCTTGCATTTGGCCTGAAATTTAAAGATCTTGTTGATTCCCTCTTTATAAAGAAACAATTGCTTAGTACCTCCATGCAAATAACAGATAAGGGGAGATGGGACCCCCTTGTCTTAGTCCTCTAGCACTCTTGAAAATACCAGTAGGCATACTATTAATTATAAATGAGTAGGAAGGATAAATAATATAAGCCTTAACCCACCTAACAAACATATTAGGGAATCCCAAAATCTCTAAAGTTTGAAGGATAAAGCCCTTTTCAACATAGTCAAAAGCCTTTTTGAAGTCCGCTTTTATTATACAATTAGAACAACTATTCTTCCTTTGATAAATTTTCATCATTTCTTAAACAATAGAGACATTATCCCCAATCATTCTCCCTTGAATAAAGGCGCTATGATTATTAGAGATTAGAGAATTCAAGACTGTCTTTAACTTGCTTGCTAGAAACTAACTTGTATAAGAAATTAGTGCATGCAATGGGTCTAAAATCTTCAAAGGATGAAGGGCAAGAGGACTTAGGAATCAAACAAATATGAGTTTTGTTGATCAACTTCAGTAGCAATAATCTTGATAAAAATTCAAATAATGCTCTCTTCACCATAGGACCAATTTCCTACCAGTTTTTAAAAGGAAGTAACCATTAAAGCCATTAGGTCTTGGGGATTTGTTTGGACTAATTTGAAAGACCACCTCTTCTATCTCTTTGCCCTTTATAGGCTTAGAGATAAATGCAACTTGCTCCTGATAGATTCTTTTTAATGAAAAAGAAAAGAGGAGTAGAAGTTAGTGCATAAGAAATTAGTGCATGCAATGGGTCTAAAATATTCAAAGGATGAAGGGCAAGAGGACTTAGGAATCAAACAAATATGAGTTTTGTTGATCAACTTCAGTAGCAGTACTCTTGATAAAAATTCAAATAATGCTCTCTTCACCATAGGACCAATTTCCTACTAGTTTTTAAAAGGAAGTAACCATTAAAGCCATTAGGTCTTGGGGATTTGTTTGGACTAATTTGAAAGACCACCTCTTCTATCTCTTTGCCCTTTATAGGCTTAGAGATAAATGCAACTTGCTCCTGATAGATTCTCTTTTTAATGAAAAAGCAAAGAGGAGTAGAAGTTATTAGTGTACGAGAACAACTATAATAGCTCTTAAAGTATCTCTTAGCTTTATATAAGAGATCCATTTATTGAGAAATCTCACTACCATTAGGAAATTTAAGAGGAAGATTCTATCTGTGTTTTCCTAACGAAAATAGATTTAAACAAGAATTTAGTGAGCCTTTCTCCTCCTTTAATCCAGTTGGCTTTGGCCTTTTGTTCTATGAGGCTATTATAGTCTATGGTGGTTTACAGATAATTTCTCAAGAGAGTCTTTTAAGTTTCCAATAAGAGAGAGTTGGTAGGATCTCTGGCGAGTTTACCTTGAATAAGGGAGCTTTTTATGTTTAAAAGGACCTCTCCTTTCTTAAACTTGGAAAAGATTATCTACCTGCATAGGTGAATTGTCTGAAAATAATGGATCTAGAAATTTTGACACACTATTAGAAAATTGGGTTAGCCAATCCGGATTACTAAGGTATGATCCAGTTTCTTCCTTAATGCCCATCTACCAGACTGTTTATTGGTCCAAGTGTAGAAATGCACCTGAAATTTTAAGTCAAAAACTCCCAATTCACCCACACAATCACTAAAGTTAGATGAGAAGATTATCAGGTTGTTGTCCCCATCAACAGCCTGATATAGTAGCCTAGGTCTATTCACTCTCTTATGAATATCCATCAAGTTATCCCATAAGAGCTTTCTTTGAAAAGCATGATTATCACTATATATAAATGAGGATAAAAATTTAAACATTTTCCTGAAGAAGTTTCCATTTCAGGTGGATTACTTGCGTCTCCATTTCAAAAACTTTAACATTCACAGAAAATATGATCATATCCTATAATGATTCTCTCATACTTATGAGCTTGATGGTAACAAAAAATTTTCCATTTAGAACCCATTTTATTTAGAATCCTAAGATTATTAAGTCTAATTTTGGTTTCCAATAGAGCAAATGTCTATGGTTTCAAATTGTAAACAAAAATCCCTTAAATCTGAGAGCTCTTTATGGAAGTCAATCCCCATCATATTCTAGGTAATGACTTTCTTATATCAAAAAGCTTTATTTTTAGAGCCCTTACCTTTGCTCCTATTGGATTTCCTTTTGGTGTCTGATAAAAATTTCCCAATAAAAGGATCATCCTCCTTATTCTTTTCAGAACGTGGAGGATTTGCATCCATTTGATCAAGAGTATTTGCATAATCATTAGCGTTATTAGGCAGCTTTTCCACAATGACCACTTTTCGATGGTAGGTATATTAATATTTTTATGGCCTTCTATTATGGAGTGACAAGGAGTTGTTTCCTTATAGTGATGCCAATTCCAAGCCCTTGATCAACTTTCCCTTCTCTCATTAGCTCCCCATAATCACCCCTTTGGAAAATCTTATTTTTGGGGATCCATCTCTTACCTTAAGAAATAAGGACAGGCTTCCATTAGTATTGGACTACCACATTATCTTCATATAGAGCTCCATCGATTCCCAATCTCATAACTAGGATGGCTTTAGGTAAGTCTTTGTTGTGTTCCATATTAATACATATTCTATCATATCTTTTTCTCTCAATTCCTTTTACTTACGAAACTAGGAACCATTTTGTTGTCAAATGTTCAAGGTGAAAATTGTATAGATTCACCCACATTATAATAAACTTGTGTTTGTTAGACTCAACTTGGAATGTAGACTACCGAGGCTATAGGAAGAGTGGAAATTTAGAGACATGCCGTGACCTTTCTTCAATGATCTTAAGGGCTTGAGCTTTAGAGGAAAAAGTAAAATGATTTATCTATCTTCTGTAATTAAAGCTTCAATAAATTCTTTGTTTTTACATATTGATGTTGCCTATTTTTGGATGACAAGAAACATAGGTTGCTTTTTTTAGAAGATTCCAATAAGGGAGTTCTTCCATAATTTAACTCCTTCCTAAAGAATTTCCAAATCTAGAGCAACAACTATTCGATCATCTTCAATCTTAGGAGGGAAAAATGTAGGAAAATTTCGGTGTGAGCATCACATGCCCACTGTGCGGAAAACAAAATTTTTTATTTCGGGACCTTCCCGAAAGTCAGGATCCATGTGACTATATAACAAAGTCAAACCAAAACGACCAAAGGAGATCGTCTCTAACAGTATCCACGCAGAGATCGGAGAACCTAACCGGGACAAACTCTTTGACCTGGGAATAGCTAGAACAAATTAAAGAGTGCTAGCTCTTACCTTTGTCCTTGGAGAGTTTGAGAAACGATGGAGAAGAAGAAAATACTTGGAGAGGAGATGAGCTTGATGATCGATGGATGAGAGATCAAATCTCTTAGGTTTCACAAAACCTTTCTTCTTCATTATCTTTTTATCCAAAGCCAACGACCATCCATTTCATCATTTAGCTATTTTGTATTTAGTCATTTAATACAACTAATGACAAAGCATAAAGGAGAAGCATCTCCTCACTTTCCACGTTAGTCTCATATATATATATATATATATATATATATATATAATAAAGACAAGCTTCATCTCCTCCTTCTTCCACGTATAGCATATATATATATATATATAATTACTTAATTAATTAATATAATATATATATGTATATTAATGTTGAGGTGGTCCATTACATCGGGTTGGTCTCTACGGTCCCGGTATGGAAAACCACTGAAAACTTTTTTCAGCAATATTGATGTCGCGATCTCATCGGGACATATCTCGATCTCATCGGGATCCATTTAATCCGATTGCTCTCCATTTATTGGATCTCTATCCAAAACTATTTTACTTAATTCTCCGAGACACTCTTATCGCTGTGACCCATTAGGTTCCGGTTATGTTAGCCACTTAGATCAACATTTAATCCAAGCAAGTCATGAGCGGTATCTAGCAACACATCATGACCCCCAATTGACCGGAATGTAATTGGTTTGACGAATGAACCTATATTCATCATGAACCATATCACGAACCTTTCTATAGACAATTACCGTGCAATTCGTCCTTTCACCATGCTATACCCCACTTGGTTATGAGTATGAGCAAAGTGTCAACTTTTACTAGACTGACTATGTCAAATCTAGTCCAAGTGATTTCAGTTCTTGTCCTGGGACTCATTACTTAATATGTCAATGAAGACACTCTTCATGACATATGTACTCGATCGAGAGATTTTCAAGTAATGACCCTGACAAGAGGCCATGGGTATCATCTTCGCTATCACGTAAGTGGTGAATCCTCTATTGGCTACTTAATTACCTTCAATACCTTAAACTGCACTCCAAGCACCACCTACGAGCGACCTCAGAAGGCAATAAAGAATGGAGTCAAAGCACGTAATCAAGATTCAAGATATCCTCGAGTACCTCAAGTCTAAGGATACTTGCACCATTGCTATGATGATATTATCAACGACATTAGAATAGGACATCCATGTGATGATCTCATAGCAGTCATCCAATGTACTTACTACCTCTAGTAAGCATCCACATCTCAACCCTAAATATCTCATATTTACGCTTCGAGATCCACCGCTGATCAAATCAAGGAGCTTGAAATGTGCTAGTCTCTCCGGATTACCGATGTCCAGCCAAGAATCCTATGACTAGGATAATTTAGATATCTTGACATAATTGCACATGATAGGAATCTCGAGTATGATCACATCACAATTTCCTTCATGCTATGTCATATATCATGGACTTCATTAATTTGCTTATAGATCAATATCCATTCATAAATTATGAACATCAAATTAATGAAATATGCCTTTCTTTATTTATTCATAAAGTATGTACACAATTTTGTACAAAATGCGCTAAAGGCGATTGCCTTTAGGGCACTACTCTAACAAAATCTCCCACTTGACATAAAGCCAATCGCCTTGATATCTAATACCATAGGCAAGTACATGAGAATCAAAGTTCTTCTGTGACAATGGCTTTGTCAACGGATCAGCAATATTCTGCTCTGTGGGAATTCTCTCTATCTACACATCACCTCGATCAATGATCTCCCTGATCAGGTGATGTCTGCGAAGTACGTGTTTGGATCGTTGATGAGACCTTGGTTCCTTCGCTTGCATGAATAGCCCCATTGTTATCACAATACAATCAGATGGGCCCATCATCTGCTAGGAACCACACCAAGTTCAAGAATGAACTTCTTGATCCAAATCGCTTCCTTTGCTTACGTCTGAGCGACAATGTACTCGCCTCGATCGTTGAATCGACATTGTCTCTTGTTTGAACTCTTCCAACCGACCGCCCGCCGCTCGATGTGAATACATAACCCGATTGAGATTTAGAATCATCCTTATCGATTGAAAACGGCATCAGATACCCGCCACCGGAGATTTCCATCTTCATATACCAAGAAAACATCTTTAGTCCTTCGCAAGTACTTGAGGATATTCTTGAAAGCCACCCAGTGACCCTCACCAGGATCCGATTGGTATCTGCTTGTAACACTTAGAGCATATGATACATCGGGTCTCATACATAGCATATCATACATGATAGATCCTACTGCAGATGCATACGAGATCATATTCATGCGCATCCTCTCATCTTGTGTCTTAGGGCACATAGATTTCAAGAGTGTTATCCCATGAGTCACGGGAAGGTACCCTCTCTTGGATTGTTCCATGCTAAACCTCTTTAGCATCTTGTCTATTTACGTTGATTGTCAAAGACCAAGCAACCTTTTTGATCTATCTCTATAAATCTTTATCCCAAGGATATAAGTTGCTTCACCAAGGTCTTTCATGACAAATTGTTTGGACAACCAAATCTTGACAACTTGTAGCATAGAGACATCGTTTTCTAGTAATAATATGTCATCTACATACAACATAAGGAATACGATTGCAGTCCCACTAACCTTCTTATACACACAGTATTCATCCAGATTTTGTGAGAAACCAAACTCTTTGATTACCTCATCAAAACGGATATTCCAACTCCTGGATGCTTGTTTCAATCCATAGATGGATTTCTGAAGCTTTCATACCTTTTCGCCATCATAGGAGGTGAAGCCCTCGGTTGTGTCATATACATATCCTCATTAGATTTCCATTTAGAAAGTCGTCTTCACATCCATTTGCCATATCTCATAATCATAATGAGTGGCAATGGCTAGAGTATCCTAATGGATTTAAGCATTGCTCATCGGATCAAGGTCTCGTCGTAGTCAATTCCTTATCTTTGACGAAAACCTTTAGCCACAAGCCTTGCTTTATACGTAATCACATTACCATCCATGTCAGTTTTCTTTTTGAAAACTCATTTACACCTTATGGGTTTTATTCCTTCGGGTGGCTTAACCAAAGTCCATACTTGGTTTTCATACATGGAATCCATTTCAGCTTTCATGGCATGAAGCCATTTCTCAGACTCTGAACTCTTCAGAACCTCTTCGTAGGTAGTAGGCTCATTATCTTCTATGAGCAATACGTCATTATGTTCATTCACGAGAAATCTATATCTCTCGGGAAACGAGCGTATCCTACGTGACCTACAATTTTGTGTGTTGTAGAAGGTTGAATGTACTTCATCTGTATGAGTCACAGTTTGAGTTCAGCGATTGATTCTGCGTCGTTCGAGCATCTTGAACTTCTTCAAGTTCAATTTTGCTCCCACCGCCTTCTTGTAAAGAAACTCTTTCTCTAAAAGACAACATGCTTTGAAACAAACACCTTTGTTCCTCAAAGAAGGTAGAATTGATATCTCATTGTTTCTTTAGGATATCCTACTAACAAACACTTGTCGGACTTTGCATAAAGTTTATCCGATCGTGTCCGCTTCACATAAGCAAGACAACCCCAAACTTTCAAATGAGTAAGATATGGTCTTTGTTAGTCCACATCTCATATGGAGTAACATCAACTATCTTTGATGGAACTTTGTTTAGCAAGTAAACAATGTCTCGAAAGTGCATACCCCAAAAGGATTTTGGTAACTTTGCAAAGCCCATCATTGATCGTACCATATCTAACAAGGTTCCATTTCTCCTTCTGCCACACCATTATGTTTGTGTGTACGGAGAAGTCCATTGAGATAAAATCCCATTATCTATGAGATAATCTAAAAGCTGTTGGTCTAAGTATTCCCACCACGATCGATCGTAATGTCTTGACTTTTCATTTTCTCTAATTGTTTGAACTTTTCAAATGCTTGATTTGTATCTCATCGAATCTGGTACCCATATCGAGAATAATCATCGATAAAGGTAATGAAGTAAAGACAACCACTTCTAGCATGGATGGACATCGGACCACATACATCCGAATGGATTAGGTCTAATACTCCACGCTCATTCACCCTTTCCTCAAAGGGTAACTTAGTCATCTTGCCTAATAAACAAGATTCACATGTGTCATATGATTCATAATCAAATGACCCTAAACTTCCACTCTTATGGAGCTTAGATATGTCTCTCATTTATATGGCCATGCGACAATGCCATAAGTAAGTTGATTTTAAATTATCTCGTTTATGTCTTTTCGTGTCATTGACATTCATAATTGGATGTGACATATCTAATATGAAAATTCCATTGCATAATGTACCAAGACCATAAAGCATTCCATTCAAACTAATAGAACAACCATTGTTGCTAAAAGTCAAATGAAACCAAATTCTAATTAAACAAGAAACAGACAATATGTTCTTTGTTAAAACAGGTACAAAATAATATTCATCTAATTTAACTACAAGCCCAGTGGGGAGTGACAAAAAGTAAATGCCTACGGCTAATGCAACAACTCTTGCTCCATTTCCCACACGCAGTCTAGTTCTCCTTTATGAGTCATCTCATCGTCCCTCGAGGCCCTACATATCATTGCATATGTGTGAGCCACAACAGTATCTAATATCCATATGTTATGGTCGAAACAGATAACCTCAATGACAAACATACCAAGGAGCCGAGGCATCCGATGCCTTCTTTTGCTTCAGCTTCTTCCAGATAGAATTTACGCTTAAGCTTCCGGTGGTCCAATCTTGCCACAATGGAAGCAAGTTCCTTTGTGCGATTTCTTTGGTTTTCTTTTGGCTGCACTTCCTTTGGTTTCTTAGACTTTTCTTCTTTAGATTCTTTTCTTTGAACCGTAAGAAGAAGAGTCTACCACGAGCAACGGCTTGCTATCCTTCTTGATAGCATCAACAAAGAAGTGGATTAAGAAGTGGAACATCTAGGACATATCCTAGTTCCTCATCCGAGAACAATTCTCAGATTTCTCAGCCAATCAAGAAAAATAGGTCCAGTTAATTTATTTGAGTCCATTAGTGAGCGCAAATTCACACTAGAAGTCATCTTCAATCAACCTAAAGAGAAAGAGAGAAAGAATGTTAGAATAAAATTACATGCATGATCATAAGGACTTGCATGACATGCATATGACTCCCACTAGTTTCAAAAAATCCATAACCCTCATTACGAATCCAAGAAACATTATGACAAAATGTCCTAGTGGGTCGATATCCGACATTCCTAAAAATGACCTTGGGTTTACCCAACAAGCCACCTTAGGTCAATCGGTAGGTATCAGTCATACCAATTGCATCATAGATATCCGACATTACTAAAATGATCTTGGTTTACCCAACAAGCCACCTTAGATCAATCGGCGTATCGATCATACCAGCTTACATCTTAGGTGCAATTATCATTAGTGCTATCAACTCGTGATGTATGCACGTACATTGGGTTATCAACTCTTGATGCGCGCACATCGATGTACACTACCCAATTTGCCTCTCATCCACGTTAACTTTGAGTTTACTCAACAAATTAACGCTTAGTGAAAACCGACCCATTAATCCGAAAATCTTATTTTCATGGTTCAACATATCAAGATAGAGTGAGTTTGGGTTTACCCAACAACCCGAACTCTATAAGAACTCGTTCTCCCATATTAATGGAAGGCGTTAGTTTTCATATTCTATGTGAGGGATTTCAAACTCCGGTCTCATCCAAGCTGTAGGATTATAGTCACCATGACTATATGGAATGATTTAGGGCATTTGATCAATCACGTTGAGTCTATACCTAAAATCATCCATCATCCCACCTTTGCATGTTGTAAGTCGACTTGTGTATGTATAAGTCGACTTATCTTAGAATGTTAGTCGACTTATGCCACTGTGCACGAACAAGTCGACTAGTACCATTGTGCAAGTTGACTTATTTGACTACAGTTCACGAACAAGTCGACTTGTGCATGTGTAAGTCGACTTATCCGAAAATACAAGTCGACTTATACATGTGTTAGTCGACTTGTGCATGTGGAATTGCTATCTAATCGGCTAATTTCTCAATCTGTGCAGTTCCAATTCACAATACCAAGTCTAATACACTTAACCTTGATGTACCAATGAAACACTTTCATTGTTGCTTACCATATATAGTCATGCTATACTTGAAAAACTTGAAATCGATGAATACACTATTATTCACTTAGATTTCCAAATAATTTTAGAATATCAAACTATCACCCTAAGTATCTCTAGGTAGTCTACACTTTATCAAGACTACTTTGGAACTGATCACAAAATTTGTGACGGCCAAAACAATCAAGATAAGGAATATACTAACGAGACGCTAATGAGACATATTTGACATCCGAAAATTGTTTGGAAACCCAATTTCAAGAAAATTAGTTTGGCAAGCATACAACATAAATGTAACATATTTTAATCACATTAAAAATGATCCAAGGCATTGGAACTGAAAACTACACAACTAATCATTCCAAACAAAACAGCTCCAACAACTTTCTCAAAAATGCCAAGCTCTGTGTTTTTCTTGAAAAACTCATTGAAACAGTTTCAATAAATTCTGAGAAAATTACAGACCTACAACATGTTCACAACATTCTCCACGAATTTTTTCAGGATTTATTTCCATCAAAAACTCAACCAACCTCATCAACAAAGCCAATGTTAAATCTGTGTTCCTCAACACAGATATTCCCAGCAGAAGACAATAAATTCTCAAATAAATAGTAAATCACCTCGAAAACATTTTTTCATTCTCATAGACATTCATAAACATCTTAGAGACATGTCAGTGAAACAAAATCCAAAAACAATTTTTCTATAATTTTTTCTCGAATTTATAAGCATGTCTGTTCATTGAATGTGCACAAGCACAGCAACCAGAACATTAGGGAATAAATTAGCAAAACCATATCAAATCACATTGATAAATTCCAAGCTTCCACAGACATATGCAACAACATCTTGTGAACATATCTGGGCAAGATAATTTCGAAAAACAATATCTCTATACTGATTTCGAATTTGACATTTACAACATGCATCATTGTCACAAGCAATAGGCAACTCTGACCTAGTCATGATTTCTTCGTTATATACGACACAAGTGGCTCTGATACCACTGTAGGAAAATCCCGGTGTGAGCATCACATGCCCACGGTGCGGAAAACAAAATTTTTTTATTCCAGGACCTTCCCGAAAGCCAGGATCCATGTGACTATATAACAAAGTCAAACCAAAACGACCAAAGGAGATCGTCTCTAACGGTATCCACGCAGAGATCGGAGAACCTAACCGGGACAAACCCTTTGACCCAGGAATAGCTAGAACAAATTAAAGAGTGCTAGCTCTTACCTTTGTCCTTGGAGAGCTTGAGAAACGATGGAGAAGAAGAAAATACTTGGAGAGGAGATGAGCTTGATGATCGATGGATGAGAGATCAAATCTCTTAGGTTTCACAAAACCTTTCTTCTTCATTCTCTTTTTATCCAAAGCCAACGACCATCCATTTCATCATTTAGCTATTTTGTCTTTAGTCATTTAATACAACTAATGACAAAGCATAAAGGAGAAGCTTCTCCTCACTTTCCACGTTAGTCTCATATATATATATATATATATATATATAAAGACAAGCTTCCTCTCCTCCTTCTTCCACGTATAGCATATATATATATATATATATATATTAATTACTTAATTAATTAATATGATATATATATGTATATTAATGCTGAGGTGGTCCAGTTACACTGGGGTCGGTCCTACCGGGTCCCGGTATAGAAAAACCACCGAAAACTTTTTTCAGCAATATCGATGTCACTCATCGAGACATATCTCGATCTCATCGGGATCCATTTAATCTGATTGCTCTCCATTTATTGGATCTTTATCCAAAACTATTTTACAAATTCTCCGAGACACTCTTATGCGTGTGACCCATTAGGTTCCCGGTTATGTTAGCCACTTAGATCAACACTTAATCCAAGCAAGTCATGAGCGGTATCTAGCAACACATCATGACCCCCAATTGATCGGAAAGTAATTGGTTTGACGAATGAACCTATATTCATCATGAACCATATCACGAACCTTTCCATAGACAATTACCGTGCAATTCGTCCTTTCACCATGCTATACCCCACTTGGTTATGAGTACGGGAAAAGTGTCAACTCTTACTAGATTGACTATGTCAACTCTAGTCCAAGTGATTTCAGTTCTTATCCTGGGACTCATTACTTAATATGTCAATGAAGGCACTCTTTATGACATATGTACTCTGATCAGAGATTTCCAAGTAATGACCCTGACAAGAGGCCATGGGTATCATCTTCTACTATCACAGAAGTGGCGAATCCTCTATTGGCTACTCAATTACCTTCAATACCTCAAACCGCACTCCAAGCACCACCCACGAGCGACCTCTATAAGGCAATAAGGAATGGAGTCAAAGCACGTAATCAAGATTCAAGATATCCTTGAGTACCTCAAGTTTAAGGATACTTGCACCATTGCTATGATGAGATTATCACTGACATTAGAATAGGACATCCATGTGATGATCTCATAGCAGGTCATCCAATTTACTTACTACCTCTAGTAAGCATCCACATCTCAACCCTAAATATCTCATATTTACAGTTTCTGAGATCCACTGCTTAATCAAATCAAGGAGCTTGAAATGTTCTAGTCTCTCCGGATTACCAATGTCCAGTTTTAGTAATCCTATGACTAGGGATAATTTAGATAATGACATAATTGCACATGATAGGAATCTCAGTAGTATGATCACATCACAATTTCCTTCATGCTATGTCATATATCATGGACTTCATTAATTTGCTTATAGATCAATATCCATTCATAAATTATGAACATCAAATTAATGAAATATGCCTTTATTTATTTATTCATAAAGTATGTACACAACTTTGTACAAAATGCGCTAAAGGCGATTGCCTTTAGGGCACTACTCTAACAAAAAATATAGTGAAAGATCAGAGGAACCTCCAACTAATTGTTTCTAAGTTTTCCTTTCAACAGGAAAATTGGTTGAGGATGAAGCAATTTAGGCTAAACCAGGAGAAGATAAAGGGGGTGTATATGATATTACAGGGGATAGTAAGGGAGGAAAATCCTCCATGTCAAAGCTTTGTTGTAAATAAGGTTTGGGGGTCTGCATAGTAACAGAATAGCTTTTCTAGACGGATGAAAAGTTGTACAGGTACCAAAAGAAGTATGTCTAAATGTGGGAAAACTAAAGATACAAGTAAATGACTAAAATGCCCTTAGTTTAACATCCTTCATAAGGAAGAGATGCAAACTATGGGTTGAAGATCAAGAAAATAATGGAAAGGTGATGGTTTAAAGATGAACAAGGGTAGAGTTCGAAAGCAAAGGCAATAGGATAGCAAGGTAGAAAAGAAGAAAGGTAGAGGATGAGTATGAGTATGGGAGGACCGATTGGCTAAGGAAAATGAAGGGATGGCTTGAGGTTAGAGAGAAGGCAAAGAATCCCTTTCTAACCCATTTTTGTTTGTGATATAATCTATTTGATAATCTAGGAGAAACCATAGATCCACAACACAGGGTTAAAGTAATTCTTCCTTAACATCTCACACTAGTTTGATAATCAAAAGAAAGAGAAATTTTAGATATATAATATTTTAATCTAAAAATTATATATTCCTTGTATTTATTTTCCTCTCTATATATACAAAAAGTATAGTATATATAATGAGTAAATAGAAACTAAGAAAGATATATTACAATGATCAACTATAATTTATTCATAATCAAGATTAGATTATAGCCTAAATATGATGTATTACAGTTATTATAGCTTACATCCCTTGTCAAATTTATTTTAAATGTCAACAAGCATTAATTTGTCAACTATATACTTGTATCAAATAAATTTCATAAATTTAGTGTGCAAATCTGCAATTTAATTTTGAGAAAGAACGTAATGAAGTTGAAGAGATTGGTCTTGCACAAGTTCATGAATATAATGACAATCAACCACAATATATTTTGTATATTCATTGTAAACAAGATTAGTGACCAT
Source organism: Erythroxylum novogranatense (assembly GCA_029891385.1). Classification (NCBI taxonomy): domain Eukaryota; kingdom Viridiplantae; phylum Streptophyta; class Magnoliopsida; order Malpighiales; family Erythroxylaceae; genus Erythroxylum; species Erythroxylum novogranatense. The sequence continues at coordinate 32,060,404 of CM057226.1, read as the reverse complement.
GCAAATAATATTGATCTTATCACTAAAAAGAGATGCAGGTTGATTAAATGAGGTATCATAATTCAAAAGAAATCAACAAAACTAAACAAATTTTGAACTAACTAAAGTCATGAGGTGATACTATGCTTTAGTTAAAGATCTAACAATATGGTCTTGCCTTTTACATTTTCATATAGTAGGTGCTAAACTTAAGAAAACACATTAACTAAATATAGAACAATATACATCAAGGTATCCAACATAATTAACATTAGTAAATATTAATAGTTATAAAGAAGTGGAAGAGAAAATAGATCTTATCCTATAGTATTCTTTATGTATCGAATGATTCAATGATACATTTAAAGATATAAATTATGAGGAATATGAAACTACTAATAAGATATATGTATAGAATAGGATCAATCAATAGTCACCAACATTTTTATTAATTTTAGATTAAGACCCATTGGTGTAGCTCAAGGTTAGTTATGAATAAAATTGGGCAACTTGATCAAATTTTAGCATGATTTTGTTGACTAAGATATACCTTATCATTTGATTGAGAAACTTAAAAAAAAAGTCCATATGAAAGGACAATTAAATAAATTATTTTAACTTATCAATACTTTGTCAATCACTACATATTATAACCATATCATTTGACATATAATAATAAAGAAATGATACCATTAAAGGAATAAGAAATAAATAATGAGTGATCATTAGAGCTTTATTGAAAACTAGCAAGTTTAATTGCAAATAAGAATTTTCAAACCATATATGGGAACTTATTTGAGTCCATAAAAAGTCTCAAAGAGTTGGCATTCTAAATTTATATTAGGAAGAGGGCATTTTGGTAGAGATTTCATATACATATTTTCTTTTAACTTACCATTCAAGAAGACATTTTGAGATCCATATAATACAAAAGTTGTCATTTTGCAAATAAAAATAATAAAGTTCTAATTATAGTCATCTGCATGAACTAAAGAAAGCATCTCTTTATAATTAATAGCATATTTATGTGTATCTTTGAACCACTAATTTGGCTTTATACTTATTAAGAGAACATCATGTTTGAATTTAATAGTATAGATCTATTTGTTACTAATTAAATAGACATCATATGGTGAGGTACTAATTCTCAAGTATTATTTGACTCAAAAGTTAAAATGTTTTCTTCTATGGCACTTTTTCAACATGCATTGTTTGCTACTTTCTTATAGGTAGATGGTATAAAATGGATTTAAGAGTACTATGATGAGCAATAAAAGGATTATAATGTTCTAAAGAGTGATCATACCAATTTGGATGCTGACCAAAATTATAACAGGTTGAACGACATAGTCAGGTTGAAGAATAAGAAGATATAACAAATGAACCTAAAAATCACTTTTTGATAAGAGTGACTATTATTGGAAAATAAAGGAATAAGAGAGAATAATTTATAGGGAGAGTAGGAAGAAGTCATACAAGGAGAGGAAAATAATACAAATTTTTGTTAAAAAAAGAGGTGATATGGAGAAAATGTGTCTCCTTTTTGCATGAAAAATCATAACAAAGATATCCTTTATATTTATTATTATTATTAAGTACACATTTGATTATTTTATAAGATAATTTTGTGCATCCATTTGGAGGTAGAAGAACAAAGTAAGCAAAATCAAAGACTATAAAATGAGAGCACACAAGGAGTTTCTTATACAGTTAAGACCAAGGAATATGATGTTTAAACACAATCATAAGTTGTTGATTGATTTTAAACACAATCATATAAATAGCTTATACATAAAACTATATAGAATATGGGGTTTAAATAAGAAATGATGAGCAATTTTCAATGATATGATGATTTTTCTTTCATTAATCTTTTTTTCTAGGGTATAAGGATAAGATAGTTGATCCAAAATGCCTTTTCTTGAAAGAGATTGGTAAGTTGAGAAGAAAAAATTCTCCTTCATAATCAAAGTGAAAAGCCCAAATAGATTTTGCAATATTAGAAAGATCATATTTGGCATGCAAAAAATCTAAGTAAACCATGTGTAAAATTTGGAGCATAACTCATTGAATAATAAACCAAATTGTATGATCTTGGTATCATTAGAAACTTAAGACACATAGAACAATTGTTTAGAAGAAAGTGTTACAGAAATACATCATTTTCCTAATGGTATTGATTGTGTAAAGTAGACCGAATGAAGTACTTCCAAAGAAAAGTGGAATAGTAATTGAATGTATCAATTTTGAAATTTTGAAGTACAATTGATGTTTACATCAATTTAGTAAGAAAATATACTCAAGAATTTGTCATAAAATGTATCATACATATTCAGTATAAATGAATGTGCATAGTTAAATTTATAATTGTGCATAATAATGATATGTGTTTGTAATAAATATTTTAGAGGAACCCATCGAGCGATCGATTCCGGATATTGCCGGGATGTCGATGCAATAAGCAATAAGGAAGTTTTGCAAGTAATTTAGATGGTAAATTTTGTGAGTAACCTAAGATGGTCTTACCTTGATTTGTTTTGTTTATTATTGAATTGAATTTGATATTGATGAATGTGTACTGAATTGTATACTGATTCTGGACATGAAGGTCGGAGGTATTGATTGATGAATGTGATATTGAAGTGCTACTTGCAGGTGAATATGATTAACTACTTGCTTTGCATGAAATGAATGAAATGACTTTGTTTTGTTTTAAAACTATTAAGTCCTAGTTGTGGGTAAATAGGCATGCCTAGAAGGGTCTGTAGCTGCTTCTATGACACTTCGGTGTCTTCTGTTATTGACACTTCGGTGTCTTCTAATATTGACACTTAGGTGTCGAGACTTCGATCTCTTCTGTATAAGTCCCGTTATCCACTTCTGTAAATAGATTTAGCAGTCTTATGATTTTGTACTCTGACATCAATTTGATTTTGGCATAAGCTAAATTGTATTCTGTTTCTGAAGGGTTTATAACCCTCTTGTGATGAACAATTCTGTTATTTATAAAACTTTGTTTTGTCTGAATTCCTGTATCTGTTGTTGATTTATAGTTTAGTTATTACTCACTAAGTTATATGCTTAGCACGATGGATTTATCCCATGTAGGTTCTAAAAGAGAGATGTAGGAACTAGGACAAGATAACCGCGATGGCCAAAGAAGTCTGATTTTTATTTTGTTCATTTATTTTGAGATTGTTTTTGGACGTGTATCTGATGTCTATAACTCCTGAATTTTTATTTTGATGAGTTGTAATAACCTTAATTCAAACTGCTTTATGAAATTATTATATGTGATGTATATTTATTGAGATTTTAGTAATACATATATAAAGTGTTTTGTATGTTTCGAAATGCTTCGTGTTTAGTGTATTCTGTGTGTGTGGAACTTACAATATCCTCCCAGGGGTTATTAGGGCATCACATTATACCCATAACTTGTGTACTAAATGATGAAAGCTTGAGGCAGCTTTGGAGAGAATAAATAAGCTCTTGTTAAGATTGATATGCAACGCAGTATGACCCTTGAAGATATCCAAACCTTTATGAGGGTGTTGATGGAGTTCATTTGGCCTCTACAAATAAGAAGAAGATCATCAGTGAACCCAAGAATAAGAAGAGCAATCTTTTTATAGTTAGAGTGGTATTTGAAATTCGAGTTTAGTTGTACTTCATGTTTAATGATGGAACTGAGAATTTCTATGCGTAGGATGAAAATATATGTAGATAGAGGATTCCCCCTATCGAACCCCCTAGATGCCTTAAAAAATTTGGTAGGTCTTCCATTAATGAGCACAACTAAAGAAGCAGAAGTGATGCATTGCTTTAACCAATTGATGAACATAGTTAGGAATCCGAAGGCTTGGAGTATGATCCATATAAATTCCTATTTAATGTTGTTGAAAGCTTGGAGCATGATTTATATGAAATCTCAACTGATGTTGTCGAAGGCTTTGTGAAAATCAATTTTTATTATACAATTGGGAGCGTAATTGGAACGAGAATATCCTTTAAGAAGTTCTTGGATAATAAGTATATTATCACCAATATGGCAATCCTGCATGAAAGCACATTGATTCTCGTTGATCAAAGGAGATAAGACCCTTTTCAATCGTGTTGTGAGTATCTTAGAGATAAGTTTATAGAGAAAATTTGCATATGATAAATTGAAAGTCCTAAAATGTAGAAGGGTTAAGACCTTTAGGGATCAAGCGTAGAAAAGTTTAGTTGATCTCCTTAAGAAGGATCCCTTTAGTGAAGAATTCTCAAACTACCTATTTCACAAAAGGGCCTTCCAAATGTATAAAAATGTATATTATATGCCAAGATTTTTGGAAGAAATGGTTATTAAAACCATCAGATTTGGGTGCTTTCAAACCATCCATATCAAATACTATTCTTTCAATTTCGCTATCATCAACAGATTGAGTGAGAAGCTCACAATCAAGAGAAGAAAATTGTTGTAAATTCAATAATCTGAGATCATATAGTGTCATTATCGAATAGCTAGGTAATCCTAGAAGAGAAGTAAAATAACTTGTAGCTTCATCTTGAATTTCTTGAGGATTTAAGAGTAGTGAACCTATCTTAGATGTGATAGAATGGATTTTGTTTATATTACGCCTTTCTAGTATGGATTTGAAGAAAAAACTAGAACAGACACCATCATTAAGCCATTGTACTTTTGCTTTTTGTTAAAGTAGAGAATGGTGATTGCTCACTGCTTGCAAATAATTGTTAAGTGCTAGTCTGTCCTTATCCATAAGGTTTAGATCAGTAAGGTGTAATGCAAGCTCTAATTGAATAGCTTTTATGTTTTTCCTTTTTAAGTGAAAAGCAGAGATAGTGGAGCCTTGTACAGATTTCAAGAGTTTAAGCTCCTGCTTGATACATTTCAGCTTTTGGACACAATGATATTACTTAGCACCTACACAGTTGAAATTTACACCCTTCTTGCATGCATCTGGAAAGCCAATATCATGTATAATATAGTTGTTAAATTTGAAAGGAAAATGAGAAAAAGGTTACTAAAACAAGGTTTTGATTATAATTAGAGAATGATATAAGAATAAAGGGCCTTTGAAATTAGCAAAACTATATGGAAAGACAGTTAGCCAAGTTTCATTCACCATTTCATGATCAAGTTTTTGTTTTCTTGCCAAGATGAGGATTGTTTGTTCAACCAAGTAAATGTATTTCCAATGAATTTTATATAAGTCACGCCTATGTCATGAGCACATTCTATGACATCCTCTAAATGGTTTTTAAGATTACAATGGCCTTGAGCTTCAGAGGGAAGAGGGTGGAGTTAAAATCACCACAGATCAGCCATGGTAAGGTAATACAACTATTGATGGTCGAAGATTACTCCAAAGACTTCTTTGAAATGAGAAGTTACTCACATAGAAAAAGGATATGTTTATATCAACATTCACCTATAGAAAAATCAGATGGAGATGCATGGTTTGTTCAGTGGACTCCAAAAAGTTGACTTTGAGTTCATCCTTGTTATAACAAAGGATGATTTTGCCAAAAACATGATGTTGATGATTAGATAGCATACTCCACTGGGGACCAAGAAGGTGTAACTTACATAAGTTCTGTAGTTTTATTTTGGTTTCAAGAAGAGAAATTAGTAGAGGGTTTTCATGTAAGACAAAGTCCCTTAAATACAAAATCATAGAGAGGTTATTTATTTTACGTACATTCCATGTTAAGATTGACATTAAACGAGTGAGCTTGTGGAGCCTTTATTTTTCCCCTTTTGATTTTCTTCTCCCTAGAATGTGGAAGGTCTGTCCATTCGTAGCTTTTTTGATACAAGGATCTTTTGCTTGAGTATACACAGTAGATATGGTCGGTCAGGTATGATTATCACTGGGAGTGCCTGAAATCCCATTAGTTATGCTTGAGTCTGGTGGTATGTTTTTGATATCATGCTCCTTGATGTCGTAGTTGTTTGGAAAAAGTTATGTGGTACCATTTGTGGTTGTGATTATATTTTAAGCTGAGGAAGATTCAATAAGGGAGTTATGTGGTGTATTTTGCATCATTGTAAGTTTTTTATGCTCCATTGGAGCTATAAGTGGCGTGGAGGGTGAGGGAGGAACAATTGGTTGTTGTTCAGAGTCTTCAAATCCCATCAGCTCTTGATAACTTCCAATAGAGAATTTCTTTCCTGTAGTTTTCCATACTTTTCCATGCAATTTGGAAGTTGGTCTCCATGGTAGGATATGGAAATGGTGTCTTCCCATAGCTTATGGTCTTCCTCTAACCTAATTATAGGAATCTCATTCCGTAGTTCCTTAGAAAGCTCAGTGCTGACATAAATTCAGGCTTATCCAACTTTTCTCTTCATCGCAATAAGTTCATCCATACCTAATAGTTTATCAACATAAATAGCCAAGGAGCTTAACCCCTAGGTGGTCCAATATTCCAAAGGACCATTGTGAAAATTAATCTAGATAGGAACATGTTGAAACCTGATATTATCAAACTGTGAGCTAGGTTGCCACACTTGTAAAAAGATGGGTTGATTCCCAAGATGCCACGGACCATCTTCAAGGTTTCTTCAAGCCTCAGAAACATATGAGAAAACGAAGAGAATGAGGTTGTCCTTAGTAAGTAAAACATCAGTTAAACCTCCTACTTTCCATGTTTTAGTGGTCCAGCGGTATATGAGAAGGTTGATCATTTTTCAAAATAAGAGTTGATTCCTAATTCTTAGCTCCCTTTTGGAGAATTGAAATGTTTGGACACACCACAAGCTTACCATCCAACTCTTAAGGTGGAGTGAAGGTGAGAGTCAAGGATGGTTTATCCCCAACCACCTGCTTCTATGTTTTCTAGGGAGGGAATGTAGAAGATATGAAGGGTGATGGTTTTTGGGGAGGTTTTATCGATGGTAAGGATAGGGATGAATGCTAAGGTGCTTGTTTAGGGGAGGAGGAGGAAGATGGTTTGGCATGGAGGGGTAATGGGGGAAAGTCTAAGACCTACAGGGCAGAGTTGGCAATCGTGTTGTTGAATAAGGAACGTGGCGTTGGTGGGAGGAAGTTTGTCAGGAAAGTTTAAGATAAAACATGGTAAGTGGCTCTAGTGGGAAGAAAGAGTTTTAAAGGGAAATACAAGAATGCCCTGGGTGAGCTAAAGACAAGAAAAACAAGAGATGTGAGTATCAGAGGGTGAAGGAGGTTGGGTACAAGCATGCAAGCTAGGTGAATCAAGCATGAGGAGTATTTCTATATAGATAATTTATAATACATAACTTATTAAAAAATGTGGCATGCTTATTTAACTGTACATTACTAAGCAAATTTGCATCCATCTTAAGCACAGGCTAGACATCTAATATTAGTTTGTTACTTAAATAAGTTTTAATAACTATTGTATTATTTTATTTTCACTTCTTAGTGAACTTCATTGTTAATGCTTTATTACTTAAATCCTTGTCATTTTTCTCGGGTTTACAAGCTATTTATCCTTATTACTAAAAGATGATAATGTCATTATAATGAATAAGATTCTTTCCTCTTATTTATCTTCCATAACTATATTTACTTGTTAAAATAGCTTCTCTTAAAAAAATTTGGAAGCATCTTATATTTGGATTAAACCAATGTAAGAATTAATGTATGATTAATCTTGTTATAGTATGTAGTATCCTTGCCATTATTTTTAGGTTATTCTCTATTTTTATTGTAACCTATTTGCATTTATTTTATTGATCACATCTTAAAAAAAGTTTCAATAGCCTCTTTTCTTGTTTTTCTAATAATTTGTTTATTTAATTTCCTCCAAAATTTTGCCGATTGAATAAGCATCAATTTAAAAGATTTTTAATTATTTTAAGCGAGAGATATTTGATTCTATTTATTTCAAAACAAAGAAACTAATAATAACTATTCTTACGATTCTTGAATACAGGAATTCATCTCTAAATAGGAATCTTATTGACAATTTTAATTACGTTATCGTATACTCATTTACAAATTTGAAGCCTTGAATACTAAAAGTTTTGAAATCTCTTTCCAAATTTAGAAGTTGCATATTCTTATTCTCATCCTTATTCTATAATATTTTAACTTATTTCAAAATTCTTTTATTGTGTTACAGCTAAAAGACATGATTTTATATAATTACTTGTAAAAGAACTTTTAATTTTAAAATTATCAAAACAAATCTTTCTAATTTTAAATTTTCAAGAAAAATTCTTTTATACTACATTGTGAAATATAAAAGATATGAACAATATTCATAGATCAATTAAATGATATTAATATAGCAACCAAATATAGTCTTAAATTAGGCCGACTGAATCAATTAAATAATTACAAATTAATTATTTTGTTATAATTATCTTAAGTTATTAGTCTAAGCTAGTTTTACTTGGTTAGAATCAAACTTAAGATTTATGTTGAACCATTATATAAATATTATTTTTTGATCTACGTCGTATATTATTCATATTATATATATTTCATTTTTATTCTTTAACAAAAGTATAAGAAAATAAATTTTCTAAAAATTTAAAAATAATTTTTGATAATTTTAAAATTAAAATTTAAGAATAATTATACACTATATAGAGTTTTATGACTTTTAATTTTATTTTATAAGACATGAAAAGGGCTAAATAAACTCTAACATTTACACTAGTGTACAAAATAGACCCTAACACTCCACGGTGTTTGATAGATGAATATTTGACTATTTTGCTTAATATTTTATAATTTTATTTTATATTTGGTACTTAATTTGCTTCGAGTGTGTTTACAAGTGATTATTGCCTTCATGGACTTAAAGAAGAAGAATTCGGGCAAAAATACATCAAAAATGAAAAATTAGCAATATGGAATAAGTGCACAGGCCCATGCACTTTCACAATTTTAGGCATTTTAGACATACATAGTCTGATACACGGTAGTGTATCAGACCGTGTAAGTCCCAAAAATCGTAGTTTTTAATATAAAATATATTTTCAGTGATTGAATAGAAGGAGAGACTTTGGGAGGCGATTTCTAGATGTGGAGAATATCCAGAAGTAGGGATGTCAAATGTGGCCCGACCTGGCTCGGCTCGATTTTGGCTTATGTCTCCTTTGGATGATTACATATGTAGGAAAATCCCGGTGTGTACATCATATGTACACTGATGAAAACAAAATTTTTTTATTCCGGGACCTTCCCGAAAGCCAGGATCCATGTGTCTATATAACAATGTCAAACCATAACGATCAAAGGAGACCGTCTCTAACAGTATCCACGCAGAGATCGGAGAACCTAACCGGGACAAACCCTTTGACCTGAGAATAGCTAGAATAAAGTAAAGACTGCTAGATCTTACCTTTATTCTTGGAGAGCTATGGAAGAACGATGAAGGAGAAGAAACTTGGAGAGAAGAGCTTGAAGATGATCGATGATGAAGATAGCTTGAGAGAGAAACTCTTTCTCTTCAAACCTTTCTTCTTCTCGCAAAATCCCACGATCATCAACCTCATTTTAGTCTTCAAATAGCTTTTTGCTTCTCATGGACACTTTTCATCCACGATGATCACCTTCCTTTAGCATTTTTTTCTTTTAGTCAATTTTGTCTTTAACCATTTAAAGACATTAATGACTAAAGACATTTGGTCTTCTAACCTCCATCCACGTTGATGCATATATATATATATATATATATATATATATTATATATATTAATTATATATATATATATATATATATATATCAAGTGATCCAATCACACTGGGTCATTCTACCACCGCCTACCGGGTCCCGATATGGAAAACCACCGAAACCTTTTTCAGCAATATCAATGTCGCGATCTCATCGAGACATATCTCGATCTCATTGGGATCCATTTAATCCTATTGCTCTCCATATATTGGATCTCTTCCAAAACTATTTTACAATTCTCCGAGTCACTCTTATCGCGTAGACCCATTAGGTTCTCGGTTATGTTGGCCACTTAGATTAACACTTAATCTGAAAGCAAGTCATGAGCGGGTCTAGTAACACATCATGACCTCCAATTGACCGGAAAGTAATTGGTTTGACGAATGAACCTATATTCATCACGGACCATATCACGAACCTTTCCATAAACAATTCTCGCAATTCGTCCTTTCACCATGCTATACCCCATTTGGTTATGAGTATGGGCAAAGTGTCAACTCTTACTAGATCGACTACGCCAACTCTAGTCCAAGTGATATCGCTTCTCATCTTGGGACTCATTACTTTATATGTCAATGAAGACACTCTTCATGACATATGAACTCCGATGAGATTTTCAAGTAATGACCTCGACAAGAGGCCATGGGTATCATCTTTGCTATCACGTAAGTGGTGAATTCTCTATTGGCTACTCAATTACCTTCAATACCTCAAGTCGCACCCAATCACCATCCTATGAGCGACCTCGTAAGGCAACAAGGAATGGAGTCAAAGCACGTAATCAAGATTCAAGATATCCTCGAGTACCTCAAGTCTAAGGATACTTGCACCATTGCTATGATGAGATTATCAACGACATTAGAATAGAACATCCATGTGATGATCTCATAGCAGTCATCCAATGTACTTACTACCTCTTGTAAGTATTCACATCTCAACCCTAAACATCTCATATTTACAGTTTCTGAGATCCACTGCTTGATCAAATCAAGGAGCTTGAGAAGTGTTAATCTCTCGGATTACCGATGTCCAGCCAGAATCCTACGACTAGGATAATTTAGATATCTTGATATAATTGCACATGATAGAAATCTCAGTAGTATGATCACATCATAATTTCCTTCATGCTATGTCATATATCATGGACTTCATTAATTTGCTTATACATCAATATCCATTCATCAATAATGAACATCAAATTAATGAAATATGCCTTTATTTATTTATTTATAAAGTATGTACACAACTTTGTACAAAACGCGCTAAAGGCGATTACCTTTAGGGCACTACTCTAACAAAATCTCCCACTTGACCTAAAGCCAATCGCCTTGATATTTAATACCATAGGCGAGTACATGAGAATCAAAACTCTTCTGTGATAATGGCTTTATCAACGGATCGATAATATTTTGCTCGGTGGAAATTCTCTCTATCTGGACATCACCTCGTCCAATGATCTCCTAATCGATAATATCTGTGAGTACGTGTTTGGATCATTGATGAGACCTTGGTTCCTTCGCTGCTTGAATAGCCCCATTGTTGTCACAATACAATCAGATGGGCCCATCATAGCTAGGAACCACACCAAGTTCAAGAATGAACTTTCGATCCAAACCGCTTCCTTTCTTTGCGTCAAGCGGCAATGTACTCGCTTGGTTGTTGAATCAACATCGCCTCTTGTTTGGAACTCTTCCAACCGACCGCCCGCCGCTCAAAGTGTGAATAAGTAACTTGATTGGGATTTGGAATCATCCTTATCAAATTGAAAACGGCATCTCAGATACCCGCCACTTTGAGATCTCCATCTCCATATATCAAGAAAACATCCTTAGTCCTTCGCAAGTACTTGAGGATATTCTTGACACCACCCAAGAACCCTCACCAGGATCCGATTGGTATCTCGCTTGTAACACTTAGAGCATATGATACATCGGGTCTCGTATATAACATAACGCATATGATAGATCCTACCGCAGATGCATACGGGATCATATTTATGCGCATCCTCTCATCTTGTGTCTTAGGACACATAGATTTCGAGAGCGTTATCCCATGAGTCACGGGAAAGTACCTTCTCTTGGATTATTCCATGCTAAACCTCTTCAGCATCTTGTCTATGTACGTTGATTGTGAAAGACCAAGCAACCTTTTTGATCTATCTCTATAAATCTTTGTCCCAAGGATATAAGTTGCTTCACCAAGGTCTTTAATGGAAAATTGTTTGGATAATCAAATCTTCACAGATTGTAGCATAGAGACATCGTTTTCTAGTAATAATATGTCATCTACATATAGCATAAGGAATACGATTGCAGTCCCACTAACCTTCTTATACACACAGTGTTCATACGGATTTTTTGAGAAACCATACTCTTTGATTACCTCATCAAAACGGATATTCCAACTCCTGGATGATTGTTTCAATCCATAGATGGATTTCTGAAGCTTGCATACCTTTTCGCCATCATAGGAGATGAAGCCCTCAGGTTGTGTCATATACGTATCCTCAGCTAGATTTTCATTTAGGAAAGCTGTCTTCACATCCATTTGCCATATCTCATAATCATAATGAGTGGCAATGGCTAGGAGTATCTAATGGATTTAAGCATTGCTCTTTGGGTCAAGGTCTCGTCGTAGTCAACTCCTTATCTTTGACGAAAACCTTTACCAACAAGCCTTGCTTTATAGGTAATCACATTACCATCCATGTCAGTTTTCTTTTTGAAAACCCATTTACACCTTATGGGTTTTATTCCTTCGGGTGCCTCAACCAAAGTCTATACTTGGTTTTCATACATGGAATCCATTTCACTTTCATGGCTTGAAGTCATTTCTCGACTCAACTCTTCGTAACCTCTTCATAGGTGGTAGGCTCATTATCTTCTATGAGCAATACGTCATTCTGTTCATTCACGAAATTCATATCTCTCGAACAGGCGTATCCTACGTGACCTACTTAATTTCATGTGTTGTAAAGGTTGAGTTACTTCATCTCATATGAGTCACAGTTTGAGTTCAGCAATTGATCTGCGTCTGCATCGAGCATCTTGAACTTCTTCATGTTCTATTTTGCTCCCACTGCCTTCTTGTAAAAGAAACTCTTTCTCTAAAAAGACATCATACTTTGAAACAAACACCTTTTGTTCCTCAGCAAGGTAGAATTGATATCCCATTGTTTCTTTAGGATATCCTACAAACAAATACTTGTCAAACTTTGCATCAAGTTTATCTGACTGTATCCGCTTCACATAAGCAGGACAACCCCAAACTTTCAAATTACTATGATAGGGTCTTTTGTTAGTCCACATCTCATATGGAGTAACATCCACTGTCTTTGATGGAACTCTGTTTAACAAATAAACAGTTGTCTCGAGTGCATACCCCCAAAAGGATTTTGGTAACTTTGCAAAGCCCATCATCGATCGTACCATGTCTAACAAGGTTCGATTTCTCCTTTCAGCCACACCATTATGTTGTGTGTGTAAGGAGGAGTCCATTGAGATAAAATCTCATTATCTCTGAGATAATCTAAAACCTGTTGGTCTAAGTATTCCCCACTACGATCGGATCGTAATGTCTTGATACCTTTGCCAAGTTGGTTTTCTACTTCATTTCTGAATTGTTTGAACTTTTCAAATGCTTCAGATTTGTATCTCATCAGATACAGTTACCCATATCGAGAATAATCATCGATAAAGGTAATGAAGTAAAGACAACCACTTCTAGCATGGATGGATATCGGACCACATACATCTGAATGTATTAGGTCTAATACTCCAGTCGCTCGTTCACCCTTTCCCTTGAAGGGTAACTTAGTCATCTTGCCTAATAAACAAGATTCACATGTGTCATATGATTCATAATCAAATGACCTTAAACTTTCACTCTCATACAGCTTAGCTATGCGTCTCTCATTTATATGGCCAAGGCAACAATGCCATAAGTAAGTTGATTTTAAATTATCTCGTTTATGTCTTTTCGTGTCATTGACATTTATAATTAGATGTGACATATCTAATATGTAAATGCCATTGCATAATGTACCAGTACCATAAAGCATTCCATTCAAACTAATAGAACAACCATTTTTACTAAAAGTCAAATGGAAACCAACTCTATTTAAACAAGAAATGTATAATATGTTCTTTGTTAAAACAGTACAAAATAACATTCATCCAGTTTAATTACAAGCCCACCTGGGAGTGACAAAAATAAGTGCCTATGGCTAATGCAAAGAACTCTTGCTCCATTTCCTACACGCAGTCTAGTTCTCCTTCATGAGTCGCCTCTATCCCCGAGGCCCTGATATCATTGCATATGTGTGAGCCACAACCGTATCTAACACCCATATGTTATGGTCGAAAATGATATTAACCTCAATGACAAACATACAAGGAGCCGAGGCATCGATGCCTTCTTCGCTTCAATTCTTCGAGATAGACTTTACGCTTTAAACCAGTGGCGGTCTTGCCATAATGGAAGCAAGTTCCTTTAGTGCGCTTTCTTTGGTTTTCTTTTTGGCTGCACTTCCTTTTGGTTTCTTAGACTTTTTCTTCTTTAGATTCTTTTTCTTTGAACCAGAAGAAGAAGAGGCCACCATAAGCACTTGCTTGCTATCTTTCTTGATAGCTTGCTCTGCTGTCTTGAGCAGATTGATCAACTCAGGGATTATCGTGGATATTTGGTTCATCCGATAGTTTAACACAAACTGTGAATAACTATCAGAAAATCCAACTAGAATTAAGTCAACACTTAATTCATAATCCATAATAAAACCTAAGACAGCCAACCTCTCAATATACCCATTCATTGTAACATCCCATTATCGATGCGATGAGCATATTGGTACGGGCAGTTTTGTTATTGCATGAATTGTGATCGAGTGCTTTGTGGCCTCTGATTATAAAGAGATAGATCATTTTGCACATGCATATTCTTAGTGACATGCATTCATGATTGCTCCAGCATTTAATTGTGATTTGGTTGAGAATTTGAGAATAATTGGTTTGTATGGTTGAATTAGAGTGAAAATTGAATTTTGGGAGTTGGAAATTGAGAATTGAGTATAGGAATTTGTGTTTTGTATTTTTGAGGATTTATGAGATTTGTTTTGGAATTTTTAGAGTTATGAGTCCGGACCGAGAAAATGCTTAGAGACTGATGATTGTGATTCCGGTTCCGAAAATGAGTGGTAAATGGCTTGGAAAATTTAGATTTGTGAGTTTAAGAATTATTGTGATGAGCCATTGAAATATAGAGACTGAGATTGAATAAATTTAGAGACTGTGATCTATAGGTTTAATCCAGCCATATATATATAAATGTCTTATGCTTGAAATTGGAAGACAAACTTTCTTAGGGCTCAAATCTTCTTCCTCTTCTCGTGGGTGTCGTGATCCTCTTTCCTTGGAGATTTTGCTTGCTTCCTTTTCATTGTGGTTGGAGAGTTGCTAGAAGATTGGAGTAGATGATGTTTAGCTTGGGTTTGGAAGAAAATCGTTGGTGTTAGAGTTTGAGAAGTTTTCGGAGATTTTAGGGTTCCGTTCGATTATGTGATTTGGTAAGTTTATTGTGTTTTAATGTTGTATTTATGGTTGTTTATGGCATTTATGGCATTTAATGTGTTAGTATGGGTAGTTGAGAGAGTTAATGGAGATTTTTAAAGTATTAATGGTGGAAAATGACGATCGGAGAAGATGAAGTGGTCGCACATCGCGAGACGTCTGTATTGGGGCCACGCCGCGGCGAGAAAAGGCGTGTTCGCCGTGGCGAGCCGCTTGAGACGTCGCGGAGAGCAAGTAATTTGGACGCCGCGACGAGTGATTGGTAGGCGTCGCGGCGAGGCACAAAGGAATGTTCGCCGTGGCGAACGTTTCCCACGCCTCGGCGAGTGTCCCGCACGTCGCGACGAATGGTTATACGTCACGGCGAGGGGTGAAATTCTGAAGTGAAATGGTTTAGTCTTTTGAGCAGAACTTTTAGTGTAGATCTCCTATTGAGGTAATTCTGGAATCGTTGTGAACTAGAGAAAGAGGTCTACAATTGAGGTAAAGACTGAGAGTTTGAATTTTGGTTAGAGGTATCGTAATTATCGAAAGAGAGTCAATTTTAGTTTTAGTACAACCAAAGAGTTATGTTTTGACTGATTAGAGTTTAAATTGGAGGTTTGAGAAATCAGTGGATATTATTGAGCTAATGAATAGTGAATTTTGGGTTGTGAAGCGAGAGATAGCGAATCGGGATCAGAGCGCTGGAAAATCATGATCATGCATTATAAAATTTCAAGTTAAGGCATGTGCATTAGTGAATTTAATTGATTGAGCACCTAGTGATGAGAATTCGTTTGAATTGTTATAGAGGCACCGTTGGATCAACAGTCCACGGATATCGCTGGGACTTCCAGGCAGTAGCTCGAAAGTTACAGGTGAGTAACCTAGTTGGTTCCTCGATCTTTGTGTGATAATGTGCTGTGAATGTGTGAATTAATTGACAATATGAGTGATACAAATGTGAAATAAATGTGTTGCAATTGTGAGTAAGCGTTCTGATTGTGAGTGATTGTGTGGAATGTGATGCAAATGCGAATGCTTATGATTGTGAATCGGTGTATAGAACTATAAGTGTTCTGGTTGTGACAAACGAGTGAAGTGATATATATATATGTGTGTGTGTGTGTGTGTGTGTGTGTGTGTGTGTGCTAGTGACTGTGCAAGTGTTAGTGCATGCTAGGCATGATTATAATCGGTAAATAAACAGTTGTGACTGAAGCATTTAGTGAGCAGAGCTTTAAGCTCGAATATTAGTGAATGGGCCTAAGGCCAAAAAGGGAAATAGTTCATACCTAGAGGGCTCTCCTATCCCTAATGTGAGTAAGCATTAGTGCATACCCAGAGGGCTCTCCTACTTGCTAAAAATGTGATTAATGCGAAAAGTGCCCGAATCGGGATAGTGTTAACGCTCAGTCACAACAAAGACATAAAATGAGAATTTGCATACATTATGCATCTGACTGTGTAGTGAAATTGAGAATGCGCGTGATGTATGACAATTGTGAAGTGACATGTTTGAGCTATGTTATCGTATAAATATGTAAATTGTGTACAGTGTTCTAAAATGCGTTAAAGTGTACTATGCGATATATTATGTTTATATGCATGAGTTGGGTGAACCATCGATGATGGTTTCTCATTGAGTTCGCAAACTCACCCAACATTGCTAATATTTTTTAGGGCAGCGTTAGTAGGTTTCTAGCTCCCGAGATAGACGTTTTCTTGCTATGCGAGTGCTTGGTCAAGTGAAGCGATGGCACACAGGTCGGTCAGCTGGGACGATTTTTGAGGATGACCTAGTATAGACGTTTTTATCAGCTTCCTTTTTTGGGTTATTGTATTGAGACTTTAGGGGACTGATAGACTTGTCTATATTTTGGATTGATGTTATAAAATGAAAGATTATTAGTGTGGTTTTAAATTTTAGCGATTTGCATATTGCGGTTTAATTGTATTGATGTCATGCGAGTATTTAGTGATAGATGCGAGTGTAGCACTTCCTTGCTGTGGGATATGCGTCGGAACGACCCACGGGCGTCCCGGTGTGTACCCTATAGTAAGGGGGCGCTACATTAGGTGGTATCAGAGCATGGTTTGGCATCTTTTGGGCATAGTATATTTTAAGTTTGAATTTCAGTGAGAAAAGCAGGAAATTGATCAGATTCTTGTTGTTGTAGGTCATCCGTTCTTGGAGAACAAGTGGATCAACCAGCTGATATAGGATTCGTGGGAGCTAGTAGAGAGTCCCCTGTGCCTCATTTTGATGAGTTGCCTCCCAGAGTTCCCGTGAGACGGGAGAGGAGGTATGATAGACTGTGCAAGCAGGGAGGGGTTGACTTCTATGGTAGCACCGACCCTGCGGAGGTTGAGGGATGGTTGGAGAGGAAATAGAGATTCCTCGATCAGATGGACTGCGACTCTGAGGAGCGCTTTGACTATCGCAGTCTTTGCTTGTGGTTCACTTTTCGGTGGTGGAAGATCGCTCGCGCCTTCCAGCCCCGCGATGTTGACTTGGGATGATTTTCTCGAGGGCATTCAAGGATAATTTCATGCCCAGGTGTATTTAGAGATGAAGATGCGAGGAGTTTCTTGAAATGAGATAGGGTCGATGTCGATGGCGATTATGAGGTTAGGTTCAATGAGTTGTCGGCATATGCGTCTGCTTTGATTGCTTCTGTCGGACAGTGTCGAGGTTCGAGGGCGGACTCAATATGGAGATCCGCACAGATTGACTGATCGGACATGGGCACATTTATTGAACCGAGGGCGGCAAATGTGAGGATTGAACGATTGTCGAGGCAGAGTCACCGAGGTGGATCGGGACCGAGGCAAGAGGCCCATGATAGTCGTAAGGCTAGTAGAGGGTTCAACAGCGCCGAAAGGGACCTTCAATTGCTCCTGAGGTGGTAGACAGTCGATTTGGGATGAAGGGCGATTTGCTCGATCTAGTGGTGGCAGTAAGGGCTAGAGGTTCTGTAAGATGATCCCGAATGTGAGTATTATGAGAGGAGACATAGTGGAGAGGCTTTGGTTTACTGGGCGTGTCTCAAGTGTGGTTCCATGGACCATCGACCCGAGAGTGTCCTTTTCTCGTGGAGGCCCAAATCCGCCACTTAATGGTAGATCGGCGATTACCACTGTGCTGCAGAGCCGTGGAGGTGGATCTGGATGGAGAGGTCGAGGTCGAGGTCGAGGCCGAGCTGAGGGACCTGTAGTGAGGTCTGAGGGACAGAGTAGCAGGCAGCAGTCCCAGGCTAGAGTCTATGCTATGACTGGGCTGAAGGCTCAGGAGTCTCCAGATGTTGTTGCAGGTATGCTTTCGATTTCTGGCTTTGAGGTTTTTGCATTGATGGATCCTGGATCCACTCATTCTTTCATTGCACCGCATGTGGCATGTAGACTGCATTGTGAGAGGGAGAGATTGCAGTGTGGGTTACAGGTGAGTACGCCTTTGGGTAGTACTACCGCTTTGGGTGAGGTCTGCAAGGGTGTTCGATAGTGATTGATCGAGCGAGTTGAGTGCGGACTGATAGTTTTGTCTTTGAGAGATTGATCCGATTCTGTGGATGGATCTACTTATCGCAAGATAGGTCGTGATGGATTGTTATACCAAGGAGGTCGTGTTAGAATCTCCTGGTCAACCTAGAGTTGTTTTTTGAGGTGTTAGCCAGGCAGTGCCAGCTAGGATGATTTCGTTTATGAGTGCTTTGAGATTGATGCGGGGAGGTTGTGAGGATTATCTGGCTCATGTGATTGATTCCAGGATTGAGCAGAGGTTGCAGGATATTCCCGTGATTAAGAAATTTCCGGATGTGTTCCCCGATGAGTTACCGGGTTTACCGCCAGATCGGGAGACGGAGTTTGAGATAGACCTCGTTCCAGGTACCGCTCCTATATCTATACCTCCATATAGGATGGCACCGGTGGGCCGAGGAGCTTAATGCTTTCGATTCTGAGTCGTTGGATAAGGGATTTATTAGACCCAGTGTTTCACCGTGGGGAGCTCCAGTGTTGTTTGTGAAGAAGAAGAAGGACGGGACTTTGAGGTTGTGCATCGATTATCGGCAGCTGAATCGGGTGACTGTCAAGAATAAGTACCCATTGCCTAGGATCGATGATCTATTTGATCAGTTGCAGGGAGCTCAAGTGTTTACTAAGTTGGATTTGAGATCTGGGTATTACCAGTTGAGGATAGCAGAGGCCGACGTGCCTAAGAGTGCCTTCAGGAGCAGGTATGGGCATTTCGAGTTCCTAGTGATGCCGTTCGGGTTGACTAATGCCGCGGCAGCCTTCATGGCCTTGATGAATAGAGTTTTCCAGCCCTACCTGGATCAGTTCGTGATTGTGTTTATTGACGATATTCTAATGTATTCGAGGAGTAGACATGAGCATGCGGAGTATCTGCGGATTGTGTTGCAGATTATGAGAGAGAGGCAACTGATGCCTTCTTCTGCTTCAGTTCTTCCAGATAGACTTTACAGTTTCGTTTCCAGTGAGCAATCTTGCCACAATGGAAGCAAGTTCCTTTTGGTGCAGTTTCTTTGGTTTTCTTTTTGGCTGCACTTCCTTTCTGTTTCTTAGACTTTTTCTTCTTTAGATTGTTAGGATTACCTAGCTATTCGATAATGACACTATATGATCTCAGATTATTGAATTTACAACAATTTTCTTCTCTTGATTGTGAGCTTCTCACTCAATCTGTTGATGATAGCGAAATTGAAAGAATAGTATTTGATATGGATGGTTTGAAAGCACCCAAATCTGATGGTTTTAATAACCATTTCTTTCAAAAATCTTGGCATATAATATACATTTTTATACATTTGGAAGGCCCTTTTGTGAAATAGGTAGTTTGAGAATTCTTCACTAAAGGGATCCTTCTTAAGGAGATCAACTAAACTTTTCTACGCTTGATCCTTAAAGGTCTTAACCCTTCTACATTTTAGGACTTTCAATTTATCATATGCAAATTTTCTCTATAAACTTATCTCTAAGATACTCACAACACGATTGAAAAGGGTCTTATCTCCTTTGATCAACAAGAATCAATGTGCTTTCATGCAGGATTGCCATATTGGTGATAATATACTTATTATCCAAGAACTTCTTAAAGGATATTCTCGTTCCAATTACGCTCCCAATTGTATAATAAAAATTGATTTTCACAAAGCCTTCGACAACATCAGTTGGGATTTCATATAAATCATGCTCCAAGCCTTCAACAACATTAAATAGGAATTTATATGGATCATACTCCAAGCCTTCGGATTCCTAACTGTGTTCATCAATTGGTTAAAGCAATGCATCACTTCTGCTTCTTTAGTTGTGCTCATTAATGGAAGACCTACCAAATTTTTTAAGGCATCTAGGGGGTTCGATAGGGGGAATCCTCTATCTACATATATTTTCATCTCACGATAGAAATTCTCGTTCCATCATTAAACATGAAGTACAACTAAACTTCGAATTTCAAATACCACTCTAACTATAAAAGATTGCTCGCTTATTCTTGGGTTCACTGATGATCTTCTTCTTATTTGTAGAGGCCAAATGAACTCCATCAACACCCTCATAAAGGTTTGGATATCTTCAAGGGTCATACTGCGTTGCATATCAATCTTAACAAGAGCTTATTTATTCTCTCCAAAGCTGCCTCAAGCTTTCATCATTTAGTACACAAGTTATGGGTATAATGTGATGCCCTAATAACCCCTGGGAGGATATTGTAAGTGCCACACACACAGAATACACTACACACGAAGCATTTCAAAACATACAAAACACTTTATATATGTATTACTAAAATCTCAATAAATATACATCACATATAATAATTTCGAAGCGCTTTGAATTAAGGTTATTACAACTCATCAAAATAAAATTTCAGGAGTTATAGACATCGATACACGTCCAAAACAATCTCAAAATAAATGAACAAAATAAAATCAGACTTCTTTGGCCATCGCGTTATCTTGTCCTAGTTCCTACATCTCTTTTAGAACCTACATGGGATAAATCCATCGTGCTAAGCATATAACTTAGTGAGTAATAACTAAACTATAAATCAACAATGATCTGAATTGAGACAAAACAAAGTTTTATAAATAACAGAATTGTTCATCACAAGAGGGTTATAAACCCTTCAGAAACAGAATACAATTTAGCTTATGCCAAAATCAAATTGATGTCAGAGTACAAAATCATAAGACTGCTAAATCCATTTACAGAAGTGGGTAACGGGACTTATACAGAAGAGATCGAAGTCTCGACACTTAAGTTTCAATATTAGAAGACACCGAAGTGTCAATAACAGAAGACACCGAAGTGTCATAAAAGCAGCTACAGACCCTTCTAGGCATGCCTATTTACCCACAACTAGGACTTAATAGTTTTAAAACAAAACAAAGTCATTTCAGTCATTTCATGTAAAGCAAGTAGTCAATCATATTCACCTGCAAGTAGCACTTCAATATCACATTCATCAATCAATACCTCCGACCTTCATGTCCAGAATCAGTATACAATTCAGTACACATTCATCAATATCAAATTCAATTCAATAATAAACAAAAAAAATCAAGGTAAGACCATCTTAGGTTACTCACAAAATTTACCATCTAAATTACTTGCAAAAACTTCCCTTATTGCTTATTGCATCGACATCCTGGCAATATCTGGAATCGATCGCTCGATGGGTTCCTCTAAAACATTTATTACAAACACATATCATTATTATGCACAATTATAAATTTAACTATGCACATTCATTTATACTGAATATGTATGATACATTTTTATGACAAATTCTTGAGTATATTTTCTTACTAAATTGATGTAAACATCAATTGTACTTCAAAATTTTCAAAATTGATACATTCAATTACTATTCCAGCTTTTGCTGGAAGTACTTCATTCGGGTCTACTTTACACAATCAATACCATTAGGAAAATGATGTATTTCTGTAACACTTTCTTCTAAACAATTGTTCCTATGTGTCTTAAGTTTCTAATGATACCAAGATCATACAATTTGGTTTATTATTCAATGAGTTATGCTCCAAATTTTACACATGGTTTACTTAGATTTTTTTGCACGCCAAATATGATCTTTCTAATATTGCAAAATCTATTTGGGCTTTTCACTTTGATTATGAAGGAGAATTTTTTTCTTCTCAACTTACCAATCTCTTTCAAGAAAAAGGCATTTTGGATCAACTATCTTATCCTTATACCCTAGAAAAAAAGATTAATGAAAGAAAAAATCATCATATCATTGAAAATTGCTCATCATTTCTTATTTAAACCCCATATTCTATATAGTTTTTATGTATAAGCTATTTATATGATTGTGTTTAAAATCAATCAACAACTTATGATTGTGTTTAAACATCATATTCCTTGGTCTTAATCAGATAAGAAACTCCTTGTGTGCTCTCATTTTATAGTCTTTGATTTTGCTTACTTTGTTCTTCTACCTCCAAATGGATGCACAAAATTATCTTATAAAATAATCAAATGTGTATTTCTTAATAATAATAATAAATATAAAGGATATCTTTGTTATGATTTTTCATGCAAAAAGGAGACACATTTTCTCCATATCACCTCTTTTTTTAACAAAAATTTGTATTATTTTTCCTCTCCTTGTATGACTTCTTCCTACTCTCCCTATAAATTATTCTCTCTTATTCCTTTATTTTCCAATAATAGTCACTCTTATCAAAAAGTGATTTTTAGGTTCATTTGTTATATCTTCTTATTCTTCAACCTGACTATGTCGTTCAACCTGTTATAATTTTGGTCAGCATCCAGATAGGTATGATCACTCTTTAGAACATTATAATCCTTTTATTGCTCATCATAGTACTCTTAAATCCATTTTTATACCATCTACCTATAAGAAAGTAGCAAACAATGCATGTTGAAAAAGTGCCATAGAAGAAAACATTTTAACTTTTGAGTCAAATAATACTTGAGAATTAGTACCCTCACCATATGATGTCTATTTAATTAGTAACAAATAGATCTATACTATTAAATTCAAACATGATGTTCTCTTAATAAGTATAAAGCCAAATTAGTGGTTCAAAGATACACACATAAATATGCTATTAATTATAAAGAGATGCTTTCTTTAGTTGCGCAGATGACTATAATTAGAACTTTATTATTTTTATTTGCAAAATGACAACTTTTGTATTATATGGATCTCAAAATGTCTTCTTGAATGGTAAGTTAAAAGAAAATATGTATATGAAATCTCTACCAAAATGCCCTCTTCCTAATATAAATTTAGAATGCCAACTCTTTGAGACTTTTTATGGACTCAAATAAGTTCCCATATATGGTTTGAAAATTCTTATTTGCAATTAAACTTGCTAGTTTTCAATAAAGCTCTAATGATCACTCATTATTTATTTCTTATTCCTTTAATGGTATCATTTCTTTATTATTATATGTCAAATGATATGGTTATAATATGTAGTGATTGACAAAGTATTGATAAGTTAAAATAATTTATTTAATTGTCCTTTCATATGGACTTTTTTTTTGAAAGTTTCTCAATCAAATGATAAGGTATATCTTAGTCAACAAAATCATGCTAAAAATTTGATCAAGTTGCCCAATTTTATTCATAACTAACCTTGAGCTACACCAATGGGTCTTAATCTAAAATTAATAAAAAATGTTGGTCGACTATTGATTGATCCTATTCTATACATATATCTTATTAGTAGTTTCATATTCCTCATAATTTATATCTTTAAATGTATCATTGAATCATTCGATACATAAAGAATACTATGGATAAGATCTATTTTCTCTTCCACTTCTTTATAACTATTAATATTTACTAATGTTAATTATGTTGGATACCTTGATGTATATTGTTCTATATTTAGTTAATGTGTTTTCTTAAGTTTAGCACCTACTATATGAAAATGTACAAGGCAAGACCATATTGTTAGATCTTTAACTAAAGCATAGTATCGCCTCATGACTTTAGTTAGTTCAAAATTTGTTTGGTTTTGTTGATTTCTTTTGAATTATGATACCTCATTTAATCAACCTGCATCTCTTTTTAGTGATAAGATCAATATTATTTGCATGGTCACTAATCTTGTTTACAATGAATATACAAAATATATTGTGGTTGATTGTCATTATATTCATGAACTTGTGCAAGACCAATCTCTTCAACTTCATTACGTTCTTTCTCAAAATTAAATTGCAGATTTGCACACTAAATTTATGAAATTTATTTGATACAAGTATATAGTTGACAAATTAACGCTTGTTGACATTTAAAATAAATTTGACAAGGGATGTAAGCTATAATAAGCGTAATACAACATATTTAGGCTATAATCGATCTTGATTATGAATAAATTATAGTTGATCATTGTAATATATCTTTCTTAGTTTCTATTTACTCATTATATATACTATACTTTTGTATATATAGAGGAAAATAAATACAAGGAATATATAATTTTAGATTAAAATATTATATATCTAAAATTTCTCTTTCTTTTGATTATCAAACTAGTGTGAGATGTTAAGGAAGAATTACTTTAACCCTGTGTTGCGGATCTATGGTTTCTCCTAGATTATCAAATAGATTATATCACAAACAAAAATGGGTTAGAAAGGGATTCTTTGCCTTCTCTCTAACCTCAAGCCATCCCTTCATTTTCCTTAGCCAATCGGTCCTCCCATACTCATACTCATCCTCTACCTTTCTTCTTTTCTACCTTGCTATCCTATTGCCTTTGCTTTCGAACTCTACCCTTGTTCATCTTTAAACCATCACCTTTCCATTATTTTCTTGATCTTCAACCCATAGTTTGCATCTCTTCCTTATGAAGGATGTTAAACTAAGGGCATTTTGGTCATTTTACTTGTATCTTTAGTTTTCCCACATTTAGACATACTTCTTTTGGTACCTGTACAACTTTTCATCCGTCTAGAAAAGCTATTCTGTTACTATGCAGACCCCCAAACCTTATTTACAACAAAGCTTTGACATGGAGGATTTTCCTCCCTTACTATCCCCTGTAATATCATATACACCCCCTTTATCTTCTCCTGGTTTAGCCTAAATTGCTTCATCCTCAACCAATTTTCCTGTTGAAAGGAAAACTTAGAAACAAGTAGTTGGAGGTTCCTCTGATCTTTCACTATATTTTTTGTTAGAGTAGTGCCTACAGTAATCGCTTTTAGCGCATTTTGTACAAAGTCAGTACATACTTTATGAATAAATAAATAAAGGCATATTTCATTAATTTGATGTTCATAATTTATGAATGGATATTGATCTATAAGCAAATTAATGAAGTCCATGATATATGACATAGCATGAAGGAAATTGTGATGTGATCATACTCATGAGATTCCTATCATGTGCAATTATGTCATTATCTAAATTATCCTAGTCATGGGATTACTAAAACTGGACATTGGTAATCCGGAGAGACTAGAACATTTCAAGCTCCTTGATTTGATTAAGCAGTGGATCTCAGAAACTGTAAATATGAGATATTTA
This sequence comes from Erythroxylum novogranatense, assembly GCA_029891385.1. Lineage (NCBI taxonomy): Eukaryota > Viridiplantae > Streptophyta > Magnoliopsida > Malpighiales > Erythroxylaceae > Erythroxylum > Erythroxylum novogranatense. The sequence continues at coordinate 32,034,653 of CM057226.1, read as the reverse complement.
GGGTTGAGATGTGGATGCTTACTAGAGGTAGTAAGTACATTGGATGACCTGCTATGAGATCATCACATGGATGTCCTATTCTAATGTCAGTGATAATCTCATCATAGCAATGGTGCAAGTATCCTTAGACTTGAGGTACTCAAGGATATCTTGGATACTGATTCTGTGCTTTGACTCCATTCCTTATTGCTTTACAGAGGTCGCTCGTAGGGTGGTGCTTAGGTACAGTTTGAGGTATTCGAAGGTAATTGAGTAGCCAATAGAGGATTCACCACTTCTGTGATAGCAAAAGATGATACCCATGGCCTCTTGTCAGGGTCATTACTTGAAAATCTCTGATCAGAGTACATATGTCATGAAGAGATTCTTCATTGACATATTAAGTAATGAGTCCCAGGACAAGAACTGAAATCACTTGGACTAGATTTGACATAGTCAGTCTAGTAAGAGTTGACACTTTTCTCATACTCATAACCAAGTGGGGTATAGCATGGTGAAAGGACGAATTGCACGGTAATTGTCTATGGAAAGGTTCGTGATATGGTTCATGATGAATATAGGTTCATTCGTCAAACCAATTACTTTCCGATCAATTGGGGGTCATGATGTGTTGCTAGATACCGCTCATGACTTGCTTGGATTAAGTGTTGATCTAAGTGGCTAACATAACCGGGAACCTAATGGGTCACACGCATAAGAGTGTCTCGGAGAATTTGTAAAATAGTTTTGGATAAAGATCCAATAAATGGAGAGCAATCAGATTAAATAGATCCCGATGAGATCGAGATATGTCTCGATGAGTGACATCGATATTGCTGAAAAAAGTTTTCGGTGGTTTTTCTATACGGGACCGTGAGACCAATTCTGAAAGTGACTAGACCACTCAAGATTAATATACATATATATATCATATTAATTAATTAAGTAATTAATATATATATATATATATATATGTTATACGTGGAAGAAGGAGGAGAGGAAGCTTGTCTTTATTATATATATATATATATATATATATATATATATAAGACTAACGTGGAAAGTGAGGAGAAGCTTCTCCTTTATGCTTTGTCATTAGTTGTATTAAATGACTAAAGACAAAATAGCTAAATGATGAAATGGATGGTCGTTGGCTTTGGATAAAAAGAGAATGAAGAAGAAAGGTTTTGTGAAACCTAAGAGATTTGATCTCTCATCCATCGATCATCAAGCTCATCTCCTCTCCAAGTATTTTCTTCTTCTCCATCCTTTCTCAAGCTCTCCAAGGACAAAGGTAAGAGCTAGCACTCTTTAATTTGTTCTAGCTATTCCCGGGTCAAAAGGTTTGTCCCGGTTAGGTTCTCCGATCTCTGCGTGAATACCGTTAGAGACAGTCTCCTTTGGTCGTTTTGGTTTGACTTTGTTACATAGTCACATGAATCCTGGCTTTCGGAAAGGTCCCAGAACAAAATTTTTTGTTTTCCGCACCGTGGGCATGTGATGCTCACACCAGGATTTTCCTACAGTGGTATCAGAGTCACTTGTGTCGTATATAACGAAGAAATCATGACTAGGTCGGAGTTGCCTATTGCTTGTGACGATGATGCATGTTGTAAATGTCAAATTCGAAATCAGTATAGAGATATTGTTTTTCGAAATTATCTTGCCCAGATATGTTCACAAGATGTTGTTGCATATGTCTGTGGAAGCTTGGAATTTATCAATGTGATTTGATATGGTTTTGCTAATTTATTCCCTAATGTTCTGGTTGCTGTGCTTGTGCACATTCAATGAACAGACATGCTTATAAATTCGAGAAAAATTATAGAAAAATTGTTTTGGATTTTTTCACTGACATGTCTCTAAGATGTTTATGAATGTCTATGAGAATGAAAAATGTTTTCGAGGTGATTTACTATTTATTTGAGAATTTATTGTCTTCTGCTGGGAATATCTGTGTTGAGGAACACAGATTTAACATTGGCTTTGTTGCTGAGGTTGATTGAGTTTTTGATGGAAATAAATCCTGAAAAAATTCATGGAGAATTTTGTGAACATTTTGTAATCTCTGTAATTTTCTCAGAATTTATTGAAATTTTTTTAATGAGTTTTTCAAGCAAAACACAGAGCTTGGCAGTTTTGAGAAAGTTGCTGGAGCTGTTTTGTTTGGAATGATTAGTTGTGTAGTTTTCAGTTCCAATGCCTTGGATCATTTTTAATGTGATTAAAAATATGTTACATTGATGTTGTATGCTTGCCAAACTGATTTTCTTGAAATTGGGTTTCCAAACAATTTTCGGATGTCAAATATGTCTCATTAGCGTCTCGTTAGTATATTCCCTTATCTTGATTGTTTTGGCCGTCACAAATTTTGTGATCAGTGCCAAAGTAGTCTTGATAAAGTGTAGACTACCTAGAGATACTTAGGGTGATAGTTTGATATTCTAAAATTATTTGGAAATCTAAGTGAATAATAGTGTATTCATCGATTTCAAGTTTTTCAAGTATAGCATGACTATATATGGTAAGCAACAATGAAAGTGTTTCATTGGTATATCAAGGTTAAGTGTATTAGACTTGGTATTGTGAATTGGAACTGCACGGATTGAGAAATTAGCCGATTAGATAGCAATTCCACATGCACAAGTCGACTAACACATGTATAAGTCGACTTGTATTTTCGGATAAGTCGACTTACACATGCACAAGTTGACTTGTTCTTGAACTGTAGTCAAATAAGTCGACTTGCACAATGGTACTAGTCGACTTGTTCGTGCACAGTGGCATAAGTCGACTTATACATGCATAAGTCGACTAACATTCTCAGATAAGTCGACTTATACATACACAAGTCGACTTACAACATTCAAAGGTGGGATGATGGATGATTTTAGGTATAGACTCAATGTGATTGATCAAATGCCCTAAATCATTTCATATAGTCATGGTGACTATAATCCTACAGCTTGGATGAGACCGGAGTTTGAAATCCCTCACATAGAATATGAAAACTAACGCCTTCCATTAATATGGGGAGAACCAGAGTTCTTATAGAGTTCGGGTTGTTGGGTAAACCCAAGCTCACTCTATACTGATATGTTCGAACCATGAAAATAAGATTTTCGGATTAATGGGTCGGTTTTCACTAGAAGCGTTAATTTGTTGAGTAAACTCAAAGTTAACGTGGACAGAGGCAAAATTGGGTAGTGTACATCAGATGTACGCGCATCAAGAGTTGATAACCCAATGTGTGTGCATACATCACGAGTTGATAGCACTAGTCGATAATTGCACCTAAGATGTAACTGGTATGATCGATACCTGCCGATTGATCTAAGGTGGCTTGTTGGGTAAACCCAAGATCATTTTAGTAATGTCGGATATCTATGATGCAATTGGTATGACTGATACCTACCGATTGACCTAAGGTGGCTTGTTGGGTAAACCCAAGGTCATTTTTAGGAATGTCGGATATCGACCCACTAGGACATTTTGTCATAATGTTTCTTGGATTCGTAATGAGGGTTATGGATTTTTTGAAACTAGTGGGAGTCATATGCATGTCATACAAGTCCTTATGATCATTCATGTAATTCTATTCTAACATTCTTTCTCTCTTTCTCTTTAGGTTGATTGAAGATGACTTCCAGTGTGAATTTGCGCTCACTAATGGACTCAAATAAATTAACTGGACCTAATTTTCTTGATTGGCTGAGAAATCTGAGAATTGTTCTCAGATCTGAGGAACTAGGATATGTCCTAGATGTTCCACTTCTTGATCCACTTGCTGTTGATGCTATCAAGAAGGATAGCAAGCCAGTGCTCGTGGTAGACTCTTCTTCTTCTGGCTCAAAGAAAAAGAATCTAAAGAAGAAAAAGTCTAAGAAACAGAAAGGAAGTGCAGCCAAAAAGAAAACCAAAGAAACTGCACCAAAAGGAACTTGCTTCCATTGTGGCAAGATTGGTCACTGGAAACGAAACTGTAAAGTCTATCTGGAAGAACTGAAGCAGAAGAAGGCATCAGATGCCTCAGAGACTGATGATTGTGATTCCGGTTCCGAAAGTGAGTGGTAAATGACTTGGAAAATTTAGATTTGTGAGTTTGAAAATTATTGTGATGAGCCATTGAAATATAGAGACTGAGATTGAATAAATTTGGGGACTGTGATCTATAGGTTTAATCCAGCCATATATATATAAATGTCTTATGCTTGAAATTGGAAGACAAACTTTCTTAGGGCTCAAATCTTCTTCCTCTTCTCGTGGGTGTCGTGATCCTCTTTCCTTGGAGATTTTGCTTGCTTCCTTTTCATTGTGGTTGGAGAGTTGCTAGAAGATTGGAGTAGATGATGTTTAGCTTGGGTTTGGAAGAAAATTGTTGGTATTAGAGTTTGAGAAGTTTTCGGAGATTTTAGGGTTCCGTTCGATTATGTGATTTGGTAAGTTTATTGTGTTTTAATGTTGTATTTATAGTTGTTTATGGCATTTATGGCATTTAATGTGTTAGTATGGGTAGTTGAGAGAGTTAATGGAGGTTTTTAAGAGTATTAATGGTGGAAAATGACGATCGGAGAAGATGAAGTGGTCGCACGTCTGTATTGGTGTTCGCCGCGGCGAGAAAAGGCGTGTTTGCCGCGGCGAGCAAGTAATTTGGACGCCGCGACGAGTGATTGGTAGGTGTCACGGCGAGGCACAAAGGAATGTTCGCCGTGGCGAACGTTTCCCACGCCAGGCAGTGTCCAGACGTCATGATTTAATGGTCATACGTCAGGCAGGTGAAATTCAAGTGAAATGGTTTAGTCTTTTGAGCAGAACTTTTAGTGTAGACCTCCTATTGAGGTAATTCTAGAATCGTTGTGAACAAGAGAAAGAGGTCTACAATTGAGGTAAAGACTGAGAGTTTGAATTTTGGTTAGAGGTATCGTAATTATCGAAAGAGAGTCAATTTCAGTTTTAGTACAACCAAAGAGTTATGTTTTGACTTATTAGAGTTTAAATTGGAGGTTTGAGAAATTAGTGGATATTATTGAGCTAGTGAATAGTGAATTTTGGGTTGTGAAGCGAGAGATAGCGAATTGGGATCAGAGCGCTGAAAAATCATGATCATGCATTATAAAATTTCAAGTTAAGACATGTGCATTAGTGAATTTAATTGATTGAGCACCTAGTGATGAGAATTCGTTTGAATTGTTATAGAGGCACCGTTGGATCGACAAATTCACGATATCGCTAGACTTCCAGGCGAGCTTTCGGAAGTTACGGTGAGTAACCTAGTTGGTTCCTCGATCTTTGTGTGATAATATGTGCTGTGAATGTGTGAATTAATTGACAATGTGAGTGATACAAATGTGAAATAAATGTGTTGCAATTGTGAGTAAGCGTTCTGATTGTGAGTGATTGTGTGGAATGTGATGCAAATGCGAATGCTTATGATTGTGAATCAGTGTATAGAACTATAAGTGTTCTGGTTGTGACAAACGAGTGAAGTGATATATATATATGTGCTAGTGCCTGTGCAAGTGTTAGTGCATGCTAGGCATGATTATATTCAAGGTGTGGTTTGTACTCAGTAATGTGGTAAGCATATTAAAGTAAACGTGACATAACGAAAAAGATTAGTATCATGTTTTGATGCATGATTTATAGTAGTTTAATTTTGTTTATGAAGTATAATCATTAGTTAAAGTTTATCGAGATCATTTTATCATTTTATCATATTTGAAATGTTTAATTGCTTATGTTATCCTCTAATTGTATAATTATGCATGTAGAATTCATTATAGTGTTAATAATATCATTTGAATCTATGCTTTTGGTGATACACTTGCCTTTTATATATTTGTTGCAAACAGTATATGATGGCTTAATTTTGAAGTATAAGTTTGTTTTATGGTGTATATAAATGCTTCGTGATGTAATCACTTTTCCGATATTATCACTTTTATATATAATTCTCAAATTATTTATTATTATATAATCACAATTGTACATATTGTTCCAATTATTTATTGTGATATCACTTTGTATTTCATTGTTGCTTATGAGGCCATATAAACAATTAATTGTAAATAATTTTAACAACTAATAAGTACGCATCATTAAGCAACTTCATAAATAACAAAAGAATAAAGAAAAACATGGTGCAAAATATATTAATTCAAATAAGGATTTTCATTTTCATAATTTGAGTTTTACAAAAATAGTATAATTTAGTTCTACTTATCCACAATAAACCATATTATAAAACTCTTCATAAATACAAAACCCTTACAATAATCTATACAACAAATCTCTTTGTCAAGAAACATTGTCTTCTTTCATTAGCTTTATTTGCTCCTCAATTTTAAGCATTAAACGTGATTCAATTGTACTTTGTTAAACCTCCTGCTTCAAACTGTTTACTTATTTCTTCAGGTTATGAATTACTTCAATAGCTCTCACTAAATTTGGCATCGTATCACTTAAAAAATTCACATCTTCTAAACTGAAAGATAATTAATAATTATTAGGCAAAAACATTAAACATATATACAAACAGTTTTAACTTATATAAAAAAAGCTTACACCATATTTGGGGCATCCGTAAAATCTTCTTCCTGGATTTTTTAATTTCGTGAAGTTCTCATGGAGCTTTTAAACCACAATAACACACCAGATTATCATTATTTGAATTTAATGTAATGTTAGTTGAAAATGTCTCGTCCATATCTTTGGATAGTTGCTGCAAATTATATTAATACTCTTACTTTTTCTAATCAAAGGTGGAAACAACATGCCAACAATCTCAAATAGTGTATTTTTAGGGGTGGAAACAATATGTAAAATAACTCCACAAACATATCATTCATATATGCTCATATATATGCAAGAAAACCACCATCTTTTGAGGATATCACATATCACATTTATGGAAACAATAACATACTCATATAGATGTATCATTCATATATGGAAACAATATGATTATATAGATGACATATCATTCATATATGCTCCACAGATTCATATTTGGAAACAATATGCTCATATAGATGACATATCATTCATGTATGATCCACTGACATATCATTCATGTATGATTATTTCTTTTGTATTACTTGGTCTATCATAGGTAAACTAGTTATATAAGTGGTCCAAGAATTTCTCACCAACTATAAAATGTTAAGGGAATTGAACTACGCTCATCTTTGTTTAATCCCTAAAATTCCAAATCTAAGTAACATAAGGGATCTTAGACCTATCTCAAGTAGGGGGATGCATTATCCCATTACCTGTTCACATTTTCAATTTTTAAAATTTTCTCCAGGATGGTCCAACATAGAATAGAACATATCAGTGGATCCAAACTCACAAAAGTTATTGACTGATGCCTTAAGATTCTTCTAAAAATTGTCAGGCTTAAGGATTAGTAATTAAAAGAGCATGATCTACATCTTTTTTACTATGACAAATCCTAGTAGTTTGAGTTTTATCACTATATTACAATGGCATAAACTCCCTTTTAAATACCTTGGGTTTCAAATTACCACCAGAAAGCCTAAGTTTGAGAACTGTATGTAACATCCTGTTATCCCATGTTAAGGGTTAGTGTAACATCCTCGTTATCCATATTAAGGCAAAAATAATAAATGAGAGCAATTTCTGATAAAGTAGGAAACACATTTCATGCCCATGTATAATATTTGTCATACACATACACATGAATAGTAAAATTGTTGCACATGAAAATAATTATACTTGCATTCATGAATAATTCCAGGTATAATTAGATTGATTTGTGTATTTTTGAGAATTATGAATGTTTTTACATTGGAAATTTTATGGGTTAGTGAAATTGTAATATTTTTGAATTTTGGTGATTTTAGGATTTATTTTCAAAAATTATAGAGAATTATGGAAATGTATGGAAAATAGGAATAGGACTTAATGATGATTAGAGATAGTTATATTGTGAAGATGAGATTAATGGAGTTAGTTTCAAAGCAACTTAGTTAGAGTTAAGTCTTAGGGAAGTGACAAGTGTCACTTAATAAGTAGCTTAAGAAACTTTGTTAAAAGTAAGTAGTGTTGTGAGGGTGAAGTTATCTGAGAGCTGGAAAGTTAAGTGTTTAGTCTAAGTTTCCTTCTCTTTCGTTGTAACCTCCTTCAGATTCTCTTCAACACACAGAGCTTTCCATCAAATTCCTTACAGAGCTTTCCATCAAATTCCTTATGAGGAATTACTTTGCTTTTCCTTCCTCTACAATACTACTATTTGTTCTTCTGCCTAAGAAAAACCAGAAGTGGGTTAGTTTTTACAGAGGAGAATGTGATTTTGCATGGAGTTTAGAGCTTGAAGATAATTGAAGATTTTAAAATTTTCAACAAGTAAGTAGTAAATAAATCCTTTAGAGTTGTTGATTTATGAAATGAATTTGATGAATTCACTGTCATCTGCATGAACATGGGGTTTACGTGTATATATTTATGAACACTGTGTTAATGGGATGAAAATATGGATATAGCGTTAGTTTAGTATTTGAAGATTTTTAGTAATCAGTTGTTGTATAGAGTTACTTCCAAGGTTAAATAAGTGATAAATGTAAGGAACTAGTACTGCAACTTTAGAGGATCTAACATACTGATAAACTACACCCCTAGTTATTATCCCAACTCAAATATTGAGGATAGAGTTATATGGCTACCTTATAACAAAGGCACCTTTAGTAACTCCTCATACTTAAAGGTTATCAGGCCTCACTCTTCAAATCTAAGGGGTATGATTTAATTTAGGTTTTGGATCAAACTCTAATGCCTAAAGCCTCATTCATAATATCACTAGTAACTAGGGGCAAACTCAAGACCAAGGATAGAATCATAGGCTTGAATAATACTCAATGAAGTTTCTATTTCCCTAATGATCAAACCATCTCACATCTCTACTTTCGATGCTAATACACTAGCATAATTTGGTATAAAATCTAATAACTTTTGAATCATCTCGCATTCACATTCTATGCTGACACTAATCATCGAATTCAACTTCCATGGTTAGACCAATCGCGGGCATTCACAAATTCAACTTCCCATTCACATTCAAAATCAAATTGAACACACAGTAAACAAGGGTATAAAAAGTGAAAATCAAAAACATTTCACTCCAAATCATTGTCTCAGAGTTTCACTCAAATGGAACAAATAATGAAGATACAATAAATTTTACTTTTGATTCACAATGATGGTGGTGTTGATCCTTATTTCTTAAGAGGTGTTGGAAAATTGTTCTAGACAACTTGTCAACCCTCCTACATTGTTGTTCACTGAAGGAAAAGACGAATAATGCTAGAGATTAGGTATTGAACTTAACAAAATTTGGGATTTAAGAGGAACGCATATTAGGGATTGAAGTTAACAGGTTAAGGATTGTATGATTGAAGAAGACGGGAGATTTGTTAGATTAGGGATGTCTGTAAGAAGAGGGACGCAACGTGTGAAATTTTGTTCAAAACGAAGCGTCTCCAGGTCTATTACGTTTAACTTCAAAGCTAAGGGAGGAGGGGCTGTGTTTAACAACAAAACAAAGCGTCTCCCCCTCTTCAGAAGTTGGTCTCACATCTAGTTAAATGCATAAATGCCCTAGTGGGATCCACCTCTGTATAACAATGTCCATCTCAACTTTTAGTGGGTCCGACACCAAAAATTCAAAAAAAAAGTTCCACATTATAAATTTTTGGACCACGTCAGCAGATAACTGATAGCACCCTAACATCGTTAATGGTCATGGTTCAATCTGAACATTTTCCAAACATTAGGGTTTATTTTGAATGTTTTTATAAATATTAAGATTCAATTTGAATATTGTGAAATGTTAAGGTCTATTTTGTATACTAGTGTAAACATTAGTGTCTATTTAACCCTTTTGGCCTTGTCAATATTGATTATGTTCTATAGGCCATGTACTTACAAAAAGGCTTTCATTTTAACTATCCAATTTTAATAGTCTTCACCTAAAAATTAAGGATGTATTGATATAGAAAACTAGTAAAATGTACAAGGTTTGTTTTATAATTTAAGAAAAAGATATTTTCAAGAGGTAATAGATTACCACTATATTTTTGTTCAAGCCTCTTAAAATAATAAGATTTTGATATCTCGTTAAGTAAGGTAACACGTAAGGAAAGAAATAATAATTTTTCTAAAATTTTAAACTGTTGAAATATAAGTTATATATTCTATATAAATTAGTTAGATACTTTTGTCTCTTATTCATTTAAGACAGATTCTTATACTCTCCTACAAGATTCATAATAAATTTAGTTGTTTGCTATTGGAGCTTGCAATATCCTTCATGTTGTCTTTTTTATTTTTAAAAAAACCCTTTAAATTTTCTTCTTTAAATCCGGTTTGGTGTCTAAGCATCAACTCTTACATGAACATAAATTTTGTCCATACTGGAATCTGTCCAGTACTCTTCAGTTATTATTACTTTTCCCTAACACCCAATGACCACATAATTCAAGTGAAGATGCTCAGTTACATGGCAAGAAATGTCAGTGAAAAATACTCAACAGCCTAAACACGCCTGTTCAGTGCTCCGATTAAATTAAAGCAGAAAAAATATGAAAGAAGGAATCAAACTCAAGCCACATTCGGAGCACGCCCATCCTTGCGGCGAGACACTGTTGATGTTATAAGGCAGAGGATTATTAACATGGGAAAGAGATAATAACTGCCCCATGTTCACTCATCAAGTATCCATGTCACGCGGCTTAGATAATTTGATCCTGGTTTTGGCCTCCCCTAGTTGAACTTCTTTTCACATATTTAAATTTAATATTTGATTGTTCCCGGGATTTTTCTATAGTTGTGAGACTCAGACATCCTGTATATTAGGAAAATGAAGGTGCACCGTTGGATTTTAGCCCGATTGTTATATTATTTCCATTGTAATCTTATCGTCCACGATGCGAAATTGGAAACGTCATCTTACGTGTATTACATGAGTTCATATCTCTTTTTTAATATTATGGTATCTTATTATAGTGTCTTATTGTATCTAATAAATCTCAGTCGTTTATTTATGTGAATCTTATATAAGTTCCGCGTGAACTTCACGTAAATTTCGTAAAATAAATAATTAAAATTTTATGAAACTGAATAATATTAAACAAAAACCTTACTTCGTATTATATGCGTAGTGTAGTCTAATATCGGTCGACCATTCTAACACCTGAGACGTTGATTTGTTTACTGTACAGCGGCTGACCTTACACCTGCCGACGCATAACACCTGCCACCTCAATACCTTCCTGGAAACATCCAGAAATTAAACTGCGACAAAATTAATCTGCAATCAAGACATTAACTTGACGAAACTTTTCAGATTCGTGTACTTTTATTTCTATTAAAAGCAAAGATTACACTATTTTAGTTTATAAGCTACTCATACGTTCAAAAACAAAAACTGAACATACGCTTAAATGTTGAGCTTCCAAAAACGGGCAGGTGAGTGGCCCATCATCTTTCTTTTTAAGCATTTTCTAACCCACAAATACCCTTGTTGTTGCCACCACAAAAGAACAAAAGGGGTCATACCACATCATCAACAAGCAAAGAATATACATACAAAAAGCGAGGTTAACCTTGGTAAGTTCACCAATTTTTGACTTGTGCTTAACACTATAATATAGAAAAGAAACAATTAAAGGGAATTGGATTGACGATGAATAAGGGGTTTCAAGCAAGTTGTAAACGAATTTCCCAAACGTATTAGACACAAATTTGCAACACAGTTTACCTCTGCCCCGTCATAATCCTCCATGTAAGAAAATTTACGCTAATAGAGTTTTATGGGTACTAGCTAATGTTTTAGAAATTACGTCTTGTTAATAATTTCTAAAACTCCTTTTTCTTGGTAATAATTATACTTTCAAACATATTTTTTATACAAATTCTGCACTCTTTATATTTTTAAATAGCCGTTTTATTAGAATAGAATCCTCTCTATCTTCATTCTTTTATCAGCCACTTTTTAGCTTCTTAATTATTTTTATACAATTTCATATGCATTTTATATTTTATTTAACTCAAAATCGATTAAAATGATGAGATGGAATTAATATTATATAAATAATTTTAATTTTGAATTTAAGAAAACAAAGTTCAATAATTAAGAAGAAAATAGAAGTATTAGAGTGATATTATTAAATAATAACAACGAAAAGAGTGGTTCTATTTCTGTCAACGTGTTTTGAATTTGATTTTAACATATAGAATATAATGATCTTATTTTGTCTCCTTTAAATTAATAATAAACATAATTTGTTAATACTTAAATAAATATTAGCGCGTTGGAGAATAAATAAATAAATAAAACTTTAGGGTAAAAAACGCGCTGTTCTTTTGCTTTTTAAATATATCTGTCTCTCTTCTTCTACTCTCTTTCTCTCTTCTGAAAGTTCTGATCATTCTTATTCTACTTATTTGAGGTGAGTTAACACTTCTCATCCCTTTTCGTTATCTACACTTTCGATTTATGTTTCGTTTGAAGTAGTTTCTTGCTTTACGTTGTTTAGGATCTATGGATTGGCCGTTGTTACCATTATTTTTAGGAGAGTGTTTGTATGATTGTGGAAGGGAAAGTGTTTGGTTACTGAAAAACTGAAAGGAAATGGAAAGAGAAGGAGAGTAGAATTAGAGCAGTTTAATGTGCCCTCTGTTTTGGTAAAATCATCAAAGCTTGCATTCATCGAAATTTCAACAGGGAAAAATTGTTCAGTTATAGTTTTTATGTTGTTAAATTTGTTCAGTTTTTGATACCGTTATTGTTTCTTTTCTCTGCTGTATTATGTTTTGTGCCTAAGTTCTACATTTTTTGACTAACCAAACCGAACGTTATGTCAACTTTTGCAAGAAGAGTCATTTGTTTACTTGATAATTCTATACCAGAATATGCCACCGAAAAATCCGAGCGGTTGAGATAAGAGTTTCCACAAGGATTTGCTTATGGTTGACGCGATTCGTCTTTTGATGTTTGCTCATTGTTTTGCGCAACATCTGAAATATTCTGAATAGAGAGGACTTATCGCTAGATTTTCGGTTTGACTTGTGCAAATTTGTCGCTTCGTTTCCTAAGTATAGTCCAAAATTATTAGTCGGCTTCAGTTTAATTTTTGTAATCTTGGAAGCATTGTGTAATTGTCTCAACTTGTTGGAAATTTTTAGTCTAGTTTAAAAATGAGTCGTAGAATAATCTGAGGTAGACTACAACTTGACAAGTAAAAGGTTTGATTAGGAATAAGTTTTCTTTTGTTATTATATGCGGGCTTTTTATGGGTCTTTGACAAACCAATTGTCTTATACTTGTGAGTGCAAAGAGTCAAAAGTAATGATAAAATTGAAAATGTTTACTTGTCTTTTATCCGCTCAATGATTGATTCTAGTTTCCAGAGCATATTTGTAGTGAATATCTTAACTTCTTCATGTAGTGGCTACTTTCCTTGCAACAAGCACTTTCACTTGATCACATCATTGCAGGTTGGTTCTTATATCATAATTAGGGGATTCTTCCAATAAATCTTACTATAATTACTGTATTCACTTCTTGATATTTGATTTCCTCGTCTTCATTTTATGTTTCTTTTCCTTGTGCTTGATATTGGTCATAAAGCAGGCACATTGTTTTGCTTGTTGGGATTCTGTTTGATTAAAAACTTCATACTTATAATGTAAATTTGATTTGATTATACCAGTGACAGAATGCCCGAGATTCAATTGGGTAGACATACTGTAAGATCTCATGGGGTCAAAGTTGCTAGGGCACATATGCATGACTGGCTGATTCTACTGCTTCTTGTTGTTATAGAGGTTGTATTAAACATCATAGAACCCTTTCATCGCTTTGTGGGGAAAGATATGATGACAGACCTGTCATACCCACTGAAGGACAATACTGTGCCCTTTTGGGCTGTACCAGTAAGTTTCAGCTTAAAATTAGTATATTGCAGAGGAAAGCTTACATTTCTCAAGTATTCTGATGCTCCTCTTAACAAAACATCATGATTCATCCTCCCTGACACCCCCTACAGATAGTTGCAATATTGCTGCCTTTTGTTATCATTCTGGTGTATTACTTCGTCAGGAGAGATGTCTATGATCTGCATCATGCCATTCTGGGTAAGTCTCTTCCTCTTGTTGAAGTTTTTTTTATTCAAGTTACTTTTGTTTGTATATTATTGTAGTAATAACATACAGATCAAGGTTTAAAAATGACTTCTCAGGTCTCCTGTTTTCTGTGCTCATCACTGGAGTTATAACTGATGCAATTAAAGATGCTGTTGGTCGGCCTCGTCCTGACTTTTTTTGGCGTTGTTTTCCTGATGGAAAAGGGGTTAGTTCTCCTGTTAATTGACTGTCCTCACATTTTTATCGTATATTTTCTTGATTTAGTATCCACAAGATTCAATTGTTAGTCCTGTTCATTAGTCATAGTCAGCAAACATATTTTGGCATATAAAGGTCTTTGATCCTGTCACAAGCAATGTTATGTGCACTGGACTGAAGAGCGTCATCAAGGAAGGGCACAAAAGCTTTCCCAGCGGACATACCTCTTGTAAGCAGCTTACTTACACATCCAGGATCTCTATGAAAAAGTATTGATTCACTGCTTCAATGCTAACCCTTCTGGTTTCTTGCTTGGTGCATATTCTTGGGAGGTTGTTACATGCATAAACCTCTGCTTTTGTTCTGTAAATATGAAACACAAATTCTATCATTAGTATCCTATAGAGCTATTGTTGTAATTTATTCCATGACATGTAAGCTTCCTTCAGATATGTTTGGGCTTCATCTTATGTGATTCATTTTCTTAGGCTGAAATGAATGTAGTTTGCATCAGATGTGTAGTATTTAATGTTAAGGGTCATTAACTGGAATTCTCCTTATTTATGTTCAGGGTCTTTTGCTGGTCTTACTTTTCTATCCTGGTACATGTCTGGAAAAATCAGGGCTTTTGATCGCCGAGGACATGTTGCAAAACTCTGTCTTGTTTTCCTGCCACTGCTTGTTGCAGCACTGGTGGGGATTTCGCGAGTTGATGACTATTGGCATCACTGGCAAGATGTTTTTGCTGGGGGACTTTTAGGTTTGTCACTTATGTCAATAACTGTTTTCTTTCCCATAAATTGCATTAATCAATTGTGTGGACTTGTAACAAAAACCGTTATCCTTTCCTTTGTACCTTTATGTGTAGGGCTCACGGTTGCTTCATTTTGTTACTTGCAATTCTTCCCACCTCCATATGATATAGATGGTATATCCTCTGTTTCTCTTCCACTTCTCATTTATATTGTTTTATTTCATTTCATGGGAAATCTTTGTATGCTGTAGTTATGATCCCATTTTTGTGATATGAGATATAAGCAGAACTCATATTGGAGAAGAATACGGCGAAAACTGATCTAATGGTGTTTGAAATTTCTTCCTTTACTATCAATGTAAATTGCATATAGTAACAAAATGTAGGGCTGTTTATAATTAAACGTTTGCTTTAGGTGAAACTGTGCAAGACAATAGGGTCTTGGCAATATGTTGGTACTTATGCATTATGTCATTGGCTTTCCTTTATTAGATCACATGGCATGCATATTATGGTGTCATATTCAGTTTAGGACAATGAAGAACTTATTTCTGACTTGGTCTCTGGTACCAGGGGTCTATCTTTGATAGTTGAATTGCATGAAGACAATCTTTAAACGCATAACAATCACCACATTGATATCAGAATGGTTGTGAGCATAATGCCATTTTCTCTATCATGGGTGATCACGTCTCAGTTTGAAAATAATGCAACAGTTTGAAGATTAGTAATAACACATTGTAAGCTCAATATGATTAATGAAACGGGAAGTCTAATTGGTGGTTTCAAGTTGTCGTATAAACTAGTCTGATTGTTGTGATACCCTCAACTATATAAAACATTACTGTATGGCTGTCTATTGAGGGCAGGCCTTGGAGCAATTGATAAAGTTGTTCCTTTGTGACTCTAAGGTTATAGGTTTAAGTCACGAAAATAGCCTTTTTGTAAAAATACAAAGGGAAGGTTGTGTGCATCAATGACCCTCTCTAGATTCCCACAAAACAGGTACCTTTGTACAGTGGGTATGTTAACTTTGACTTAATGGACGTCTATTAAAGAAACTAGTTGAATTGCTATTATTTTCTTGACATGAAGGGAACTAGGAGAAATCAGAATATTGCGCATCATTTTCAGACCAGTCATTAGTCTCTACTGTTAGATTCGTTGCACTTGGCCTTAAATATTATGTTGTATTTGCAGGTTGGGGACCTCATGCATACTTCCAGATGCTGGCAGAGTCTCAAAGTGGTGTTCAATCTTCTAACAACATCAATCATCTTGCTGTGCAGCAAGCAGAGCTTCAGAGTGTGTATATTGACGCTCAGCGTGGCATGGAGATTGCAAGATTTAACAATAGAGACACAAGGCCCATGCTGGAGGGAAGTGGAAATTAGAGGAGGCATTGGCATTAGGTTTTGGAACTAGAAACTTAGGTCTACCCTCGTGTCCATACTTGTAATCTTGGTAGAGCTCTTCCTAATGTTCATTCCATTACAGTTGAATTTATCTTTCTGATTCATTTTCTCACGTCTGAAGGGATTGGTTGTTCATATTTGATAGTCACCTGTTTGTTGGCATACGAGATGACACTCTGAACCGTTTTGATTATTCCTCGTACACGATTGATAGGTGATATCGCGATACTGTGTAAAGTGAAATGCCATTTCATTTTTGACCTCGTGCATCAACATCCTATGATTCACTACATCACGCAATTGCTATTTTGATTATTCTCCAAGATGAGAACATTATTTGGACCGTGAGGAAGCACCGATGTTTAGTTAGAATGGGTAGAATAAGAAGGTTAAGCTACAAATCACTGGGCTATAAATTCAATGATCTCTTTGCAATTGCACACAGAATTTTCTTAAAATGAACTAATTAGACAACCAGGAGAAGTAGGAGAAGCAGATCGTAAGAGATCCAAAATACGAGGGGAAAAAACTCAAAGCAAAATCGTCAATTGTGTCAAAACAACAAAAATTGAAAGGATTCTCTTCCAGTGAAAGCTTTACATTCCAATGTGACATGGATTAAATGAAGATGAAAGATTTGAAAGAAGCCGCAGATGGACCTTTACCTTGAGAAATTCATCATACCACTAAACCAGTAGTGACACAACGTTAAAGTTTCCGCATTCATATACAGCCCCGAATTTTCGCTCAATATAGGTAATTAATTAACACTCTTTAATCAATTTCAAAAAGGAGAAAGATAAAACGAAGTGACATTTAGTGCCTGATTATTTCAGTTTTAGAAGGTAAATAAGCAATTTTTTTTACCGTAAAAATTGTTTTGAAGAAAAAAGAATATTTGGTTGTAAAATTCAAAAGTACTTTTTATATAAATGACTTTTTGGAAGTTGAAATATAACTTTTAGGAAGCTCAAATTTTAAACTTTTAAAAGAATACTTTTTCAGATCAATTAATGAGCTTATTTTTAGTTCCCTTTCCCTTATGCTTTTATACATAATTCCTACAATATTTACAAACACATCTTCACGTTTATTTTGATTTTATATAATATTATTTAATTTTTCATATGTTTTAATATTTATTTTTATATTAGTTTTACTTATATTATAATCCATATAAAAGATTTGGTTAGATATATTTTATTTATATTTTATATGTTTTAAAATTATATAATAATTAATATATTGTGCTTTGTATATTGTTTAATATATTTTAAATAATATTTATATGCATAGATAATTTTATTACAAAATAAAATATAGTTAAAATTAAATTGCTTTTATTTTATGTTGTCAAACAGTCTATTGTATGAAACTCTTTCAAAAAAATTATTTTTTAAATGACAGTTAAACAGTCAACTGATTTATTAGAAAAACTCTTTTGAGAAAAGCTTAACTAACAAAACCTTCTACTGACAAAAGCTCTACTGACAAAAGCTCTACTGATATAAGCTTATCCAAACAAGTACTTAATATATTCAAGTCTCTAATACGAGACCATGTAACATCCTTTAGTTTGAAGGGCAGAAAAATAAAAGGGGCTAATACACTTCAAAAGAAGAAATTAATTTCCCTAACTAACAGCATAAAGAGCTAAAATATAAGAATAACCATTTATAACAAGTGGAGGAGTTGTTTGAGGGAGATTTCTCATAACTGGAATGATGATTGGAATCTTTTCTTCTTTATTTTTAAATAAGAAATAGAACGATGTTTTTAATTAAAGTTGTTTCTAGGTGTAGATAGTTTATAGTAAACAATTTGCATTAATTTGAAAGATTTGCATCCCACCTAATGGTATATTATTTGTATTTTTCATATGTATCTTAGCCTATCAACAAATTTGATTGCCAAATTTTGTTAATGTTGACAATATAGGTACCTCAAATTCTCTTTCGCAGTTAAGTTTTGATTGACATACTATAATATTTAATATGGTCCACTAATATATTTATTGTTAATGGACAAAAAATCTATTATTGTTCCATTTAATCATTATGATTTTATTATTTAATACTATAGTGCAATAATTGAGATTGGCTTTAATCTCCAGTAAAGAACACGACTTGTCCATGTATTGATCTCGGTGTTTGGTGTGTCTTTAATTATTGTTTTTGCTCTTTATTTCTTTTATTTTCCCAAATGTATTGATCTTGGTGTTTTGTTGCACACTTGAATCTTAAAAAGAGATATCAGAGCATCTTATTCAATTAAGAAAACAATATATTGACTGACACAAAGTTTGATATCGACAATTTTGATAAAAATTAACTTTTCCATCTGTAGAATTTAGATAAAGGCTACCCTCACCCTTAATAGATTGAAAATAGCTTTGGAAGGAAAATCTAAGAAGCTAGGCACTATGACCAATGAACAAGGGGAGGAGTTAGATGAAAAAGCACTCTCCTCCATACAACTTTACTTGTCCAAAGAGGTCATATGTGAAGTGGTTCCATACAACTTTGCTTGTCCAAATAGGTTCTATGTGAAGTGGTGAATGAAACTATTGTTGTAGGCTTGTGGCTAAAATTAGAGTCTTTGTACATGACCAAGGACCTCACAAATAAGCTTCATTTCAAGGAGCATTTATATACAATTCTTATGGCTTAAGGTACTTCTTTTCAATCTCATCTTGATAACTTTAATTCTATTATCATAAACCTAGAATATATTGATGTGAAAGTTGAAGAAAAGGATAAAGCTCTTTGTTGGTAGTCTTACTCAATTTTTTTGAATACTTCAAAGAAATCACATTATATGGAACTACTGACACCTTATCGTTTGAAGATGTTAAATCTAACTTATTGTCCAAGGAAGATTTAATCTTGAACTTTGCCTTGAGAGCAAAAGGTTTGGATGTTAGAGGAAGATCTCAAGAAAAGGGTAATAGTAGTAATTCAAAGAAATATAAGTCAAAATCTAGAGGAAATAAAGCTAATAAAACATGCCATTATTGTAAAAAGTATGGACATTAAATTTTTAATGTTACAATTTGAAAAATAAGCAAGAGAAAGAGGAGAAAATAAATAACCCTAAAAATCCACTAAAACTAGTGTTACTAAAATCGATTTTGAAGGTGATGTCTTATTGTTTGTTACTTCCATTAATAAGAGGAGTAAAATCGAATGAATTTTTTATTATGGATGCACTTATCATATGTGTCCTTATAGGGACTAGTTTTTCACTTTTGAACTTGTTGATAGTGGCATTGCCTTGATAGGCAATAAGGCCCAGTACAAAGTAAGTAACATTGGTAGTATCCAGATCAAGACTCGTGATGGTGTGATTAGGACTTTGTCCAATGTTCATTATATTTCTAATTTGAAACAAAATTTGAATTCTTTAGACACCTATGAATCTCTTAAGTACAAGTATATAGTTGAAGGTGGAGTTCTTAAGATTTTGAAAGATTTTTTGCTTGTTTTGAAAGTTTACCATTATGGTAGTTTTTATGTCATGTAAGGTTCAATTGTAATAGGTTTTGTAGCTATGTCTGATTCTATTGTCACCAAATTATGACATATAGGCTTAGGCCATATAAGTAAAAAAGGCATGAGACTTCTAAACAAAAATGATCTTCTTGGAGATCAAGGCATCAGTAACCTAAAGTTTTGTGAACATTGTGTTTTTGGGAAATAAAAAAGAGTTAGTTTCTTTATTGCAACTCATTGTACCAAAGATATTATTGAGTATGTTCATTTTGATTCACGGGAAAATTTTATAGTTCCTTCTTTTGGAGAAAAAAGATATTTCATGTCTATTGTTGATATTTTTTTTCCATAACATCAGGGTCTATTTCTTGAGGCACAAAAGTGAAGCCTCTCATTTTTAAAAAAATGGGAAAATCTTATTAAGAACCAAACAAATAAGAAGATTAAGAAGCTCAAAATAGACAATAAGTTAGAGTTTTGTAACGGTGACTTCACTTAATTTTACTTAAATTATAGTATAGCATGACATAAGAAAATTGTTAGGAAGCCTCAATAGAATGGTGTTATAAAACAGATGAACATAACTCATTTAGAGAGAGCTCATTGTAAGCTCTCTATTGTTAACTTGTGGCATCAATGTGATCTTTGGACCGAGGTAGTCTCTACTACTTATTATTTAGTCAATTGATGTTAATACCTTTCTCTTATCTTTAAAATCTTATAAAAAGTATAGGTAGGTAATCATGTTGACTATTATGTTTTAAGAGCTTTTAGATGTCCTACATATGCATATGTTAATGTTAGTAAGCTTATTCTTAGAGCTAAAAAGTTCATATTTCTTGTTTATACATTCAAGTCTAAAGGATACCATTTGTGGTGTTTTGATTATAAGTACTAGAGAGTCATTCTTAGTAGAGATGTTATTTTTCATGAGGATGTTTTACTTTCTCCTATAAAAGATTTTGTTGTTTCTTCTTCTATTGGTATATATGATTTGAAAAGTATCAGCTAAAAGGTGGAGTTAGAGCTGAGATGTGTTTCTCCTTCAAATGTTGATGTCCTTTATTTCTCTAATACTCAACTAAATGAACAAAATGATAGTGGCTCTATTACCACAGCTCCTATTGAGATACAATTTGTTGTATGTGATAAACCAAGGAGACAAATTAGAAAGCCTATCAAATATGCAGATGATGATGATGATTTGGTTGCTTATGCATTATCAATTGTACAAAAAGTTGGTGAAAGTATACAACTTTCTTGTTCTTCTGAAGTTGTCACCTATGGTGATTCTTTTAAATAATTTGTGGCAATGAATGAAGAAATTAAGAGTCTCCATAAAATCAATGCATGGGATTTATTAGAGCTTCCAAAAGGTAAACGAGCTATAAGTTGCAAATGGATCTATATAAGGATGGTATTCTTAGGGTTGAAGACATAAGGTAGAAGGAACACTTAGTAGTTAAAATTTTTGACCAAAGAGAAGGTATTGACTTTAATGCAATCTTTTCTCTAGTTGTACATTATACCTCTATTTATGTGCAACTTAAATTTGTTGCTTTTTTTTTTTGGATCTTAAGAAACCTAGCATTTTTTTTCTTCAAGGGGAGCTTGAAGAAGAACTATACATGAAGCAACCTGAGGGATTTGTAGTTCCTAGTAAGGAGAGATGTATATGTCATTTTGTAAGTCTCTTTAAGGCCTTAAGCAAGCTATTAGATAGTGGTTTAATATATTGATGACACGCTTATTGCATCCCACAACAAGTATTTTATCAATACTTTGAAATTTCAACTAAGCTAGGAGTTCGACATAAAATACCTTGGTGCATCCAAGAAGATACGTGGGATGGAAATTCACAATGATCATCAAACGAGTAAAATATTTCTTTCTCAAAAGAAATATATTATAAAGGTGCTTGAAAGGTTTAAGGTGCTTGACTATAAACCTATTTCTACACCTCTTACTACACATTTCAAATTATCTTTTAATTTATTCTCAACAACAGAGGAAGAAATAGAATGCATGTCTAGCATTCCTTATTTTAGCGCTAGTGGAAGTTTAATGTATGCTAATGATATGCATTAGACCTAATTTAGCATATGCTATGAGCATAGTTAGTTGATATATGCATAATCCTAGAAAAGAGCATTGAAATGTTGTTAATTGGATCCTTGATTATTTGAAGGATACTTTTTACTTGGGTTTGGTGTTTGATGATCACAAGGCTATATCCAATGATGTAGTTAGTTTTGTGAATGCCGATTATGGTGGTGATCTTGACAAACATAAATCTCATTTTAGTTACCTTTTCACTCTTAGCTATGGTGATATAAGCTCAAAAGCTTCCCTTAAATGAATTGTTGCCTTTTCTACTACATAAGTGGATTATGTTGTAGCTACTAAAGGTATGAAAGAGGTTATTTGGTTGCAGCGTCTTTCCATTAAGCTTGATGATGCACAAGGAGTTAACATTATATATTGTAATAGTCAAAATGTTATTCACTTGACCAAAAATGACATTATCATTCTAAGACCAATCATATTAATGTCAAATGTCACTTTATTAGGGATATTATTGTTGCAGAGAATGTTACAGTAAAAAGGATCCATACTTCAAAGAATCCTACGAATACGCTCACTAAATCTCTTCCTATTACCAAATTTCAATATTCTTTTGACTTGTTTAGAGTTCTCATCATTTAATTGGCCTTCGGGGCTTTAAGGTGATGGCAAACTTTGTTGGATTTGATCCAAGGTGGAGATTATTGATAATATGGGTGTTTCAAATCCTCCTAGCCCTTGATTTTTGGTTGACATTATGGTCCACTAATGTTTAAGTAATGACCATATTTATTATTAATGGGCAAACAAATCATTTTTTGTCCTCTTGAGCATTATAGCTTTATTTTTTAATACTCTAATGCAACAACTAAGATTGCCTTTGATTTCTAGTAAATGACAAGACTCATCTATGTAATTTTTACATATCCATGACATGGAATATCTTGTGAATCATGTATTTATTGTCTTGTTGACTTAGAACATTCAATTTTCTTATTTCTAGGGCTATACGACTAAGTTTACATATAGAGGCCTTGAATATTTTGGCAATTAATGTCTCCTCGATTTTGTTGTTATTCCATATTAATTTGTGATGGAGAGAGTGATATTAAGAGCTTGTAAAATTTTCTACATCCTTGTTATGCCTTCGAGCCTCTTAGGGATTCTTTCACTCTCTTTTTCATTACAGTTTTTTTTACTAGCTTATTGTAGCCCGTGATTTTTTCCCCATACTGAGGATTTTCTACATAAATTTGTTGTGTCTTTTAATAGAGATGAATCAGAATCACAACCACATAACTGATAGGAATTAGTCAGCATATCTCTTCACTGTATATCTTCCCAGATACACTCTATCTTCCTAGATTTTCTATCTTCCCAGATACTCTCTTATTCATGTGTATTCTCATAGATACGTTGTTATTCAGTTAGTTACAACAACACTGTAACTCACCTGTATATATTTCATAGTGTATCACGTAATACACACAAGTTACTTTACAGTGATATTCCTATATCCCTTTATGGTATCAGAGCAGCAATAGCTCACAGCCTTTTTTTTTTCTTTTCGATCCACACACTTGCCGAGTTTGTCACTCGAGAGTCTATTCACCAAGCATCAAATGGCACAAGAGAATTCCTCTTCGTCCACTACACTGAATGTCGCACCAAACAACACTGTGGTAATTATTAATCCAGGCCTAACACCAGATGCGAAGCTTCATGGTGCAAATTATCCTTCTTGGAAAGCATTGATGCTGTCCCTCTTTATCGGATATGGAGTCGAAGGCTTCATCGATGGCACTTATCCCTGTCCAGACAACACTTCAGAGGATTACAAATATTGGATTCGTCAAGATCGACTTCTAATTCATGCCCTCATGTCTTCTGTGGCATCTTCTGTTGTTACAATGCTTCAAAGCGTCAAGACTTCTCATGACGGCTGGGAGCTTCTAGCGAAATCATATGCAGGAAAATCACGTGCTCGCCTCCTCTCACTCAAAGAACGACATCGACAATTCAAAAAGGCGATGCACCTGTGATAGATTTCCTAAACGGATACGCGAATTGGCTGATGAAATTGCGGTAATTTCCTCTCCTATTGATGACACAGATTTGGTTTTGCAGGCTTTGAATGGGCTGTCCAGTGAATTTAAGGAGATCAGTGCGGCTTTACGTGCTCGGGAAACTGCAATAAGCTTTGATGAATTATATGATAAGCTGGTTGACTTTGAGTCCTTCCTCGCAAGGCAAGATCGTACCGAGACTCGGAGTTGCCTCATCGCCAACTCGACACATCGTGGGCGTCACAGCCAGTCGTCAGTACCAAGATCCACTCGTGGTCGCCACACTCCTCCACATCAGTATAGGACTGTTCAAGGAGCTGTATCTCGCCAAGGTATCACCCCTCTTCCCGCCCTGCGTCTGCCTCTCCACACCCAGCAACTCCGGGGACACTAATTTGTCAATATGTGAACGTCCGGCATTCGCCAAAACATGTTGGCGCTTCATGGCCGACTGCGCGTTTTAGGGAGCCTCGCTCATCTAACCGGTCGTGGCAATGGGACTCCAAATGGTTCACAATGGGTTCTTGACTCCAAGGCTACTCATCATGTGTCAAACCAACTACAGAACTTATCCATTCATACTCCATATAATGGTGATGATGGGCTACAAGTTGAGATGGCTACTCATTACCAATTGAAAATACCGGTAGTTTCCATTTACAAACCAATTCTCGGCCTTTACTATGTGATACCGTGCTTCATGTTCCCATATTGATAAAATTTAATTTCGCTAAAAGGCTTTCAGACCGTGAATAACGTTTCTATTGAATTATTTCCAAACTCATTTCAGGTGAAGGATCTACAGACGCGAGCGATACTGTTTACGGGAGTGTGCCACAGTGACCTCTACAATTTCACCCTTCCTACCACTCGTCCAAAGGCACTTCATACACAGCTCTTCAAACCAAAGATTCTTCACCACATCCTTGGTCATCCGTCTGACAAAGTCCTTAAGTTCCTTAGGTCTCAAAATAAAATTATGTCTAGTTCAGATTCGTCTGTTTGTGTCTCCTGTCAATGTGCTAAAAGCCACAAGTTACCTTTTTCACGTCAACATTTATCTAGTAATAAACCTTTGGAAATTTTATTCTCCGATGTTTGGGGTCCTGCTCCAGTCACTTCTTTTGATGGCTTTCGCTATTATGTGCTCTTTGTTGATCATTACTCCAAATACATGTGGCTTTATCCGATCAAACAAAAATCTGATGTCTCCATTGTTTTCCAAAATTTTCGCCTCGTTGTTGAAAATTTTTTCAAACATCAATCATTACCTTATACACGCATACAATGGTGGCGAATATCTTAAACTCAAACCCTTTCTTCAAGCCCACGGTATCAACCATCAAACAACTCCACCTCATACCCTGAACTCAATCTGCTTCCGAACGACGCCATCGTCATATCATTGAAACCACCAGAGCTCTTCTTCATCAAAGCAACCTCCCTCCCATTTTTTGGTCTCAGGCTGTCCTAACCTCAACCTACCTCATCAATCGTATGCCCACTCCTACCCTAAACATGAAAACTCCTTTTGAGATGCTCTTCACAACCTTTGACATATGATCATCTTCATTCCTTTGATGTCTCTGCTTTCCATGGCTTCGACCGTACACTACCGATAAACTTCAAAATCGATCTATTCCATGTATCTTTATTGGTTACTCTAGATCTCAATTTGCGTATCTTTGTCTTGATCCTAAAACCAATAAGATCTACACTTCTCGTCATGTCACCTTTGTTGAAGACCAGTTTCCGTATGCGAATCTCATCCAATCTAATCCCTCCAGCCCAATGATAGCATCCCATCCGCCATTCCCACGCATCAAATCCTTCCTCGCACACTCCCGTCAACAGACGTGGATCGCCTTGGTGGATCCTTCATCTTGCCCATTTCACAACCCTCTATTGTTCCCACGAATCTTCTCAAATGCAAAACCCCGCACCTCATATTCTTCCGTCAAACACTCACCCAATGACTACAAGGGCCAAAAACAACATTCATGAACCTAAACTATACACCATCTCCAAACACCCTTACCTCCTAGTGATGAACCCAAAACCATAACTCATGCCTTACAAATTCCCCGTTGGCGTGAGTCGGCCATTCTTGAATACAACGCCTTAATCAATAATGGTACTTGGACCCTTGTCCCTAAGGAAGAGGCTCGAATGTGGTTGGTTGCGGTGGATTTTTCGGGTTAAACGCATTGATGGCTCTATAGCAAGGTATAAATCTCGTCTAATTGCTCGAGGTTTTAGTCAATGTCCTGGTGTTGATTATACAGAAACTTTCTCACCTGTTGCTAAGCATCAGACGATCAAAGTTGTTCTTACATTGGCTCTTGCCAACTCTTGGCCACTTCATCAAATGGATGTCAATAATGCCTTTCTTCAAGGCAATCTGTCTGAAACGGTATTCATGAGACAATCGCCTAGTTTTGTGCATCCTGCTCATCCTACACATGTCTGCAAACTTTGGAAGGCTATTTATGGTCTAAAGCAAGCTCCTCGGGCATGGTACCAAGAACTCTGTACGTTTTTACTTGAATATGGCTTTGTTAATAGCACCAGTGATTCCTCTCTGTTCATATTTCACCGTGGTTCTACGGTTCTGTATTTTCTGGTATATGTTGATGATCTACTGCTCACCGGAAACTCACGTCATGACCTGGATTGTTTTATCTCCACCATTTCTCGGTGTTTCTCTTTGAAGAATATGGGGAATCCTACTTATTTTCTAGGGATCGAGTTGATTCCAAATTCCAAAGGGCTTTTTTTGTCACAACAACGGTATATTCATGACATTCTTACCAAGTTCGACATGGCTGATTGCAACCCTTGTTCCACTCCGCTCTGCACTACTGCCACACTCAAACTAGATGATGGATCTGCTCCTACCGATGGTTCTCGATATCGCAGTATTTTGGGTGCTCTTCAATACGTCACTCTTACTCGACCAGACATCAGCTTTGCTGTCAACAAGTTGTCTCAATTCATGCATAGACCAACTGAGCTACATCTTCAACAACTAAAACGTACACTGCGTTACCTAAAGCTCACACATGACTATGGCATTCAGTTCACTCGTTCCACTACCCTACGTCTGACTGCCTTCTCAGATGCAGATTGGGGGGAGATGCGGATACTCGAATTCTACCTCCGCTTATGTTATTTTTCTAGTGGCAATCCAAGATCTTGGAGTTCAAAGCGGCAACATACCATTGCCTGGTCATCTACTAAGTCGAGTATCGTGCCATTGCTTCACCACATCCGAAATTATGTGGCCCGCAATCTTTACGGAACTAAAAGTCACTCTTCCGAAGCTCCTCGAGTTCTCGGTGATAATCTTGGAGCCACCTATGTTAGCTCCAATCCCAAATTCCATTCTCGGATGAAGCATCTTGCATTAGATTATCACTTTGTTCGCCAACAAGTTCGGTCTCGTCATTTATCAAGAGCTCATGTCTCCACCAATGACCAAATAGTGATGCATTGACGAAGGCTCTCTCCGTCACAAGTTTGATTATTTTCGAGACAAGATGATGGTCACAAGTCGCAACCTCATCTCATGCGGGGGCGTAATAGAGATGAATCAGAATCACAACCACATAACTGATAGGAATTAGTCAGCATATCTCTTCACTGTATATCTTCCCAGATACACTCTATCTTCCTAGATTTTCTATCTTCCCAGATACTCTCTTATTCATGTATATTCTCATAGATACGTTGTTATTCAGTTAGTTGCAACAACACTGTAACTCACCTGTATATATTTCATAGTGTATCACGTAATACACACAAGTTACTTTACAGTGGTATTCCTATATCCCTTTATCTTTGAGTATTATTTTCATTATTTCCTTCTCTTATTTTTCTCAATTTTTATTGATCTTAGTGTTTCCCTACGTGCTCAAATCTTAGCAACTTAAAATATCACCACACGAAAATAAATTTAATGAAGTAAAAGATGATTTTAATTGGAAAGAAAGAAAACAACTAGGACATTATGATAAATAAAATAAAATTCTTAACAAATTATTAAACAAAAATTCAATGTATATATAAGATTTTATTTTATTCAATCAAAAATATAAAAATAAAATGAATAAAATTGGAGTTTAATTTAGTTTAGCGTGGGCAATTCTTTAGGGTATTTAAACTCTACATCTCAAGCAGCATATGATGCACTTGAATGGTATGAGAGTTGGGGAAGTTAATAAAATTATTCCACAACGAGAATCTAATCAAATCTGAATCTGGACATGATCAGAAAGAGTGATTTCAATAAACATAATAATATTATAGCTCTATCTTATAAAATAATAAGCCAAATCAACTCAACTTATTTATCGTATCATCGAATCATGTGTGTAGTTCTATATGCTATCTGCTAGGATTTCATTGTTCCTAGAGCTTATCAATGCACACAAGTTTTGATTACAGCCATTTACCGCTGTAATTAAATGGCTGATTTGGTTAAAAATTTTCTGCATCGATAGAACATAACTGCCTTAACATATTACGAAATCATAGTTACAGATCAGACAGTTCTGTCATCTTCGAAGCTTGATGAATAAAAAACATATTTATTCTTTATATGATCTAGTCAGTAAGGGACAGCTATCCAATTACCATTTGGCTTATGTATCGTAGCCAGCCAAGCTAAAGGAAATGTCAAGATTTAAATGAGTTAGGAAATGACACAACAATACGTAAGTGAATTCGTGGCCTGGAGACTGTCTTATGTCCAGAAAAGAAATAGAAGTAATTATTCCAAGGATTTGAATATAACTACAACTGGATAATGCCAACTAAGATACTTTGCAATCTTTCTTAATATGACCATGAACGTTTAAGGGTGGTGATCCTGGTGTCCTCCACCCAAAGGACCAGAATTTTATTATTGCATCTCTCTAGTATGTGTCTCAATCCCAGATGGGAATCATGCAAGTAATAAGTCGCAGGTATTAAAAAATTAAGCTAGCACTCCAAGTTTAGTTTTAATATTTACATTTAAATATAGATTAAATTTTAATGTCTTAAAGTATTGAATTTTTTTATTTTAAAATTATTTATATTTAATTATAAATTGATAAAATCCTTAACGTAATTAAGTGTTGTATCCCATTATAAGATCACTTTGTTCAATTAAAGTTAAGTTATTATATAATCAATTATCTTTAATTTCTAATTAATTTTAATAAAATCTAATTAATTATAATAAATCTTAGTTAACATTAACGAATCTTAATTTAGCACTAATTTTAAATAAATATAATTAAATCAAGAATTCTTCTTCTTTTAACTTATTATCGTATCTTCAATTTAATTTTGTGTTAAATTGTTTCTCATATTTTCCATTACTCCTTAACTCCTAATTGTTTTTTTGGTTCATGATCACTCTAATTGTTGTGTTACCACTCTAATTGTTGTGTTATTTTAACCCCCAAATATTTTGTGTTTTTTCTTTTCTCTTTATTATTGAATTATTACCTTTTTGTTTCTAAATTGTTTCCTCCCAAAAATTCCTAAGGATATAGTTTCATACAAATTATGAATTAGTCGCAACAACTACAAACTTTTTGAAAAAAACAAAAACAAAAAAATAAAAATAAACTACACAAATTAACATTCGAGATTCGGTAACGCAGTTCAGCACATCTTGTCTACATCTACAGGACTCTCATCCAACTTAATCACTTTTACCAAAGAACAACAATAGTTTTACTTAAGATATTATAGAGTCTACTAACCCTATCTTTGATACTATCTCTCATTTTTACAACTCGTAAAAGCATGTCACTCTCACTAATACGACTATCTCGTACTAACCTTACTACTATCTCATGCTAACCTCAACAGAAAATTTTCTTAACAATATTTGATAATAAAGAATGAAAATAAAATAACTCAAGTGATAGAAACAATAAGGACATAAACAAAGATATTTGAGACAAGATAAATAACTCCCCTAAAAATCCAACTTCTTCAACGAAGAATCGGAAGTTGTCCACTAAAAATTCTGCTTTGAACCTTCAATAATGTCACTGAGATATAACATGCACAACAACCACGAAAACTTTAAAAAAACTAATATTTTATCACCAAAACATCAAAACAAAAGAGTTGTAAACCCACGAAAACTATTGGACGTTTTTCATCTAAAAACCACACCAAAATAGTCCAGAAAAATCACGCAACAAATAAAAAATGTAGCTACCTAATAATGATAGATAGATCATGTAATGTTCTCAAAACCAGAGAAAATGTGGTTGCTATATGTTCATCAATTGAATAATTGCTTCACCACTAAAACCCCATGAAAATACAACTACACACAATAAAAAAAATCTGTAAGTTGTTTCTCTTAAAGAACTCATTAAGTAGATGTCCAAAAATCCCAATTAATACGTCCAGCACATAACCACAAAAGATTGCCCAAATCACTAAAATCAGCTATCAAAGATAGTGCAAGATTACCGAAATTACAACTGGCAAATCGCATGTCTCATAGACGTATTTCACTCAAAAACTATATATGGACAGACTACAAAATTCATGCAACCTATAGAGTAAACACACAACTACAAATCTAGATATGATCGCTTCAAAATCAGCTCCCAAAAATAGTTCAAGATCCACGAAATTCCAAATACCAAGTTACCATGTTGTAGTCGTTTTTTGTCATAAAAATGATGGAACAGTAGTCCAATTATTTCCTCACATGTGCAAAAACACTGTTGCCAATAATAGCTCAATAGAGCATGTAATTGCTCACACAAAAACTAAGAAAACACAGCTACACACACAACCTTACTGCACGTTTTTTATTGCCAAAAATCACAAGATTTTAGTCCAAAAGATCACACAAAACCCAACAAAGACACAACTACAAATCGTCAATCATAATCCCCACAAATTCAACTAACATAGATAACCATTCTCACCAAAATAGGCTTCCTAAAGATAGCTACAAAAATCACCAAAATTTTGCATTTTATCTTATTCAAGATATGGTGATTTTATTTCAGTTAAATCCTATTATGATTATGATTTTTATCTCAAATAAACTTCATCTTCAAAGAGTTCTACATAAGGTGGAATGTTCAATATAATAATATTGCTCAAATAATCAAAGATGTCCGATTACAAATAATGTTCAAAATGTCATAACACATCTTAACACTCACAACTCTTCTTTTATGGTTAGTTCATTTTTTGTGTTGTCTTTGCTCTCCTATGTTTATTTTTTCTACATTTTTCATTTTTGCCCAAGGTTTTTCTCTCCCTAATTAAAAGAGAAAAAATCTTGAGAAAATACATAAACCTGAAAAAAATAAAAAGGACCAAAAAAAGAAAAAGAATCGAAAGGCTTGACAAAAAAGTTGAGAGAGGGTACTCCTAACATAAAATAAAAATAGAAAAAAAATCTACAACTACTAAAGGGTTGGAGATGTGTACTAAAACTATATTTTATTTAGGATATATTATAAAAAAAATTTCAAACTTTATTCAATTTTACAATTCTAGTTAGTAGTATCAAAAGTAGCAATTAAAATGTTCTAACTTTCAATTTTTTGCAAAAATCTCCCAAAGTTAACCTTATAATTAATGGTATTGACGTGGTAAGTTACATAAACAAATCTATTTAAAAACTAGCATACGTACGAAAACTAAAATCCACATCAAATCATTAAATTAAAAATTAGAAAAAAAATAAAATTTATCTCCCAAACTACCACCAATGTCTTGCTCTCCCTTTTTTTCTTTCTTTTTATTAAGATACACTTATGGTGGTGGTAGAGTTTGAATTTGTTATTCTAGTAGTCACTTACACTTTTTCTTCTTATAGCTAATCCCTTTTGTTTTGGATTGCAAATCACAAACTTCACAAAAGTAAAACCTAACAACTCAAGTCCCAAAGGGATTGACTTTGAGTTTGCCTCTATTTGCTTCA
This sequence comes from Erythroxylum novogranatense, assembly GCA_029891385.1. Taxonomy (NCBI): domain Eukaryota; kingdom Viridiplantae; phylum Streptophyta; class Magnoliopsida; order Malpighiales; family Erythroxylaceae; genus Erythroxylum; species Erythroxylum novogranatense. Next base: position 32,002,563 of record CM057226.1, on the reverse strand, counting down.
AAAGATACTCAGATGGCCAATAAAAGCATTGAGGTTCCCTAAACTTATTAAAGAGGGTAAGGAGAGGATGTTGGTGGGTAGGGGTGTCCATAAAAAGCACAAAATTTTGTGAGATGGTCAAAATTATGTTAGTTAGATTGTTAAAGCTTAGGTTTTTTGAGTTATAGTTGTTTATTTTTGGGTTCAAATATATTAAAATGCACTTTTTTTAGTTTTTCAGTTTAATTTCACAAGTGGAATTGATCATCCTACTAGTTATGATATTATGATGTTAAACTTGTAAAACCAAATCTCTACTAGCAAATAGTTTCATAAACTAATATCTAATTATCTACCATATGAACATTCATATCTAAATTATCAAGATCTTCTATTTCTCTAGCGAATAATTTAACTTCATGCTACTTATTTTGAAAAAAGTATGTCTTTATCATAATAGTATCTAAATTAATATATGTCAAAGACACATGTTGTAGATTACGTAATTTTCTCATCAACTAGGATATGTTTATGAACATTAGCTAAAGTGAGTAATAAATCTTTTGATATTGTCTCCCACCGATGTTAGGAGAGGGGAACACTGATGTCAGTTTGGAGATAAATTTACGATCAACAAATTTTTACTTTTTAATTTAATAATTTGATGTAGATTTTAATTTTCATGTGTCAAGCACATTTATTGGCATAGTTTGTCACGTCAATACTATTAATTATGGTTTTAATGACATAATATTTTTGTGACAAATTAAAAGTTAAGAGTATTTAATTATTACTTTCGATATTTCTGATTAATATTGTAAAGTTGACTAAATTTTAAAATATTTTTATAATTTACCCTTTGATTTATTGTGGACGCAACTGTGATTCTTATAGTGCAATGTTGGTGACAGATAGCCATATAGACTTACTTAAAACCGACATAAGAAAGAAACGTAAGTCAAAAGAGAAAGTGTAAGTTATGAGAGACTAGCTGTTGGATAAATAGGAAAAAGGTAGATGAGAGAGCACTTTTCTTACTATTTAATTTCTCAAAGTTAAAAAAATGTCTCTACCCTTCTTTTGCATTTAGTATAGGCTATGACTATATTGTCATTTGAGGGTGATAATGTTCTTTATAATGCTACTCATTATGCACAAGAATTAAAAAAAACTAATTAGAAAAGAGTGTCTTGAAAGTGAGTAGTAATCTTGTTAAAAATAAAAATTTTCAAAATAGTGAAAGAGTTTATAAATAATAGTGAATAAGATGACTCATATTTTGTAATCAAAAGTGTTTCCTAAAAAAAATTTGTTATCAAAGCTTTATATTTTTTCTTTTTTGTGAAAAGCCACTTTACTTAACATGGATAGTTGAAATGCATAATTTTATCCATAAAGATGATGAGCATAGATATAGTCAAAACTTTAGAACGTGTTTAATGTGAATTGAAGCTTAATTTTATTATGTAACAGTGCATGTATTTATACAGTTTGTACATCATTTGAAATATAATTGATCTTATTTACTCATCTGATCTTATTATTTGTTATACGCTATTGTTTGATATGCTAGTTGGTTGTGATCAGGTAAGATCTCGTGTTAGTATCTCGTGATAATGCTTATCATCTAACAACCCCTTGAAAGCTCATGGTGGATGCAAGAAACCCTGAGCTTGAACTTCAGATCCTGAAATCGAATAATTGATAACAACTTGGTGAAGATATTGGCAAGCTAGTCCTTGGTTCTACAATGTTGAACTGATAAGAAGCAGACTTTACCTGCTCGTTGTGTTGGCAAGGGAGCAATATTCAGCCTCTAAAGACGAACAAGCCATAGTAGGTTGCTTCTTGGAAGACCAACTGATTAAATTCTTTCCCAAGTAAATAGCAAAATCGCCCGTAGAGCGTCTGTCATCCTGGCCACCAGCCCAGTCCGCATCGTTAAAGCCTACAATTGAGTAGCGTTTGATTAGGTAAACAGATGACCATGATCAACAATCGCCTTAATATAGCGAAACAACCTCTTGCTAGCTTCCCAGTACACGGTTGTCGGGGTAGACATAAATTGGCACAACTTATTCACAGAGAAGGAAATGTCATGCCTCGTGAGATAGGCATCTTGAAGAGAACCCATAATGGTTCGATACAATTCTAGATTATCTAAAGGGTCCCCATTTGCCAACGTATATTTGGCTGAGCATGGCATTAGAGTGTTGACACCTTTGGCTCTATGCATATGAGTGTAATGAAGAAGATCAGTTAAATACTTCTTCTAGATAAGAAAATATCAGGGCCCTTGCAAATCACCACAATACCTAAAAAGTACGTAAGAGCACCAAGATCACGTAATTCAAATTCAGCTTTGATCTTAGCCACACATTTCTGAACATGTGGAGTGCTACTGCTGTGAAGACGATATCATCAACATAAACTACAAGTATAGCATCTTACGATCTTGATTGTAAATAAACAAGGATGAATCAGTGTGAGAACATGCAAAACCAATACTTTCCAAGTACGTGCTCAAGCGATGAAACTAGGCTCTAGGCACTTGTTTGAGGCCATAGATGGACTTATGCAATTTGCAAACAAAAATGGGACAATGAGTATCAATAAATCCCTGAGGTTGTTCCATGTATATTTTGTCGTCAAGAGTGCCATTGAGTAAAGCATTAGAGATGCTTAACTGATTGAGACAACAACTATTGGAAATAGCAATAGCAAGCATAGTGTGGTAGTAGCTTTAATTACTAGGACTAAAGGTGACAGTATAGTCCACCCTTCTTAATGAGTATAACACTTAGCAACTAAATACGCCTTGCAATGTTCAATTGATCCATCAAAATGACGCTTGAGCTTGTAAACCCATTTATTTCCAATAACATTAGCACCAGGCAGTTGAGGAACTGAATCCCAAGTACCATGCTTAATTAAAGCAGTAATTTTAGTGCTCATAGTAGCCCGCCAGAGAGGAAGCTTTATTGCTTTAGAAAAACAAGATGGTTTAGAGAGAATAGGCGCACTTGAGCAATCTAACGACAACACAACCATGTTGAGCTCTTTCTTTTTGGGATAGGGACGAAGGACAATTGTTGAACCCCGATCTTTGAGAGAAATTTAGAAATAATAAATGATTTTGAATGAGTGTGTTAGTATATGTATTGTGTTAAAGATGTATTTATGCTAAAAGGAAATTGATGAGAAATAAGTGATTGGTTTTGATGACTTTGAAATTTGAGTAGAGTTGTATGAGTTATGAAAGTTAAAGTGAATGAGTTGATTCAAATGGAGTCGAAAAGTATGAAATAAATAGTGAAAGTGTGAGAATTTGAAGAATTAAGAAAGTTTGACTTTTCGGGGGTAGAGAGTTAATTTTTTTGATTTAGGCAGAATTTGAGAAAATGATCTTCATGAAACTTGTAGATTATGTTGCAAGCTTTCTGTCTTCATAAAGTATGATATTTTTTGATATCGAAATTGAAAGTTATGATTTTCCGAAGTTAAGGTTATTTTACTTTGTTTGAAAAATGCTATAGGATGATATATGTTTGGCAGAATTTTTGACTGAAAAATTGACCTAGTTAGAGGTTGAATTTGCTTGAGTTCTTCATGAAAGTTTTAGATTATGTTTTGATCTTTCCATTAATATGAAGTATGCAATTTGTGAACCATGGAATGTGAAGTTATGATTTTTGTAAGTTGCTGTTACTGTTTTGGCATGATTATTAGAAGACAGAATATTTGATTGAAAATTTGACTTCCTTAGAGGCCAAATTAATTTTTCTGTCCTTCATAAAAGTTGTAGGTGATTTTCTGATCTTTGCATTGACATAAAATATGACATGTTTGGACTTTGGAGTTGAAAGATAGATTTTTTCAAAGTTGAGTTATTGTTTAGGGATATATTAATTTAGGAAGAAAGTTTGATTGGATTTTTAATACCTTTAGAGATGGAATTGGTTGTAGAGTTCTTCAGGGAAGTTGTAGAGCTTCCTTTAAGCTTTATTTTGATATCAAATTTGTTACATTTGGGGTTCTGGACCAAGAGTTATGAATTTTGGAAATTTCGATTATATATATATATATGAAAAATCCTATTGTTTTTGCTATTCTCCTCCCCAAATCCGACCCTTGTTCAATATTTTGTTTATAACTTTTCCGTCCAACATTCGATTGATTTAGTTTTTGAAGCGTTAGATTTCTAAGACTATTATCTTCATCATAATGAGAAATTTATAATTTTTGAGATTAAATTGAAAGAGATTGATTTAATCAAGTGAGTTGGAAAATTTTCTGAACATGGTTCAGTATTTTGGTGAATTATAGATCTGTAGAGATCCAATTGAGTTGATTGTTGTGGAAAATTAAAATAGAGTCATGGGGCTACAAGTCTTATGAAGGAATTGAATTTCAATTTAGTCCCTAAGACTTCCAATTTCTGAATGGAAGTCGGGTTTAGTGTGCAGTCTTGGGTTAGAAAAATCTGAAAGTATTTTGGCTATAACTTTTGCTCTAGTAATCCAAATGAAGTGATTATTGATTTGGATTCAACAAGAAAGATAAGGCTACAATTTGCCTTAAGGAAGTGAATTTTAATTCAGTCTCTAAGAATATCAATTTTAGGATGGAAGTAAATTGCTGGAAAATATTTTAGCATAAGACAAGTCCTAAATGTTTAGAGTATAACTTTTGGTGTAGTGCACCAAATTAAATGATTTTGGTGGCGTTATGAAATTGAAACAATAAGAAACATTTCTCTGGAAGGAAGTTTTAGCAAATTCTTTCAATTTGATGGTTAGAAAAATGTCCTAAAGTAAGCTTGAATTAAAAAGCATTTAAGGGGCAATTTTGGAAGTTTACTTAAAGAGTTAAGTTAGTAGGCTAATAAGTAAGGGCGTTGTGGTCATTTGACTTTCATTAAAGGATAAGAAGAGGGGATGTCGTTTAACATAAAGAGAACTACGAAATTAAAAGGAGAGAAACAAAAGAAGAAGAAGAAGAAAGAAGAGTGAAGCTTCGGTGATGGAGAAGAAGAAGAGAAGAAAGGAAAAAGCTAGGGTTCGATTTTCCTACCATTTTAAAGAGGGTTTTGATGTTTTGTTCAAGGAAAAAGGTGGAAGAGCATGAAAGCTTCCTAAGGAACAAAGAAATTTCAAAAATGGTGCAGAATTAAGGTAAGATTGAGTTTTTGATTTGTTAATTTTTGAAAGGTTTTGGTTTATTTAGCTTAAGGAGGAAACATGTTTGTGATTTATGAAGTTAATTTTGGTGATTATGTTTTAGGTGATGTTTAATTTGGATGGTTAATTAATTAGGGTTTATGTCTTGAATTAGGGAAATTAAGGAAAGGAATAGAAAATTGATGCTTGGGACAAGTTTCAAGCATGGAATTGAAAGGGTAATATGTTTATATTTTGAATTATAAGCTAATTATGTGATTTTGAAAATCAAGAAGCAAATGTTTTCAAATTATTGTTTATGTTAATGTTTGAAAATTATGATTTTGAATGATTAAATTCAATACTTTTGGAATGATTTTAAGAAATTGAAATAATTATGGAAATTCTTACATTCATTTATGCTTGAATGATTTGTTAATTATGAAAATTGAAGCATTCTTTGACTTTGATGGTTGAGAATTCTTTAGTTTTGAATGCTTGAATAATTGCTATGTGAATTTAATTGTAATGTGACAATTGTGGAAATTATGAATGAAATTTGTTTGATATGACACGATATAAGGAGTAAGTCTTTGAAATGTGTTGCTTTATAATTTGAAAATGATTAGATGTATAGGAGTGTGGTTGCTGCCATTTGAGGGTATATATATAGATTGGTTTGTGTTTTGGGAGATTGAGGACTGTGGAGATTGAGTTTTGTGCAGGTGCTTAAGTTTGGGTTGAAGATTGAAGATTTGGCTAGTTGATTTTTAGGGGAGGTGCTGTCAAATTTTTGTAAAAATGGGCAGAAACTTTGTTTGCATTTTTTACCCTCTTAGAGCTTGAATTGGATTGGGAGGTCTCTTGAAGATTGTAGTACATGTTTAGAGCTTTCCAATGGTATATAATTTTTCACTTTAGGACTTAGGATGAAGAAGCTATAAAGTTTGAAAGATTGCAGTTACTATTAATAAGGGTTTTGTGTGGGCAGTATCTTTGGAAGGGTTTTTCACCTTTTTATCATTGAGGTATGATATGCAATTTTTGGAGTTAAGACTAAGAAGTTATAAGGTTTGGAAGATTTCAGTTACTGTTTGAAGTGTCATCTTATAGGCAGTATCTTCGGAAGGGTTTTTCACCTTTTTAAAGCCTTCATTGATTTTTTCATCCTTCATAAAAGATGTAGACTGTCTTTTACCCTTTCCATTGAGGTATGATATGCAATTTTTGGAGTTGGAAATAAGGAGTTATGGGGATTGGAAGAATTCAGTTACTGTTCATATGGTTATTTTTACTGTTTGATTGGTCATTATATAGGCAGTACCTTTGAATGAATTTTTATCTCTTTTAATGACTGAATCGATTTTTGCACCCTTCATGAAATTTGTTAATAATCTTTTTATCTTTCCATTGAGGTAAAATGTGGTATTTTTAGGCTTTTGTGTTAAAAGATATGAATTTTCAAACTTCTGGCCTTGAGTAGGACTTTTTCAATTCGGGCAGTAACTTTGAAGTAACTTTTGACTCCTTTAGAGGTTAAAGTAATTTTTGAATCCTTCATGGAAGTTGTAGAGCTTCCTTTGAGCTTTCTTTTGATACCCAATTTGTCAATTTTGGAGTACGGGAGCAAAAGTTATGAATTTTGAAAAATTTGGTATTATATATAGATTAAAAAATATTATTACTTATATTTTGAAAAATAAAGAAAGGAAATATTGAATTATATTTTTTCAAATGTTTTGGAAAATAGTTACAAGTTTTAAATGATTTGAGAAATTAGAAAAGTTTCAAATTCGTTTCTTATGAATGAAGTGATAAATTATGATTTTAAGAAATTGCTATGATTTTTGCACTCCTTGTTTGTGTATGATTGAGAAATTGAATATGAATTTGATTGTTATAAGATTGATTGATGAATTGAGATTGCATTTGAATTGCTATATGACTTTATGTGAATTTGTGAATATCAATGTGTCTAGTACGACATGATATGAAAATATGAAAAACTAAGTTTTCGAAATGTGCCTTCGGATAATCCGATTTTTAAGTATGAATTATGTGTTATGTGGGTTTGGTTAGGTCCCATAAGTTAGAGTCAAGTGCACTTGTCTCGTTTTCATAAACTTCACCTACCGCCCGCTAAGGGCACCGGAGCTCGATTTGGACTCCCATAAGTTTACTGCTACCTTTGGACATTATCGCGGAAAGTGTAAAATCTCTGCTCACAATCGCACAAGACCGCTATGCGAGAATATGCAGTACGTTCCGTTTTGGACCGACCCAAACCGTTTTGATATGTTATGTGTTTTTGATTTTGTTTATAATGTGATGCATTCATGTCTTTGAAATTGTTCATGATTTGTGAAAAGAAAATTTGAGATTTTCAAGAAATGAGAAAGTGAGGTTTTCAACTGTGAAAGTTTTGGGAATTGTTTATAAATATTTTAAAAAAGTTGAAAAGTTTATGAAATAAGCATTCGATGAAATTTCTTCTGTGAAATCATTTATAAGATGGCAAAAGTTTTGAGAAATGACTTTTGCTTATTGTTCAATTTATAAACATGTTATCCATGAGCTATAAGCTCACCCCCCTTTCATCCCCATCTCCAGATATCGAGCAGGAGATCGGATGAAAGAAGTCAAGACTTTGATCGATTTTGTTCGTTTTGTGTTTTATGTATTTGAAATTTTTGGTATTGTATATGGCGTGGAATGTCATTAAGGTTTGTAGTGTATTTATTTTGGAATGTAAATGAATTCTGGAATTGTGTATGAAATTGAGATATAAATTGGTGTATGATTATGAGATATGAATTGTGATTGTATATGAATATGATTGGTTTGGGTTTGGATTGAATTATGGATTTGGACATTGAATTAAGATATGAATGGGATTTCTGTATGATTTGAGATATGAATGTGATTTGCATATGAATATGGATGTGTTTGAATGGGATTGCTTGTGAGTTGGTGATTGAACTCAAGTTTATCATATAAATTGGCTACACTTTTATGGCTTTTAATGTACTTTTTGACTCTTGATTCATGATTTTGTGCTTAAATTAGTCCCTTGCGGTGAGCTTATGCTTTATGCAATTTGTTAGTAAAATTGTGCAAATTGACGTTGATTGCATTATAATTTTCTAAGGAAAATTGATCTGCAAATTGTTATTTTATATTGCAGGAGAAAAAAGTCAAAAGGATGAGAAAGTCAATGATGCATGGCGAATCACTCCGCGTCGGAAGAACGCTTCGTCATGACGAACAATTCTAGGCAGCTGAATATTAACTAAACCTCCATTCGCCGCGGCGAATTAATGGTATTTAATTTATTCGCCATGACGAGTGACCAAATTCATTCGCCGTAGCGAACTCTGACTATTCGCCATGACGAATGTCGGGTAACCCACCCAAAATAGAAATTTTGTCTCACTTTATGCGACTCGCCCACGACCCATCCTTTAAATATTGCGAATTAGGTTATCGGAGGGTTTCGACTTCGCATGAAAAAAACACAGAGAGAGACCGGCGAGAGAAGAGAGGAGAGAGGACGAGCGTAGAGAGAAAAGAGAGGAGCGGTGGTCGTCGCCGCCTGGGTTCCTTCGGGGTTCCCGGAAGTCATTTTAGTTGTTTTCTTTGGTTGTTTTCACAGGTGTCTTCCGCCGTGAGTAGCTATGGTTCGCTGCGAGTTGCGGTGTTCCCAGTTGTGATGTGTGGTTAGGCATTCTTCTCCTCTTGACGATGCAATGATGGTTGGAGTCCACCGAGCACTAAAGGGTAAGCAATCTATAGTTTGCTATGATTTATGAATATGCCTTGGTCGAGGGTTTATAGATTGTAGTGATACTATTGATTAAAGCTCAATTAAATGTTTGGACGTTTGTTGTGTTGTTTGGATTACTAGTTTACATTGTCACGTTTTTAACTACATTGTTGTGAACAACCGAGTTGGGGTTTATTGCTTTGTAGTTAGATTTTGCTTGATTATAGTTTAATTAAGCGGTGAACAGTGTAATATGTTATGGATTTGTTTATGTAGAACTTCGTGCTTAAATATATGAAGTCTCATATATGTTCACTTGTGATTTTGTTAATTCTCTTTTATCTGCCTAGTTGTGTTAGATATTGAGTTGATGCTAGATTGCATTTGACCACTTGCATTAACATGTCCATTGCATACACTAAGGTTTTTAACAAGTTTTAATTAATCGAGTTGATTAATTAATTCATTGGACTTAACGAGTTGTTAAGGTTGAGCTTTGGAAACTTAGTGATTTCTAGTCCACGCCCACACTAAGATGTTTTAACAAGGTTTTAAGCAATGGAGTTCATTGATTAAAACCTTGGACTTTCAGAGTTCCTTTAAGGTTTTAGTTGTTTTTTTATTAATGGAGTCGAGAGTGACGAGTCCATTAATCAAGACCTGGACTTAAAGTGAGTCCTTTAAGGTTTTCCATTCAAACTTAGTGATTTCTAATCCCGTCCGACTAAGATGCACTTAACGGGATCTCGAGCAATGGAGTTCATTGATCAAGATCTCGGACTTAAAGAGTCTCTAATGTTACGAGGCTCAAGAGCACTCAATGGGGTCTAGAGAGATGGAGTCATGAGTGACGATTCCATTAATCGAAACCTCGAACTTAGAGATAGCCCTTTAAGGTTTACTATTCACACTTAGTTTTGAACTGTGATAGCCAAAATTCATTTTCAAGAGGATTCTATCTTTTGTTTTACTCTTTTATTTTCTATTTCCAAAACCCAAAATACTTTTTGCATACATTTTAGTTTATTAATGTTTTTAAAATCAAAACCCCTTTTTCCTTGCTAATTTCACTTGCATTGAATGACATATAGGCTAGCTTAGGTCCATTTCATTAGGTTCCTTTGAGAGCGACCGAGGTTGCATCTATGCTGCAATCCTTGGTATAAATTATTTTATTTGACGGTTTCAAGGATCGATTATAGGATCGAACGACGAGCCGATCAAATTTAGGCGTCGTTCGGGAACCAAGAAGTGGTTCTTTAAGTTTGCTTTTGTCATTTGTTCTTCGTGAAGTTAGGTGTCTTTTCTTTTAGGTTGCATTCTAAATAGTTTAGTTGCATTTGCATCGTTAGTTAGTATTTTGCAGATTACACCTTTTATGGAAGTTCACTGAGGCTAACTCTTATTTTTCTGTGACCAACATTTCAGGTGAATCTGGCTTAGTGGAGGCCGACATGGACGTGGGACTGGATGAAGTTATTTCGCCACACCATGGCCATTGTCGAAGGTTAACCGGGCAAATCCAAGACCTCCATAACTCCCAGGTTATTTCTTTCCTTCACTTGTTTACTCACTTATGCCTTATGATTGCTTGTGACTTATATTGGTGCATTAGTTTGTTAAGTAAGTGTCGGGGAGGAGCAACCTCAGTAGACAATAGCTTAGCTTTTAGTTTAATTAGTATCTTTTCAATTCAATAAAGTCCCTTTGAGTTACGCCTCCCCGCCTTCCTTACATTGTGTTGAATTGCCCCTTGTGCTCTATTTCTTCTTGCTTAACATTGAGGACAATGTGTTGATTAAGTGTGGGGGAGTTATTTCCCTATTATTTTTTTGACATTGCATGACTATTGCTATTGTGTTTCATTGAGGACATATGAATTGTTGGCTGATTTGTGCGTTCTGCGCTAACTTGGGTTGGTTTACATTCTACGTCATTACGCATTTCTTCGCATGACAGTGATCACACGCCACGGCGACGCTGCTCTTCGATTTCATTATCATCATGGCGTGTTCCATGTTATGTCGCGACGTCCATACCGTGCATGAATGATTACGTTTAATTTTTTTTTCACTCAATTCAAATTTGTTTTGCTTTGGACTTTTGTGGCTTTTTTCAAAGTCTTCTTTGGTTTCAAAGCGATGCTTGAGTTATTGAAAACATCTTCCATCCTTTTCATGATAATTTGACTTGACAAAACCTTACTTTCAATGTTTTCAATACAAAGTGGATGGAAGCATGCTAATAAAGTGGCATTTAAGTTTTTAAGACTTGAGATTGTTCATGAGATCATACCACTTGTGGAAGGATATTTGAGCCAAACATTTTCTTCTATCTTTGTGTGCATCTTCTTATTTCATTCTTCTCGAACTTGTTTTAATTCTTACTTGAAGCTTAATGAATTGAATTTTTGCTGATATGATAGAGGCGTTCCTTCTTAAACCCATTTGCCTAAACACCGCCCTTACACATTCATCCATTGCTAGCCCTTTGAGCTTTTTTGTTATGAGCATTTGCATTTATATTCTTAGATGATGTCGATGAGTCGTGTTTAGTTATTAGCGATAGTCTATGTTTTGTTATTAGTTCTCGAAAAAAAAAAGTGTTGAAAAATGAAAAAATGTTAGTCTTGTGTATCCCGAAAAGGGATAATAATGTGTTGTATCCCAAAAAGGGATTAGCATCTCAAAATGAGATTTAAAAAAAATTATTCAAGTATGCAATTGTTAGTTTGAATTCTCTGATGACATCGGTTCACATTTAGTGCATATGCTCATATTTTCTTTCTTATACTTCATCCATTCATTTAGCCTTCCATACATTACAACCCTCAAAGTCCTCTTGATCTTGAAATGATAGTTTTGTGGTGGAAAAATAGAATTGACACTGAGCCTATGGTAGGAGGTGACTTAAGTAGATTGAGAGAAAATACCTGAACACTGAGTGAAAGCGTAAACATTATATCTTGAGAGTTTCTCTTTGTTCAATCTCTTGTGCTTGAATTCTTTTAGTGTTTATTCTGTTAGCTTTCTTCTTATTTCTTTGTGGTTGAATTAAGAAAGTAACTCGAGTCAAGTTCATTTATTGTTTTGAGTATGGGTCTTATTTTCTTTTCCTCTTGTATTCTTTTGACTCTGTAAACTTTGTCTAGGAGTACAAAGGTCTAAGTGTGGGAATTGATTGAACTCAAGTTTATCATATAAATTGGCTACACTTTTATGGCTTTTAATGTACTTTTTGACTCTTGATTCATGATTTTGTGCTTAAATTAGTCCCTTGCGGTGAGCTTATGCTTTATGCAATTTGTTAGTAAAATTGTGCAAATTGACATTGATTGCATTATAATTTTCTAAGGACAATTGATACTGCAAATTGTTATTTTATATTGCAGGAGAAAAAGGGTCAAAAGGATGAGAAAGTCAATGATGCATGCGAATCACTCGCATCGAGAAGAACGCTAATCGCGACGAACAATTCTAGGCAATTGAGGGCTAACTAAACCCTCCATTCGCGCGGCAAAATTAATGGTATTTAATTTATTCGCCATGACGAGTGACCAAATTCATTCACCGCAATGAACTACACTATTCGCATGCGAATGTCGAGTAACCGACCCAAAATAGAAATTTTGTCTCATCATGCGACCCGCTCACGACCCATCCTTTAAATATTGCGAATTAGGTTATCGAAGGGGCTTCGACTTCGCGAAAAAAACACAGAGAGAGACCGACGAGAGAGAGAGGAGAGAGGGACGAGCGTAGAGAGAAAAGAGAGGAGCGGTGGTCGTCGCCGCCTGGGGTTCCCTCGGGTTCCACAGGAAGTCATTTTAGTTGTTTTCTTTTAGTTGTTTCGCAGTGTCTTCCGTCGTGAGCAGCTATGGTTCGCCGCGAGTTGCGGTGTTCCCGATTATGATGTGTGGTTAGGCATTCTTCTCCTCTTGACGATGCAAAGATGGTTGGAGTTCACCGAGCACTAAAGGGAGTAGCTTAATCTATAGTTTGCTATGATTTATGAATATGCCTTGGTCGAGGGTTTATAGATTGTAGTGATACTATTGATTAAAGCTCAATTAAATGTTTGGGCGTTTGTTGTGTTGTTTGGATTACTAGTTTACATTGTCACGTTTTAACTACATTGTTGTGAACAATGAGTTGGGTTTTATTGCTTTGTAGTTAGATTTTGCTTGATTATAGTTTAATTAAGCGGTGAACAGGTGTAATATGTTATGGATTTGTTTATGTAGAACTTGTGCTTAAATATATGAAGTCTCATATATGTTCACTTGTGATTTTGTTAATTCTCTTTATACGCCTAGTTGTGTTAGATATTGAGTTGATGCTAGATTGCATTTGACCACTTGCATTAACATGTCCATTGCATACACTAAGGTTTTAACAAGTTTTAATTAATCGAGTTGATTAATTAATTCATTGGACTTAACGAGTTATTAAGGTTGAGCTTTGAAACTTAGTGATTTCTAGTCCACGCCCACTAAGATGTTTTTAACAAGGTTTTAAGCAATGGAGTTCATTGATTAAAACCTTGGACTTCGAGTTCCTTTAAGGTTTTAGGTGTTTTTTGATTAATGGAGTCGAGAGTGACGGAGTCCATTAATCAAGACCCCTGGACTTAAAGTGAGTCCTTTAAGGTTTTCCATTCAAACTTAGTGATTTCTAATCTGTCCGACTAAGATGCAACTTAACGGGATCTCGAGCAATGGAGTTCATTGATCAAGATCTCGGACTTAAAGAGTCCTCTAATGTTACGAGGCTCAAGAGCACTCGATGGGGTCTAGAGGGATGGAGTCATGAGTGGCGAGTTCCATTAATCGAAACCTAAACTTAGAGATAGCCCTTTAAGGTTTACTATTCACACTTAGTTTTGAACTGTGATAGCCAAAATTCATTTTCAAGAGGATTCTATCTTTTGTTTTACTCTTTTTATTTTCTATTTCCAAAACCCAAAATACTTTTTACATACATTTTAGTTTATTAATGTTTTAAAATCAAAACCCTTTTCCTTGCTAATTTCACTTGCATTGAATGACATATAGGCTAGCTTAGGTCCATTTCATTAGGTTCCTTTGAGAGACGACCCGAGGTTGCATCCTATGCTGCAATCCTTGGTATAAATTATTTTATTTGACCGGTTTCCAAGGATCGATTCTAGGATCGAACGACAAGCCGCCGATCAGTTGGTTTCTAGACGGGAGGTCCGATGATACTGATTGTTGATTGAGCTGATATATAGAAGTGAGTTTAAACTATTTGCAGGTTTTTGTGGGTTTATTAAAATACAGCCGTTATGCTGCCCAATTTTTGAAAAAAAAAGTCAAATAAGATGTTTAAAATGTGAATTATGGGATTTGTATGATTGTTTAAGACGACTTTGATGAATTGAGTTTTTGATTGAGGTTATGAAATTAGTAAATTCCAAATTGAAGTAAGAGATTGAATGAAAATGAAAAAGAAAAGAAAATAAACAATTTGCATGAGAATGAATTTCCAAAAAGGGAAATAAGATTGCTTTGTATGAGTTTAATTCTTGAATGAGAAAAGAAAATTACACGGATTTTTGGATTGGTTTAGTCTTAGAGTTTCCAACGCGACAAGTTTGAGTTCTCGGATGTCAGAAATTTGTATTTTAGTTCGATTGCATCGTTTGATGGTTTTGATTCCGAGCCAATTCGATTCCGCTTTCAATTTTGTTTCCGCATTTTGTTATCCGATTTTTTGATTCGATTTCGTTTGGATTCGTTTTGATTTCGATTATTCGCCTTCCGATTCGATTTCTGTGTTCTATTTTAGGATCCGTTCCTTTGATTCGTGTCGATTTGTTATTTGCCTTTCGTTTCGTTTTGAAATTTTCGATTCGTTTTTTTGTTTTTCCGGTTGGGGTCCGATTCCTAGATCGGGTCCCAACAACCATAACATGCTAACCTCCACGTGATGGCAATGGACCAACAACAACATTGGGCGTATCATGATTCCCACGACGTGAAGGAAATGGCCCTTCAGGCATACTAGATGCAACACATGTGTCAATAGTAGCAATGGACGCACCACATGGACCCCATGGGACATTAATAGGGTAGCAGATGCATCACATGGGATATAAATGGAATTGAACTCTTCACGTAGGCTAACTGGTGATGGCAATGGGCCAAGAGACGAGTCCGAGCAAGGATTAATAGCTGAGGAACTCGGAATAAAGACCTAGCTTGAACAAGGAGCAGAGGAAATATGATCCAATGATGAAGAAATAGGCAATGAAGAAGTGATTGTGAGCTAAGGTATAGGATCAACAATAGCGCGACCAAGAATGGACGAAGAACGTTGCTTTGGTGCGATAACTCTTTAAAGAAAAGTGAGCTTCATCAAACCGTGCATGCCTACTGATATAAACCTTATTGATGTTAGGATCAAAACACAAATATCCTTGATGGTAGTGAGAGTAGCCCAAAAAGACGTAAGCACTTATCCGAAATTGAAACTAATGGTATGGGGACACAGTAATGGATGGATCATGCAACCAAAGATCTTAAGGAAACCATAATCGGGAAGGCCAAACAACTTCTGAAATGGGATGAGACCTAAAAACACTAGCGTTGGAAGATGATTAATGAGATACACTGCTGCCAAGAAGGCATGAGACCAAAAACGAAAGGGAACCCCATAATGAGTTAATAACAACAACCCAGTGTCAACAATGTGGCATATTTTTCGTTTAGCAACCCCATTCTGCTAATGGGTGTGAGGACAAGCAACACGATGTTCAATTCCACATTAACGAAGATAATTGTTCATAACCTGATACTCACCACCCCAATCAAATTGAAGAGCCTTTAAAGTCTGTTGAAACATTCGTTCAACTAACTTGTGAAACTCAGTAAACACATGAACAACATCACTTTTCTGCCGAATGGGAAATAACCATATAAATTTAGTACAATCATCAATGAAAATAACAAAGTACTTTTCTCCATTGAATGCCAAATTACGAGTAGACCCTCATACATCAGAATGGACTAAAGCTATTGGCTCAGGAGTTACTGTGCCAGTACAAGGAAGAGATAGGCGACTCAACTTTCCTGAACAACACGAGGAACATTATTGAGTGGGTGGTTTTATTGTTGAATAAGGTAAATGAAATTGCTTGATGAGAGAAATAACTAAAGAATAAGAAGGATGCCCACGACGAGCATGCTAATCTTCCAAAGTTGTCGTGGACACCACAAAAGCTTGAGGTGAGAAACCATTTGTACTTGAATAAAACTAGACAATTCGTATAAGGCATCCTCAACTAAGCCTCGCAACAGAACTCTCTTGGTTATCCGATCCTTCATAGTGAAATGATCATCATGGAGCTCAAAGAAACAATGATTGTCTTTCAAATTTATGAATGGAGAGTAAATTACGTTTGATGGCAGGGACATGTAAAATATTATGTAAATATAATTGTTTACTAGTAGAATTCAAGGCAAGATGACCAACATGTTTAATAGGCAAATTGTAACCATTACCAACGGTGACAATATCCGTACCTTTATAGTCATCAGCAATGTGAAGAGCACTCAAGTTAGGAGTGATATGTTGATTAGCACCAGAATCAGCTAGCCACTCTGAAGACGAAGTGTGATTCGTTGGACCAATGGTCAAATTAACTGTGGAATGATCAGATTCTTTAGTGAAGTGATGATGACACCACTTAGCTTGATGATTGTTAAGACCACATATTTGACATGGTGTCTTAAAATATTTCTTGTTAGACTTATTATTTCGTTGTTGACTGCCAGAGAATGGTTTAGACTATGTGGTCTTGTAACAAATTTGGACTTAGAATTGTCAAATCCAAAATTTCCAAATTTTGTCATATTAGCAACAACCCTAGAGTTTTTCGAGCTTTTCAGGAGAATGTCATAGGAGATTAATTGACTATTTAACTCGCGAAAATTAGTGTAGTCTTTCTTAGATTATAAGATAGTCATTTTGGGGTGATACTTTGGAGGAAGAGAGCGAAAGATATTCGCATTAAACTCATCTTTGCCCAAGGACATACCAGCAACTGCCAGCTGATCCTGAATTTGTTTGGCTTCCTTCAAAAACTCTAGCATTGATTTTCCCTCGAGAAAGATCTTGCAATGCCAAGAGTAATCGGATCTGTCTAGAACTGGACCCAGAACTAAAGGACTTCTTAAGTGCTTGCCAAGCATCATACGATATCTGCACGTCATTAACATAAGGAAAGATTTCTTCAGTTAAAGAAGAGAATTAACTGAAGAGAATATCCAAATTCTTAACAATTAGTCTTTTATTCCCAAAGGAGATATGCTAGATTATCTTCCAGCTCATTAGTTTCGATGCTATGGATCTGCTTGGGTGGAGCAGAAGTTGAGCCATCAATATGATCAGTGAGCCTATAGCATTTAATAATTGGGTTAAATGATTTTTCTATGAGATATAATTTTGGAGTTTAGTTTAACTGAGAAGGTTTGCTATGCAAATGGAAGGGTGGAAGAAATAAAAGAAGCAATGGGTTTGTACTAAATTGTGTCAGTAGTTTGCTTCGAAGAGGAAGAAGAGTGGAAAGTTGGTGAAGCCTCCATATGCAACTTTGATAACAAAGTCAAAACTTAAGAACGTGTTTGTGTGAATTGAAGCTTAATTTCATTATATAATAGTGTATGTATTTATACACAATTTGTACTTCATTTGAAATACATCTGATCTTATCTACTCATCTGATCGTATCATTTGTTATAGGCTATTGTTTGACACGCTAGTTGGTTGTGATCAGGTAAGATCTCACGCTAATATCTCGTGATAATGCTTATCATCTAACAACTACTATCATAATTATAATTCATATGGGGCATTGAAATACTTTCTTCTATTCAAATAAGTTCATAAAGAAATATTTGGAGACCAAAAGGTAATGATGCTTTTGTAACAAAAATGAAGTGTACAAAGGCTAATAATCATGCATAAAGATGAAAAAAAGATATATGCTATATTTTCACTAACCAAATTGAAATATATAATCAAACAAATCCCACTAAATTTAATCACAACGTGATTACTACGAAACAAATCCAATATACGAAATAATGTTTGAATCCAAAATTATAATAAAAATATGGGACAACTCAAAAGGGAAAATTCTACAAAAGCATAAGTAATACATGAAAAGAGATTTAGAAGATCAAACCTAGAGGAAAACAAAACTTTATAAGAGGGCTAGGAATAATTTGATTAATGAAGGAATGACCTTAGTATTATATGTTCTAATTTTTTTCCCTTATGTTGTTCTATGCAATAATGTGAGATTTATATAAATAATGGAAGATAAAATTATAAAACAATTTAAAATCTGAAAAAACTTCGGCATATTTAACTTGCGTTTACTTTTCCACGTAACATGCAACAGGCCCAAGCCAGAGCAGTACAGGAGGATACCTGAGTCGCGAATTGTGAAACGTGTCACTGTCTCATTTCACTTCACCGGGACTTGTGAAGCAGTGTGTTGACTATTAGCTTCAAGTGATAGACCGTTATGTGCTATAAAAACATGGAAACTGGAGGTTCAACTTTGCAAAGAAATCAGAGATGGCAATGGAGAGTGGAATAAGAAGTTTGGAAGATTCAGGTCCATATATCCCTCTCCACAGCAGCGATGGCATTGAGGACACCCTTAGCTCGGACGACCGTTCCCTGAGACAGCTGGGTTATAAGAATGAGCTCAATCGCACTCTCTCGTACGTATCGCTTAATTGTTCTTTTACTCAATTAATTAGCTAGAAATTCAATGGAATTTGTTGGGTGGCACGGGCAGGGCAATAGCCAACTTTTCAATGGCCTTCACTGTGGTGTCTGTGATTACTGGGATCTCTACACTCTACAACACTGGGCTGACTTACGGTGGGCCCTTGACTATGATATACGGTTGGCCGATTGTCTGCACATTCACCATGATGGTGGGTCTATCCATGGCTGAGATTTGCTCTGCTTATCCCACGACGGGTGGTCTTTACTACTGGAGTGCTAAGCTCGCTGGGACTAAGTGGGGTCCTTTCGCTTCCTGGATTACTGGTTGGTAAGTCTTTTTCTTAACAGTACTTTTTTTTTATGGACTGCCATTCCACACAAACAATAATTAAGGATAGATTGGCATGTTTGCCAAGCCTAGATCGGAGGCACTATCGAATCCTTGTTATAGATGAGTACTGATTGGCGGCCAGATATCTGGTAAATTTTGATGACCCATGGCGAGTATAGAGCCGGGGACCACTGTTTTTGCATTTTGTTATCTGCTGAAAGAGTGGGGCATTGATGAACCAAATTGGCCACTACAAGACAACTCATCCCTACTACTTTTGTTTTTTTCCCTCTTTTTCACTCGTAGAGATGCCACACGCAACCTAAATTTTTGGGTAAGAGCATCTAATAGTAATCTAGACTAGAAATGCTTAAGCTAGATAACATGATAACTTCACTTTAACCGGTAACTTTTAAGATATTGTCACAAGAAATAGCAGTCAGCTCATGGACGTCTTAACTGTCTAAGCTTGAAAATAAGAGAGAAAAATTAAATTTACCAGCTGGGGCTTTGATACAATAACTTGCTTTACTAATACTAACATAATTGCTCATTAAAAGCCTGCATTTTCATTCCTCAAATCAGAATCCAAGGTCCTCTTCAGCAACACCGCACCTCTAGCCTGAATACAGAGACGTAATGATTAGGTACAATATGTTATGGCGTCTTGGCATAGAGCAGAGGTCGAAAATCCGACCTGGAGGCATTAAAAGAATTTTGCAACTTAAGGTGGGAACTGGGAAGTAATTGATGATCCCGATGTGTATACATATATTATAAGCATATCCATCATTTCCCACTTGTCTAAAGCTGAGGGGCCTGATTCTGTGGCTCCTCATCACGTCATTGGGGGAGGTTCACGTCACGACCATATGATGTAGATATGGTTATGTAGCCTTTTATAATAGTGTCAGGAACTGAAACAACCACAGCCCACACTCAGGTCGGAGGAACACGATAACTGGGAACCAAATATTGGAGCTTTTGATTCATTTACACGAAAACAGCCTTTCATTTTTCTCCTGTCCTTCCCTGTTTCTTGAAGATTGTCTTAGAGCGTTGAAAGATGGGACTCACAAGCCACACATCACCAAACAGCAAGGTCTGTCTTGATTCAAGCACCGTTCGTCTCAAGGAGCTTGGCTACAAGCAAGAGCTCAAGCGAGACCTATCGTAAATCTCTAACAAACCTTTCTTTTGCGAAACCTTTTCTCAAAGAATTGGAATCATTATGTAGCCTTTTCCGGGATTTGCAGGGTGTTTTCCAATTTTGCATTTTCATTTTCTGTCGTGTCAGTGATAACTGGTATAACAACCTTGTACAACACTGGGCTGAATTATGGTGGGCCAGTTTCCATGGTGTATGGCTGGTTTGTAGCTTGTGGGTTCACCATTTTTGTTGGGTTAGCAATGGCTGAGATTTGCTCTGCTTACCCAACTTCTGGTGGTCTCTACTATTGGAGTGCAAAGCTTGCTGGCTCTAAATGGGCACCCTTTGCATCGTGGATTACTGGCTGGTAATTCTTTTTATCTTTTTGGATGTTCATGGCTGGTAATTCTTTTTATCTTTTTGGATGTTCATATCAACTTTGAGTTGCTGTTTTCTCCGTGACTTTTGTTAGGTAAAGGGACTTTGTCCCATATTGGAAATGAGAGAGGGAGGGGGGAGGCTAAACAAGTATAAATAAACCCCCTCCTTCTCCATTTATCTCATCCAAAATCAAAGAACTTCTTAATAAGAGTGGTAAATTTTAGTGAGTAAATTTTTGGGTGTATTGGGGTAAGGGTTGAGAGTGTGTGAAACTAGCTAGTGAGTTGAGTGTTGAGTGTAAGCACATGAAGTGTTGTTTCTCACTAATAAAAAGGGTGTCACGATGGCAGGAGGCGTAAGTATGATTTGGCTGAAACTCCGTTATCAAATATTGTGTTGTTTTATTGGCGTTTTATTTAGTTAGTGGAAATAGTTTAATTTCTAACAATTGGTATCAAGCCTTGGAAGCGATGATATCTTCTGTAGTCATGCGATAGTGGATCTTCTACATCGAAAACTTTCCTTGGGTTTGTTGAAGCTTGGAGTTAGTATCTTTCTACGATTCTTGCCACGGAGTGGATCCTCTGTCGAAAACTTGCCTCAACTTGTGATAAATACACCGTCTGCGTAACTTACATCAGGAAGTAGGGTTTTAAGTGGAATGTTTGTGACCCTCCGCCCTTTCACGAGATTTTACGTGGAATGGTATCTTGTCTAAGGAAATCATTTGACGGTCTTTCACAGGTATTCAAGAATCGGTTCACTTCACTAGTTATCTCACCTCGAAGAAACTAAAGTCGATTAGGAGTAATGGCGCGGATGATATGCTCAACAAAATCGATAAGTTTGATGGCGCGGTTTGAATCTTGGAAGATGCATATAGAGGATTATTTGTATCGGAAGAACCAGGTTTCTCTAGCTCTTTGGAAAGAAGCGGAAAACATGTCGGAAGAAGAATGGGTTATTCTTGACAGCGGGCCCTTGGAGCAATCAAGAATGACCTTATCCGAATATAGCCTTTAATGTGTTAAAGGCAAAACCACAAAAGCCCTTATGGAGGAATTGATGAGATATTATGAAAACCTTGATGATAAACAAAGTACATTTGATGTGGCGTTTATTCAACTTGAAGATGGCGGAAGAATACCTCATAGATCATCATATCAATGAATTCAACAAAGTCTTGAATCGGTTGAGTCAGTGAATATTGATCTTGATGATGAAATCTGAGGCTTAATACTTTTATCATCCCTCCCAGAGAGTTGGAGTCTTCTGATCGCATCGGTGAGTAACTGATGGGAACCAATAAGTTGAAGTTCGAGGATGTTAGTGGCTGATTATTAACGAGGAAACCCAAGAAGAAAAGTAGGTGAAACCTCATCCTCCTCCGCCTTGCCGCAGAATCAAAAGGAAGAAGTAGAGGGCGTGGAAAAACTAGATCTGTGATAGATCAAAGGACGGGAGGTCCAAGTCACGGAATCTGCTACTTCCCAAAACTCAAAAATATTGAGTGTTGGAATTGTGAAAAGTTTGGTACTTCTGAAATCAATGCAAGAATGGTTCGAAAGAAGCGAGTCAAACAATCGGGAGGCAAATATAGCTTCCACCTCGGTGAGGATGGCGCGTGACATGTGCCTTAGAAAACAAGCAAAGGCATGGATATTGGACTCGGAGCATTGTTTCATGCAACTTCAGAAAGATCTTCTTGAGAAGTATGTGCACGAAAATCTCGGCAATGTATATCTTGGTAATGATCAACCTGCAAGATTGTCGGTAAAGGTGTAGTTAAGCTCAATGAATGGAGCCATCCGAGAGTGAAGGATGTCGACGTATCACGATCCGAGAAAGAACTTAATCTTAGTGGGACGATTAGCAAGTGAAGGCTACATCACAACTTTCCGTAGTGATGAATGGAAAGTATCAAAGGAAGCGATGATTGTAGCGCGAGGAAAGAAGAATGGTCTTCTCTACTAACAAATAGGGACGTGTTGTTGATTGCGATTCTTGAGGAGTGGAGATTCCAACTTGTGGCACGGAGACTTGGCCACGTAGTGAAAAGGAATGAAGTTAATGCATTCCATAGAAAGCTATCGGTCTACGATCGGTGAAACTTGATCGATGTGAAGATCGCATCCTTGGAAGCGAAGAGTCGACTTTCAAGCGGTGGTAGAACGCCAAAGAAGGAGAAACTTAAGCTCGTGCATTCGATGTTTGGGGACCAACAACTCTCCATCCATTGGTGGAAAGCACTACTTCGTGACATTCGTTGATGATCACTCCGTAAGGTGTGGGTTTACTTTCGACGAGACCTGAAGTCGAAGTATTTGATGTTTTAAAACATGGAAGGCTATGGTTGAAAATGAGGCGGGTCTCAAGATAAAGAAGCTCGAAGCGACAATGGTGGAGAATATGAGGACACCAGATTCAAAAAGTTCTGCTATGAGCATGGAATTAGAATGGAAGAAGCAGTGCGAGAACGCCACAACATAATGGTGTAGCGGAGCGTATGAATCGAACATTAATCGAAAGAGCTAGAAGTATCGGGATCAATCGGGTTTACAAAAGCAATTACAGGCGAAGCGATCAACACAAGACTTATCTCATCAACCGAGGTCCATCGGTTCCATTGGAGTACAAGATACGAGAGGAGGTTTGGAGTGGAAAGATGTGAATCTTTCACACTCAAGGTATTTGGTTGTCTGACATATGTGCATATCGATGATCAATGCGAA
The DNA here is from genome assembly GCA_029891385.1 of Erythroxylum novogranatense. Taxonomy (NCBI): domain Eukaryota; kingdom Viridiplantae; phylum Streptophyta; class Magnoliopsida; order Malpighiales; family Erythroxylaceae; genus Erythroxylum; species Erythroxylum novogranatense. Next base: position 31,979,304 of record CM057226.1, on the reverse strand, counting down.
ATAAACTTAATCCAAAATCTAAGAAATGCACATTTATTGGCTATGGTGAGGATGAGTTTGGATATCGCATTTGGGATGATGAAAGCAAGAAGATCATTCGAGATGAGATGTGATCTTTAATGAAAAGGCGATGTATAAAGATCGGCGTGCATCGGAGAACACCTCTCGGAGAGACCACAGATTTGTTGATATCAAGATATGCCAAATTTTGCGATGAGACAAATGGAAGTAAATCCTCAATCGAAGAAGCTGTTGAAGAAGAAGCTCGGCTGAATCACCACAACCCACCTCTCCTGCTCATGAGTTAAGAAGGTCTTCCGACCTCATGTGCCAAACAGGAGATTCTCGGACTATCTATTGTTGATTGATTTGAGGCGAGCTGAGTCTTCAAAGAGGCATGCAGACGGAAGATGCCAACAAGTGGGAGCTGCGATGAAAGATGAGATGAGATCTTTAATCTCCAATCGGACTTGGGAACTAACAAAGTTACCAAATGGAAAGAAGGCTCTCCACACAAATGGGTATATCGGGTCAAAGAGGAGTTTGATGGTTCAAAAGATACAAAGCTCGGTTAGTAGTCAAGGTTTCAAAGAAAGGAAGAATAGACTATCTGATATTTTCTCTCGGTGGTGAAGCTTAATACCATCGAGCAGTGTTAAGTATTGTTGCAAGTCAAGATCTTCATCTTGGCGACTTGATGTGAAACGGCGTTTCTTCATGGAGACTTGGATGAGGAGATATTTATGCACCAAAGAGGAGGTTTCTGGAGAAAGGAAAAGAGCATTTAGTGTGTAAGTTGAAGAAAAGCATGCGATGCGAAACAATGCGGCGATGAATGCGAAAGTTTGATAACTTTATGCATAGGAAGACTTCGGAAGTGCAATGTCGACCATTGTTGTTATATCGAGAGATATCGGTCAGGTTATATCATTTCTTCTTTCGTCGATGACATGTTAGTAGTGGGTTCCAATATGGATGATATCGAAATTTGAAGAAACAATTGTCAAAAGAATTTGACATGAAAGATCTGGTCCAAATAAGAAGATTCTTGGGATGCGGATCACCGAAATAAGCGAGAGAGAATTACGATTATCTCAAGCAAAATACATTAATCGTGTTTTGCAGCGGTTTAACATGGCGAATGCTAAACCGGTCAAGCCTCCACTTGCCGATCATTTCGCTATCCCAAAATCGATCACCTCGGACAAATGAAGAGCGAGACTTGATGGCGAAAATTCCTTATCTCTCTTATTGGAAGCTTGATGTATGCCATGGTATGCACGAGGCGGACATAAAGCCATGCGATGGGAGCGATTAAGCGGTTATGGCAAATCTGGAAAAGTCCAATTGGGAAGCGATAAAGTGGATTTTAAGATATCTTGGCCTACCAAGAAATGCACATACTTTGGCAAGGAGAAATAAAAGTACTGCGGTTATGTTGACTCGGATTATGCAGTGAAGTTGATAGAAAAGGAGCACCATAGGTTACATTTTCATTTGTAGAGTCAACAATTTGTGAGTTGGATATCATGATTCGGAAGATTGTTGCCTTATCTACTACTGAAGTGAGTATATAGCAATAATGAAGCTATGAAAGAGATGATTTGGCTTGAAATTCTTTGTCATAGTTGGGTTTTATGCGGAGAAGAATGTCTTTATATAGTGACGGTCGAGTCAATTCATCGGCGAAGAATCCGACATTCCACTCAGAACCAAGCGTATTGGTGTTAGTTATCATTTTATCGGATCCTTGCTAGAAGATGAAGTGTTAACACTTGAGAAGATCCTGGAAGCAAGAATCCTGCGAGACATATTAACAAAGGTGGTGACAATCGACAAATCTGAAGTTGTGTGCAACTTGGTTGGCTCTGAGAATAATAAAATCTAGGCATTTCTGCGTCATCAGGGTGTGAAGCAGTTGAAATCGATCTTCAGTGGGAGATTGTTAGGTAAAGGACTTTGTCCCATATTGGAAATGAGAGAGGAGGGGGGGCTAAACAAGTATAAATAAACCCCTCCTCCCATTTATCTCATCCAAAACCAAAGTAACTCTTAGTAAGAGTGGTAAATTTTGGTGAGTAAATTTTTAGGTGTATTAGGGTAAGGGTTGAGAGTGTGTGAAAACACTAGTGAGTTGAGTGTTGAGTGTTGAGTGTAAACACTTGTAAGTGTTGTTTTCTCCCTAATAAAAAGGGTATCAGATGGCAGGAGGCGTAAGGCATGATTTGGCCAAACTCCGTTATCAAATATTGTGTTGTTTTATTGGCGTTTTATTTCGTTGCGTGGAAATAGTTTAATTTCCTAACAACTTTTGAGTCCAGCATATCTACTTTACCTTTGATCTCATTTCCCTTTTTGCTGCATGTGCTTGCATTTCCCACCTCAGTGCTTTAGTCAACAATCAGACTAAGTCTTGGCATTTAAAGGCGTCTAAGTTAGCATGGAATTCGGAATTTCATGCTCTTTTATCTCCCTTGTTTGGGTCATAATGTCATGACTGACTTGGTGCTAGAATCACAGGGTGTATAGTAAGTCGATAGTAAGTCGTCGTAGTAGGGATACCTACATAAGTTTCTTAAAGTCCTTTCATCCAGCTTTTTGAATACTAAAAGCACCATACACACGGCTTATTCATCTTGGCTGTAGAAGTTTTAGCTTTCTATGGAATGTTAAAGCGACTTCTTGGTAATTCCTTTTCCTATTCAAGGACACTGGGCAAAATTATGCCTGGTGATCTCTTAATATATGGATTTCATTGCATCTATTTAAATCTTATCTTCCGTTTGTCCACGGAGACATCATCCGCTTTTGCTATTTTGAGCATGAAAAAGTTTCAGATTTTTCTTTTCACAAGTTGGTTATAATCTTCATATTGTTGGATTAATTCCATTTAATTGTTTGAAATACACTGACATTCTAACACCAAGAAATGTATTTGTACAAGGAATTTGTCTAAACTGGCATGATGAAGGACGGTGGGTTGAAAGAGTTCAATACAGGAAAAAGAGAGCATGTTCTTTTTACTGTATTGTGACCCATTGTCTGAAAAGATGCAAGTAAAACACCTGGAACTAATAAATATTAATCAAGCACCTATGTACTCACAGTTTAGACGCGTATACTAAAATTGATCATCTACATTGAACGTATTCTTGTCTAAGCTTACGATCAACCGTGGAAATTGTAAATGCTAAGTATTTATTGCTTTTGACTGGCTTATTCAAACGTGTTTGAAGCATGAAACGGATTGTAATATTGTCATCCAGTTCCTAGTTGTTCCTGTGGTTGAAGTTGAGACAATAGCATATAAAGATTCAGTGTTTACTTGTGGTTTCACAAAACCAAAACTTTTCTATTAGAAACAATATGCTAAATAGATCAATTTTCATTTTGCAGGTTCAACATTGTTGGTCAGGTATAATTGAGACTCGACTGTGGAGTTTTCTAGGCTTCAATAACAAATGATCTAATATCTTTAATAAGTTTTCAATATAGTTGAATTTACATTTGTAGTGGGCGGTTACAACAAGTATAGATTTCTCGCTTGCACAACTCTTTCAAGTGATCATTCTTCTGAGCACAGGAGGAGCAAATGGTGGTGGATATCAGGCATCAAAGTATGTTGTTATCGCTATGCATGGAGGGATTTTATTTCTACATGCAATTCTTAATAGCCTGCCTATCTCAGTATTATCATTCTTTGGACAGCTGGCTGCTGTTTGGAATCTTGTAGGTGCGGTGAATGAATGGCTCTGATTTTTCTCACACTTTTATGTTCTTGCCAATGCGATTATTGACTTCTGACCAACTTTGTCTTCTGTAGCTGTTTTGGGTATCACAATTATAATACCATGTGTTGCAACAGAAAGGGCTAGTGCCAAGTTCGTGTTCACACATTTCAACTCTGATAACGGTGAAGGAATCCATAACAAATTCTACATTTTCGTTATTGGACTTTTGATGAGTCAATACACCCTTTCTGGGTACGATGCGTCTGCCCATATGGTAAGTAGTAGTTATCTTCCCGTTGAATCATAAAGTTTGAAGAAATAGAGAGTTGAAAGAATATTGAGGAGAATTGTGTAATTCGGTGTATCTATATATGAATATTATAGGGGTATTCATTCATGTTGGATGAGTTTAAATAAAGAAGAAAAATCAAGATGATAATTAAATTACATACATGATTCTAGGCTAAATTGAAAATGATTGTTGATTTCTAGAGATATGTAAAAGATATGTGTTAACACCTTCTTTGAAACTCGAGATGTTGTGGAAGATGAGAGCTTGAGTTTGGAAACGATTTGCAAGGCATTAAGATGGATGTGAATTTGTGAAGATGTCTGTAGTTTGAGATTATGATGATATAGGAACAAGTTGTACGATGCCTTGAAGAACATGATGTCGAATATGATGACAATCGATCTTAATGTGTTTAGTCCTTTTGTGAAAGATATCATCATGAGCAATTTGTATGGCATTATGGTTGTCACAGTAAAGGGGAACTGCAGACGAAAAAGATACACTTATATCTTGAAAAAAACCATTGTAACTAGAGGAGTTTAGAGGGAGTGTCAGCAAGAGCTTTATATTTAGCTTTTGTACCGAATCAGGAGACAATTGTTTGTTTGTTGATACGCCATACAATGAGAGATGTTCCCATAAAGAAACAATAACCAGTGGTGGATCGAAGATCCATTAGGTCTCTAGCCTAATTAGCATCACAGTAGGCAGCCTAATTAGCATCACAGTAGGCTTGTAGCCAATAGAAAAGAGTAGTGAAAATGAAGACCATGAAACAAAGTACCTATGACGTACCTCAATATATGAAGAACAGTAGAGAAGTGAGTACGACGAGGTACTGGCATGAATTGCCTCATGATGTGAACAACATGAGAAATGTTTGGACAAGAGATAGTGAGATAGATAAGGTGCCAACTAATTGATGATATTGCATACCATCACTAAGTAGGTTCTCATTAGTAGTAGAAAGGTGATTATTAGAGTCAAGTGGAGTGTTAGGTGTCTTAGTATCAGTGATAACAGCCTGAGAGATGAGTTCAGTAGCATACTAAGCTTGTAACTGATAGTATCCAAATCCATCAGAGGATACCTCAAGATCTAGAAAATAGTGCAGGTTATTCAAGTCTTTCATCTCAAACTGTTAATAGATAAAGGACTTAAGAACAATGATACCATGTTTATCATCACCAATGATTATCATATCATCCACATAGAGAAGATAAAGAGTGTATAACTGTTATTAAGAAGAGAGCAAATGCATTTATGAGAAAGTAAGAAATTGTGCATCTACTCCAGTTTGTTATATTGTTTGATAGTTGAAACTAAGAAGAAATTGAGGAAACACAATTTCCTGAACCCTAGAGCATAATAGAGCTTCAAGTGGGATTAGAATTTTGTTATATTTTTGTTTGAGCTATGTAATTAATGAAGACGTGAAACTTAGTAATCTTGTTTCCTGTGAACTGTTTTCATAGACAGAGGAAACCAAGAATGCTGATAAGAACGGACCAAAGGGAATAATTAGTGCCATCGGAATTTCCACTATATTTGGATGGCTTTACATAGTAGGAGTCACCTTTGCAGTAACCAACATCCCTTATCTCCTGAGTACAGACAATGATGCTGGTGGATATGCTATTGCACAAATATTTTACTCAGTATTCAAGAACAGATATGGCAGTGGAGTCGGGGGAATTGTTTGCTTAGGAGCTGTTTCTATTGCCATATTTTTCTGTGGTATGAGTTCAATGACGAGCAACTCCAGGTATTCATGCTTTATCTTTCATCTTTTGTTTTCCTTTTCTATTTTTGGCATCTCAAATTAATAAGCACTTTATGAGATAGTGCCAACTGAAAGTTGTATATATTTATTTTCAGGATGGCCTATGCATTTTCTAGAGATGGGGCCATGCCACTCTCATCAGTTTGGCACAAAGTAAACAAGCAGGAGGTCCCTATTAATGCTGTCTGGCTCTCTGCATGCATATCTTTTTGCATGGCATTAACGGTATGACATGTGACCTGTGGTAGTTTTTTCTGCTTGTATTGGATCATTCCTTTTCACCTACCGCTTTATGTGTGATCATCTAATCCATACTTGCACGTACCTTCTTTTCTTGTTCTTATAGTACCATATTCATCCTGCTTCGTGTCATGTTATGCAGTATCTTGGTAGCCAAGTGGCATTTCAAGCCATGGTATCCATTGCAACCATTGGATTGTATATTGCTTATGCCCTACCCACCTTCTTTAGGGTGACTTTGGCACGCAAATCTTTCATCCCAGGACCGTTTAACTTGGGTCGTTACAGCATTCTTGTTGGTTGGACCGCAGTCTGTTGGGTGGCAATCATCTCTGTCCTCTTCTCTTTGCCTGTAGCCTACCCCATCACCAATAAGACACTCAATTACACTCCTGTTGCTGTTGGCGGCTTGCTGATTCTTGTCATTTCTTCTTGGATATTTAGTGCTAGGCACTGGTTTAAAGGCCCTAAAACAAATGTAGATGAATAAATTTATGCTCCCTAAAGATATACTCCGAATAGTTTTGCTATAAGGGCTGTAAGGAAATAACTTATATAACGAGAGTAATCCAAGCTTTGAACCGTTTATAGCTGATAGATACAAGTTTAAAAATCGACCATCATAGTTATCTTCGTGTTATTTGCTAATAGGAAAAATGGATCAATCGCAGAGCACGTTGAAATAAAGGAGAGTTGTATTGTATGTTTGTGAAGATTACAAATTTAATGCTTTGAAGCCGTAATATACACGGTGAAGAACAAAAGATAAGTGAAAATATATAATTGAATGATTTTTGCATATCCATAAAATAATATTGATGATCTTATTAGTGGTAGTTAAGATTTATAGATGTTATCAGCCTCTCTCAAGCTCATTATGACATGTAAGCGTGAGAAGTTGCTAAAATGTGAGTTTTGTTCATAATATCAGTTATATGATTTACAGAGGCAATAGAGAGAGCTATAATGGCAACCAAGTCTCATATAAAGTGAATAGTGAATGCCAATTTCAATATACTTGGTACGAGCACGAGTAATTAGATCAGAGGCAAGGAAGGTGACTCCGAAATTGTCATCCCAAAGAATCAATATAAGGTAGGATAAACCAATTTCGCCAAGGATAGATGTCATCAAAACAGAGTTCAGCAGCATGAGAGCAATGCTTCTGTATTCGACTTCAATACTGATATGTCAATAGTAGTCTTTTTCTTAGCTCTCCAAGAGATTAGATTAAGCCAAGAAAGATGCAATAGCTCAAAACAGAACGAGGATCATTAGGCATCAAGCCCAATTAGCATTACAATATGCATTTAAGGTAACAGAGCATGATTTTGAGAAATTAATTTTATGAGAGGGCGTGGGGTGAAGATATTGTAGAATCCATCTAACTATAATCTAGTGAATATCAATAAGGCAATGTAAGAATTGAGAAACTTTATTGACAATTAATTGAATATCAATACGAGTAACAAAAAGATATTGAAGAGCACCAATAATACTATGATATTCGGTAGGATCAAAAAGTGGGTGTCCATGATTTTTAGATAGAGGAAGGGATGGAGTAATGGGACTGTGAACATGTTTAGGATTTTTTGGACTAGATCGAAAAAGGAAATCTTTGGTGTAAGAGGATTGATTGAGAAGAAGGCCATCAAAGGTAGTTGTGGCTTCAAGATCAAGAAAGTGATGGAGTGAACGTAAGTCTTTAATGGAGAAAGTGATGTGAAGATCATGGATAAGGGAAGAAATAAAGGAGGGTGAAGAACCTATAACTGAGATATCATCCACATAAACTAAGACAAAGGTGTTACGATATGTAGTTTTGTGAATAAACAAGGAATATATGAATGTGAGGATGTGAAGTTGAGATTAAGAAGTTCTTGACTCAAGCGATGAAACGAAACTCAAGGAGACTGTTCAAACCATATAGTTCTTTATGTAGACGACAAACATGATGTGGAAATTGAGGGTTTGTAAATCCAAGACGTTGAGACATAAAAACTTATTCTTGAAGATGACTATGAAGGATAACATTGTCAACGACAAGTTAGCGAATAAACCAATTTTGAGAGAGGACAGGGTAAGAATAATAAGAATAGTAGTAGGATTGACAACAAGATTGAATGTGTGTGTAATCAATCCCCAAAGCTTGATGATATCGTTTAGTAAGAAGTCGAGCTTTATTATGGTGAATGGATCCATTAGATTTCATTTTATACAAAAACACCCATTTATAACCAATGACGTTAGTATTGGGTGGAGAAGGAACAAGAGTCCAAGTATGATTATGATGTAGAGCTGTGAACTCATCAAGCATAGCCTAGTGTTAATGAGGAAATTTGTTGGCTTAAGTGAAATATGTGGGATCAGGGGTAAAAGTAGTAAGTGTGGAGTAAGTTATACATCATAGGAGAAACAAGGAACACAGGTGCGATCATGAGTATATGTGATCATTGGATGATACGAGGGTCATGGTTGTTGAGGAAGAGGTAAAGTGTTAGCGAAAAGATGGTTGAAGGGTAAAGGTATGGAAATAAGGGATGAAGAAGAAGTTGAAGAGGTTAAGGGTGGAGAGGTGGCCTTGAGGAAGTTACTTTTATGGAAATGAACATGTCAAGAAATGTAGAATTTAGAGGTTTTAGGGTTAAAGCAGCGATACCCTTTATACTTGGAGTAGTAGCTAAGGAAAATACATAGAGTATACTGAGATGTGAGTTTGTCTATACAAGTGGATCCTAAAAAGATAAAATAAGTGCATTCAAAAACTCATAGATGAGAGAGATTAGGTGGGATATTGAAAAGTTTTTCATGAGGAGATTTGTAATAAATGACTAGAGTAGTTAATAAGTTGATGAGATAGATATTAGTTGAAAATGATTCAAAACAAAAAACCTTATGAAGAAAAGCATGGAGAAAAAGTGTAAGGCGTGTTTCAGTAATGTGGCGATTTTTTCATTCAGCAACATTTTATTATGGAGTATAAGGGCAAGAAATATGGTAAGTTATGCCATTAGAGTTCAAGTATTGGGAAAAGGTACCTTTATTGAGTTCAGGAGCTACATTGTGTTAAAAAGTTTTAATAATGGTGGAGAAAAGATTTTTAGTGGTGGTTTTGAAGGTTTGAAAGATGGACAGAGTGTGAGCTTTGTAAATTAAGGAAAAAATCCATATATAACGACTAAAATCTTCAACAAAAATGATAAAGTAAAGATAATTAGAGAACGAATAGGAGGTGGAGGTCCTTAAGTATCATAAAGACTTAGTGGGAGTACAAGAGGATGATGAAAATGAAAGATGAACACTTTTACTTAAAAGACACAATTTATAAGGATGTATCACATTAGTCTTAAAAGATAAAGAACTAGACATCTTAGAAAGTGTAGATTAACACGAATGGCAAAGTTATTAATGCCAAAGATCAAATGACACCAGATTGACTTTGAATGCAACTAAATTTTTGGAGTGAAAATGAATCTTTATAGGATAGAGATTATTATGAATGAAAATCGCTAGAAGTGGTATATCAATTTGTAGGTCCTTCACAATATAACCAAAAGGACTAAACTCAATAAGACATGAGTTATCATTAACAAATTTAGCAACAACCAAAAAGTTAGTAGTAGGATTTAAAACAACTAAAACATTATTGAGATGAAGAGGATGAATAAAAGTAGATAAGGTAAAAACACCAACAGAAGAAACATAAAGAGTTTTCCCATTACCAATAATCACTTATTTTGAACCTTCATACGAAGTTACGGATTCCACGATATGAGTCCATAGTATGAGGATCATGTAACATCCCATTACTAGTGAGAGGGTTAAAATGGTAAATGTGAGTGATTAATGAGAGTTAGAGATGCATTTCCATGTTCATGTGTGATATGCCATACGCTTATACATGTATAGTGAATTTATTTGCACATGAAAATAATTGTACATGCACTCATGAATAATTATGGGTATAATTGGATTGATTTGAGAATTTTGAATGTTTTTACATTGGAAAGATTAGTGATTGGTGGGAATGCCATAATTGTAGGTGTTGGTGAATTTAGGAGTTTCCTTTGAAATTATAGAGGATTGAGAAAGATATATATAATAGGGAACAAGAAATAATTAAAAGAAGCTTTGGGAGATAGTTGGATTGTAAAGATGACAGTCAAGGGAGTTAGTTCAAAAGAAACTAAGTTAGAACTTGGGTATTGGGTAAGTGACAAGTGTCACTTAGTCCTTGTACTCTAGCTAGGAGTAGGTTTTTATTCTTTGAGAATTGACAGGTTAAGGCTTGTCCAAGTCCTTTCTTTGATATCATCTTTCTAAAACTTCCTTTTTGAGACCCAGAGTTTTCCATCAAATATCTTCTAAGAGACTTCTGTGTTTTTCCTTTCTTTCACCAAACTTAACTTGCCATTTGTGTCCTTTGTCCTAAGAAAAACCATAAGTTGCTTATTGCACTCAGTGAAGCACGAAAATTTTGTGGAGATTAGGGCTTGAAGATTTTGGAGTTTTCAGTAGGTAAGTGGTGGAGAAATCCCTTGTAGTTAGGGGTTTGTGAAATAAAGTTGATAAATTACTGTCATCTGCATGAAAAATGTAATTTATGTGTTTGTTCATAAATACTGGGTAGTTGGGGAGAAATAAATTCAGTTATAGTGTTAAATTAGTTTTTGAGAAAACTTTTGGTGTTTTGGTGACGTAAAGTATTGAAAGTTAGAAAATCTAAAAATTTCTCACTGAGTATGTTTCAGTCTTTAGCCATAAAATTTTATGTGGTTGTCCAAATGAAATTATTCTTAATTCGGAGTAAACTAGGAATGTATGGCTACATTTCGTCTGAAGACATCGAATTTTAGTTCTGTCTTTAAGAGTCTCAAAAGTTGTCACAAAGTTGAGAATTGGGTGTAGGACGTTGAGAGTTGAGCAAAAAAATTCGTGTCCTAACTTCGGGAAGAAATTTGGACCTAATTTAGTTAGATTCTGGCAAAGTTTCCTTCTAAAAAGTTGTATATATTTCTTTTAGCTTTCCAACGGTATATAGCATAAAAAATTTGGACATCGGAGTCAAAAGTTATGATCTTTATAAGTGGATATGTTCAGACAATAGAAAATGAGATGATAGAAATAAGCCGATGGAAAAGCAGACGATAGAAAATGAGACGATAGAAATAAGACGATGAAAAGCGAGGCGATAGAAAAGAGATGATAGAAATAAGGCGATGGAAAAGCGGGCGATAGAAAATGAGGCGATAGAAAAAGGCGATGGAAAAGCGGGCGATAGAAAATGAGACGATAGAAATGAGACGATGGAAGAGCAGACGATTTATAGAAAATGAGACGATAGAAATGAGACGATGGAAAAGCCGACGATAGAAAATGAGACGATAGAAATAAGACGATGGAAAAGCAGACGATAGAAAATGAGACGATAGAAATGAGAAGATGGAAAAGCAGATGATAGAAATGAAACGATAAAACTAAGATGAAAGTAAGTTAGTGAGAAATGAATTGTGATTTCAATGATTCTAAAGAGGCATAAACCTAAGTGTTAGTTTTACTTAAATGAACTTTGGTATGGGGATGGTGTTGAGAAGAACCATGGAATGATACCTGAGATTTATCATGAACATGCATTGTACGTAAATTATTTCATGCATGTGCATTATTGAACGCCCTTAATGATGTAAATTGTGATATCATATATGCTATTTGTTATAGAGGAGCAACTAGAACGTCAACTTCCAGACATTGCTGGATCTTCCAGACATTAGCTTCGGGAGCAACCTGTGAGTAATCTAGACGGTCTCACTCAATTAATTGTTTGTTTAGAATATGGTTTGAATGAGTTATTTAAGTGCTCCCAATTGTGAATGTGCCTATGAATGCATAAGCTTGCTCAGTATTTCTGCTGAATGCCAGACTAAGGTCCGATAATAAATGTGATCTAAATGTGAATGTGCTTATGATTGTAAAAGCATGCTCAACATTTCTGCTGAATGCCGGACTAAGGTCCGATGATAAATGTGATTGACTGAGGTTATGTTACGTGAAACATTCATTACATGAATGCATGTAAGATAAAGGAAGTTATGATCGGAATTGCCAGGACAAAGAGCTTAAAGCTCGGAATGTGAATAGAGCCTCGCGCTTGAGTGCAACTGTCCCCGATATCCACTAAGAGATATGGGACGTTATATGACAAAGCTCGACATCCATGAAGGGATGAGCTGAAAAAAGGCACTCAGTCATAACGACAATAATAACTGAAAGTGAGTCTCACGTGCATTGCCAATTATAATTGATGTGTGTTTTGTATGAACAATGTGATACATTGTGAATATGCAATGAAGTGAATATTATGTGATGTGCAATGATGTGATGCATGAATTGAGTGAACCATCAATGATGGTTACCTCATTGAGTTTGCAAAACTCACCAAAATTGCAATGTTGTCTTTTCAGGACCGAGAGACAACTCTAGCTACTACAGAGGCTCTACTAGCCGGGTAGATTTCGATTGGAGATAGAGGTCATGGCTCAAAGGTCGGTTAGTTGGGGTTCTTTTGCGTGGTTTAGAAAATTTTGAAACAGTTTCCTCATTCACGTTGTTGGACCCCGTCTCCGAGGCCCAACATTCGGAAGCACACAAGCATAGAAGACCCAAAATCGACAACATACCGACCACAAATTGGAGGACTTACAATAGGATTTACAAATCGGCTTCTTAAGGAAATTTGTTCCTCATATTATAACGATTCTAACGCCTCTGAAATCACTCAATTCGGATTAGAAATGAAAAAGTTAAGGTTAAAAATATTATCTTAAAGAAACAGTGAAAACTGACCCTCGAACTACTTCATGTCAGAATTTGAAAACTTTAGAGGCTAAATTACCGATCGGTTCCTTCATAAAACTTGTAGGTTTATGTCTCTAGTTTAATTTAAAATAAGAATTGCCTCAATCGGAGCTCTATAGCTCAAGATATTTCAAAATAAGTGAAGTTTATTCAGACTTTGTCAACCAATCGTCACACTTTGTTTCAAACCCCTTTTTACAATTTAAAAGCAATACTGATAAATCAGGCATAAAAAGATAGAAAATTTTCTTAGAATTCCATCGCTTCGAAAATCAGCTTAATCGGAGGTCTACACAAATCGTTATGGCCAAAAGAAGGAAGAGGGGTCGGTCGGCCAAAGACCGACCCCAAACCTATGAACGCTTCGGCATGGGCGGCGACCAGCCTTCCTTCGCCATGAGTTCTGGGCGACTGTCCCGCACCCGACCAACCTAACTTCTAACCCTCATAATTTTTGACTCCGAGCTCCAAATTAGACACGGTTTGATTTGTTAGAAAGATAAGAGAAAAATCTACATTTTTTAAGAAGGAATCAAAGACAAGCTCGGCCACTAAGGAAACCAAAAGTTTACTCTAAGACTGATCGACTAGCTCTCCACAAACAGTACTAAAACTTACAACTACCATAACTTTTGACTCAGGATGCAGAATTTAGCAAACTTAGTGTCTATGGAAAGGTAAAAAAATTATCTACAATTTTCATGAAGATCATCGACCTAAAATCCAACTCTATAAGGGTCAAAAGTGGACTCAAAGCTTCTGCTAAGAATCTACCATCTAGACAGCACCTGCATTTAATTCTAACAACTCACACCTACCAATTTAACACATCATAAATAGCTCATAAAATATCCTGGGAGAGCTCTACAGCTCACTACAACAACACATAAACCATAGCAAGTTTCCAGCGAGTTCTCCCAAAGTCAAAAACTCAACAGCAACTCAATAATTAAAATACTCATACACATACTCTTTCAAGGCCATACACAGATCGGAAATCAACAATTTCAAATGATGGGGAGAGTACTAGAACTCTCATACACCTTTTCAATCATAAGAGTTCAATCATAGCTTTAAGTACATATCGGCATATCCATCAAAAGTCAAGTACAAAATACAAAATACATGAGATGCTCAATGCTTGATATGCTTATAAAGCTATCCAAGAGCTAGTTACTAACTTAATACAAAAGTGCTTAAATCTTGGAGTTATGTCCGATGCCTTGCAAGGTTCCGGGTTCAACTTGAATTTGCAACTGAGGAGGGAGAATGGGGTAAGCTAACACGGCTCAGTGGCTAACATGTTTATAGCCATCGAGTAACGAGCTACACACAAAACATACAATTACGAATCCAAAACGATGGCAATTTATCATATAAAACACCAACAACCCAAAATCATCACATAAGGCATAGCATGAGAATTTATATCAATCAAACATATATTATCCATCATAAACACAATTAAATGCTAAAATGCACACAATTGGCTCGAGAGTTCCTTAAACACGACAGAAACCAAAGTTTACCGTAAACACGACGAGTCCATTTTTCGAATCTCGTAAGCCTCAAGCAGGCAGCCGGGATAAGGCTAAGGAGGGTCAACGTGCACGTGACTATCGAAGTAGGTTCTCTCTTGTCCAATCACAACCAATTTATGTTCACACATTAAGGCACAAGCATAGCTTTTTATGCTTCTTTCATTCTATCAAATCATCATAGTTTCTTTCTTTTTTTTGCAAACCAAATGAAAACACTTTCAATATACACACCATTTAACAAAAATAGCACACATAGGGCATTTGCCCATTACACAAAAACTATAAAAATGTTACCCACCTATCGTTGGTATCCGAATTCAAGATTTCCCTTCCTCCTTGTCTTGAGTGGGATTTTCTTGAGTTCCTTCAATTAAATCATACTTCATTCAATAAATACATTTTAAAAGAAAGTCATAATATTCATAAATCAAGCAAAGATGAAAATAAACTTTAAACCTAACCTACCCATAGGACATTTAAGCTAGAATAACCATAACCTTAGCTTAAAAGTCCCTAAAATCCATAGATCTCACCTTTCCCTCTATCTTTCTTCAATCTCTACACAAACCCTAACTTCCATTCCATCCCATTTTCGAATCTAACATAAATAAAGATGGAACTAACCTCTAATAAGTCGATTTCTCTTCTTTTTCCTCTTCTTCAAGCTTCCTACGACTCTCTTCCACTTAGCCGAAAGTTCTCTTTTTCCTTGCTCACGTTTTCTCTTCTTCTCTTCTTTTCCTTTTGTGACTTACGACAACTTGCTACTCTTCTTTAAAGACTTAGCTCATTTATTCTCAACTTAAAGCCCTACCTCAAAACTATGTAGTTTTGATACTCCTTAAAGCTCTCCTTATAACTTACAAGGCTTTGGGCTCTCCTCCTCCTCACAAGCCCACTACACTTAACCGTTTAAATTCTAAAGCCCATACTTTCCAATATTAAGTCCAGGCCTTCATTTAATTTCCAAAAATTCTAATTCCCAATCATACCCGCTAATTCCAAGACTCAATAAAATATATATCTATATAAACACATAATTAAAACAATTAAAGCAAAATTAAAGAATAAGTCAATTAAATCAATAAATCAATAAATAAATAAAAATAAAAAATTTTCGAGGCCCAATAATTCTCCCCTCCTAAAAGAATTTCGTCCTCGAAATCCTTACCTGAGCCCATGAAGAGGTATGGGTACTTCTCCTTCATGGCTTCTAAAGGCTTCCACGTTGCCTCCTTGGTTGAATGGTTCCTCCACAAGACCTTAACTAGTTTCACAATCTTGTTCCTTAACACTTTTTCCTTTGAATCTAAGATTTCCACTGGTTGCTCCTCATAAGTCAAATCCTCTCTCAACTGAACCTCTGAAGGTCGAACTATATGCGAAGGATCCGATCTGTACCTCCTCAACATCGATACATGGAACACATTATGAATCTTAGACAACTCCAATGGAAAATTTAACTTATAAGCCAAAGGCCCAATCATCTCAATGACCTCATATGGGCCTATGTACCTCGGGCTAAGCTTGCCCTTCTTGCCAAATCTCAAAACACCTTTTCATGGAGAGGCTCTAAGAAATACCTTTTCCCCCCCACTTCAAATTCCATCTCTTTCCGATGGGCATCCGTGTAGCTCTTCATCCTATCTTGAGCTGCTTTCAGCCTTTGCTTCACCACTTTGATTTTATCGACCGTAGCCTGTACCAACTCAGGTCCTACAAGCTTCCTTTCACCTTCCTCATCCCAAAAAATAGGAGTTTTGCATCTCCTACCATACAAAGCTTCATAAGGTGCCATCTGAATTCCCGAGTGATAGGAATTATTGTAAGCAAACTCAATCAAAGGTAGGTGGTCATCCCACGAACCTTTGAAATCCAATGCACAAGCTCTCAACATTGCCTCCAAAGTCCGTATCGTCCTCTCTGATTGTCCATCGGTCTGCGGATGGGAAGTCGTACTAAAATGCAATCTAGTCCCCAAAGCCTCCTGCAAACTTTCCCAAAATCTGGAGGTAAACCTAGGATCCCTATCAGAAACTATCGAGATTGGAATCCCATGAAGTCTGATTACCTCATCCACATACTTCTTAGCCAAAACATTCAAAGAATCATCATCTAATTGGAAAGAAGTGTGCTGACTTGGTCAACCTATCAACAATCACCCATATAGCGTCATGCTTCTTGCTAGTCCTCGGCAATCCCATCAGAAAATCCATAGTTATCTTCTCCCATTTCCATTCCGGAATCGGCAAAGGATTAAGCTTGCCTGAAGGTGCTTGGTGTTTAGCTTTAACTTGTTGACACACTAAACATCTTTTAGCATACTCTGCCACATCTTTCCTCATTCCCTTCCACCAAAAATACTCTTTCAAATCCCGATACATCTTAGAACTCCCTGGGTGCATCGCACAAGGAGCATTATGCGCCTCGTCAAGAATCTCATCCTTCAGCTCTAACATGTCTGGAACACACAATCTGTTGCCCAAAACTATCAATCCATCTCCCTTTACCTCTACATCAGAAGGTTTACCATTCTTTAACTCTTCTCTAAGCTTGCTCAAGTACTCATCATGTTCCTGCAATTCTTTAATCTTCTTCTTCAATACTGGTCTCACTCTGAAATTTGCCAAGATACAACCAGGTTCAACTTGTCTCAACCTCACATCAAGCCTGACTAATTCCTTCAGCAAGGGAAGGTACACCGTTTCCACATGTGCCATAGTGGATTTCCTACTCAAAGCATCTGCTACCACATTAGCTTTCCCCGGATGGTAGTCTATCATCAAGTTTTAATCCTTTAACAATTCTAACCATCGCCTCTGCCTCAAATTCAGCTCTTTCTGAGTCAACAAGTACTTAAGACTCTTATGGTCCGTAAACACCCTGGTGGTAACTCCATACAAGTAATGTCTCCAAATCTTCAATACGAATATTATAGCAGCCAATTCCAAGTCATGAATAGGGTAATTCATCTCATAAGGCTTCAATTGCCTGGAAGCATAGGCAATCACTTTCTCTCCTTGCATCAATACACACCCTAAACCCTTCCTAGAAGCGTCACTGTACACAATGTATCCATCATCACCATAGGGTAGCGTCAAAATTGGTGCAGTAGTAAGCCTATTTTTCAATTCCTCAAAACTACTCTGGCACTCCTCAGTCCACTCAAATTTCTGATTCTTCCTCGTCAATTTAGAAAGTGGAGCAGCTATTATAGAAAAGCCCTCCACAAACCTCCTGTAATATCCAGCTAGCCCCAAGAAACTTCTCACCTCAGCCACATTCTTAGGTGCTTCCCATTTAACCACAACTTCTATCTTTTGTGGATCCACATGTACTCCACGCTCTGAAATTACATGCCCCAGAAATACTACTTCTCTTAGCCAAAATTCGCACTTGTCGAACTTGGCATACAACTCGTTCTTTCTCAAGGTCTCCAAAGCAACCCTGAAATGATCCTCATGCTCCTCATCACTCTTAGAATAGACCAATATGTCATCAATAAAGACAATGACAAATCGGTCTAGGAAAGACTTGAAGACTCTATTCATCAAATCCATAAAGACTGCAGGAGCATTTGTTAACCCGAAAGGCATAACCAAAAACTCAAAGTGGCCATACCGCGTCCTAAAAGCAGTCTTAGACACATCGGTCTCCTTAATCCTCAACTGATGGTAACCCGATCTCAGATCTATCTTAGAAAAGACTCTCGCCCCTTGCAACTGATCAAACAAATCATCTATGCGCGGGAACGGATATCGGTTCTTAATGGTGGCATGATTCAACTTCCTGTAATCCACACACATCCGCAACGACCCATCCTTCTTCTTCACAAAGGGAACCGGAGCTCCCCAAGGCGAAGAGCTTAGCCTAATGTAACCCTTCTCCAAAAGATCCCCCAATTGTTCCTTAAGCTCTTTCAATTCCGTCGGAGCCATTCGATAAGGCGGAATTGAAATCGGCGCAGTACCTGGAAGAAACTCAACGGGAAATTCAATTTCTGTAGGTGGAGGTAATCCTGGCAATTCCTCGGGAAAGACGTCCGGGAATTCCCTGACTACGGGAATGTCTTCCAACCTCCCTCTATCTGCCTTCGTGTCTAACACATAGGCCAAATATGCTTCACACCCCTTACTCATCATTCTCTCTGCTGTCATCGCCAAACAATCCGAGGCGGATGACTTTCTATCTCCCAGGGAATACCACTTTCTCGCCATCCTCTAGCTCAATTTCAACATCTTACCTTGCGTCTAAGTTGGCATGATACTTCTCTAAGGTATCCATACCTAGGATCACATCCAATCCTCCCATCTTCAAAGGCATCAAATCCACCACAAACATTCCTCCACTAATCTCTATCTCACACTCTCTATACACTTGACTGATAATAATATGCTGGCCAATCAGAGTACTCACCATCAAAGGAGTATCCAATGGACTCAGACTCCTCCTATGCACATTCCTACCCGAAGACATAAAGGAATGGGTAGAATCCGGATCAATCAAAGCAAGCACACAATTATCAAACAATTTTATCATACCCGTCACCACTTCTGGAGCTATCTCTACCTCCTCTCGAATCATTGCGAAAACTCTAGCTGGAGCTTGCCCCCTGGATTTTTCTGGAGGATGAGCTCTCTTAGGTGTGCAGGCTACCCACTTGATCCACGATATACATCCCCTTGTTTACGCCCTCTGGAAGCTTGCATCTGTGATCCTCTCTTCTATCCGGCTTAGGACACTTTGTCTGCTATATGTCCTTTACGCCCACATTGAAGCATGCTCTGTCATTCTCGACATTCTCCTCTATGGAGATACCCACAGTGCTCACATTTGGGAAGGGTGGCCTCTCCCATCACCTCTTCTATCGCCGCCACCGTTGAAGCTTGGTGAGAAGCAGTAGGAGTCCTCATAGGTCTAGGCCGGCTTCCACCACTGCTCCTCTCCTCAGACTGCACAGGAAAGGCTCTAGCACTTCTCTCAGGCATAGAAGTACCACCTCCCCTCTTGAACTGCTCTCTTCTCTTTCTTTTCCTGTTGACTGCACTCTTGATGTTCTTGATGTTCTCTACTCTCAACGTTGCTTCAACCAACTGTTGAAAGTCGCCAAAGTTCTGCACTACCACCTTCTCTCTGATAGCTAGGTGCAGACCCGATTCAAACCTGCGACACTTGGCAGCCTCAC
The DNA here is from genome assembly GCA_029891385.1 of Erythroxylum novogranatense. Lineage (NCBI taxonomy): Eukaryota > Viridiplantae > Streptophyta > Magnoliopsida > Malpighiales > Erythroxylaceae > Erythroxylum > Erythroxylum novogranatense. Next base: position 31,959,677 of record CM057226.1, on the reverse strand, counting down.
TGAACATCAGCTCTGAAGCATATCTCGATAACTGGGTAAACCAGCGCTCATATTCAGTAACTGTCATCTCCCTCTAGGTGAGACTCAGAAACTCCCTCTGCTTCTGTTGAATGTACACTTCAGGCAGATACTTCTTCCTGTAAGCAGCCAGGAAGTCTCCCCATGCCAACCCTACTGGTCTCATCTGACTCCCCGGCACTATCTCCCACTAATGCAAGGCATCACCATGAAGTAAGCTGGCAATATAGACCACTCTCTCATCATCCTCACACTCCATCTGATGCAAGACCCTCTCGGTCTTCCTCAACCAGTTCTCGGCTTCTTCAGGATCCGTGGTCCCGTAGAAGTCCACAGCTCCATACTTTCTCAGCTTGTCAAACTGTCTCTCCTTCTTAACTGGGGCCGAACCAGAAGCTTGGGACATTTGACCCAACGCCTGAACAAAAGCTTGGGTAAATGCCTGGAACAATCTCGGATCTAACGCAAGCACTTGCTCAGACTGGCTAGGCGACAGCTGAGTCTGAGATCGGAGGGGCTCACTACTCTGCCCTCGAGAAGCCTCGGCCACTCCCGGGGCTACCGACTCATCGGTACTCTCCTCTCTCGGTGGAGAGTCAGGTGCGATAGAACCTTGCAGAACTCCTCGTGTCCTTCTAAGAGGTGGGATCTTACTCCTTCAATGAAAACATTTATAATTAGCTACAATTCGTTTTAATCTTAGTTTCTATATGTATGCATGATATGCATGTCACTTAATACAAAAATTCAATTCATAATGCATCATTTAATCACATAGCAAACGATTTCCTACTATGCATTCTAAGCCTAGGAGTGAAACCTAAGCTCTGATACCAAACAATGTTGGACCCCGTCTCCGAGGCCCAACATTCAGAAGCACACAAGCATATAAGACCCAAAACTGACAACATACTGACCACAAATTGGAGGACTTAGAATAGGATTTACAGATCTGCTTCTTAAGGACATTTGTTCCTCATATTCTAACGATTCTAACGCCTCTAAAATCGCTCAATTCGGATTAGAAATGAAAAAGTTAAGGTTAAAAATACTATCTTAAAGAAACAGTGAAAATTGACCCTCGAACGACTTCATGTCAGAATTTGAAAACTTTAGAGGCTAAATTGTCGATCGGTTCCTTAATAAAACTTGTAGGTTTATGTCTCTAGTTTAATTTAAAACAAGAATCACCACAATTGGAGCTCTATAGCTCAAGATATTTCAAAATAAGTGAAGTATATTTAGACTTTGTCAACCGATTGTCACACTTTGTTTCAAACCCAATTTTACAATTTAAAAGAAATACTGATAAATCAGGCATAAAAAGATAGAAAATTTTCTTAGGATTCCATCACTTCGAAAATCAGCTTAATCGGAGGTCTACACAAATAGTTATGGCCAAAAGAAGGAAGAGGGGTCGGTCGGCCAAAGACTGACCCCAAACGCTGGACGCTAAGCGCCGCCACCATGAGTGACGACGATCGCCCGCATGGGCGAAGCGACAGCCTTCGCTCACCCATGCAGGCCTGGGCGACCTGTCCTGCAGCCCGACCTACCTAACTTCTACCCCTCATAACTTTTGACTCCGAGCTCCAAATTAGACACGGTTTGATTCGTTGGAAAGCTAAGATAAAAATCTACATTTTTCAAGAAGGACTTAAAGACAAGCTCGGCCACTAAGGAAACCAAAAGTTTACTCTAAGACTGATCGACTAGCTCTTCATAAACAGTACTAAAACTTACAACTACCATAACTTTTGACTCAGGACTCCGAATTTAGCAAACTTAGGTCTATGGAAAGGTAAGAGAATTATCTACAATTTTCTTGAAGATCACCGACCTAAACTCCAACTCTATAAGGGTCAAAAGTGGACTCAAATCTTCTGCTAAGAATCTGCCATCTAGACAGCACCTGCATTTAATTCTAACAACTCATACCTACCAATTTAACACATCATAAATAGCTCATAAAACATCCTGGGAGAGCTCTACAGCTCACTACAACAGCACATAAACCATAGCAAGTTTCCAGCGAGTTCTCCCAAAGTCAAAAACTCAACAACAACTCAATAATTAAAATACTCATACACATACTCTTTCAAGGCCATACACAGATCGAAAATCAACAATTTCACATGATGGGGAGAGTGCTAGAACTCTCATACACCTTTCCAATCATAAGAGTTCAATCATAGCTTTAAGTACATATCGGCATATCCATCAAAAGTCAAGTACAAAATACAAAATACATGAGATGCTCAATGCTTGATATGCTTATAAAGCTATCCAAGAGCTAGTTACTAACTTAATACAAAAGTGCTTAAATCTTGGAGTTATGTCCGATGCCTTGCAAGGTTCCGGGTTCAACTTGAATTTACACATGAGGAGGGAGAATGGGGTGAGCTAACACGAATCAGTGGCTAACATGTTTATAGCCATCGAGTAATGAGCCACACACAAAACACACAATTACAAATCCAAAACGATGGCAATTTGTCATATAAAACACCAACAACCCAAAATCATCACATAAGGCATAGCATGAGAATTTATATCAATCAAACATATATTATTCATCATAAACACAATTAAATGCTAAAATGCACACAATTGGCTCGAGAGTTCCTTAAATACGACAGAAACTGAAGTTTACCGTAAACACGACGAGTCCATTTTTTGAATCTCGTAAGCCTCAAGCAGGCAGCCGGGAGAAGGCTAAGGGGGGGGGTCAACGTGCACGTGACTATCGAAGTAGGTTCTTTCTTGCCCAATCACAACCAATTTATGTTCACACATTAAGGCACAAGCATAGCATTTTATGCTTCTTTCATTCTATCAAATCATCATAGTTTCTTTCTTTTTCTTGCAAACCAAATGAAAACACTTTCAATATACACACCATTTAACAAAAATGGCACACATAGGGTATTTGTCCATTACACAAAAACTATAAAAATGTTACCCACCTATTGTCGGTATCCGAATTTAAGATTTCCTTTCCTCCTTGTCTTGAGTGGGATTTTCTTGAGTTCCTTCAATTAAATCATACTTCATTCAATAAATACATTTTAAAAGAAAGTCATCATATTCATAAATCAAGCAAAGATGAAAATAAACTTTAAACTTAACCTACCCATAGGACATTTAAGCTAGAATAACCATAACCTTAGCTTAAAAGTCCCTAAAATCCATAGATCTCACCTTTCCCTCTATCTTTCTTCAATCTCTACACAAACCCTAACTTCCATTTCATCCCATTTTCGAATCTAACATAAATAAAGATGGAACTAACCTCTAATAAGTCGATTTCTCTTCTTTTCCTCTTCTTCAAGCTTCCTCGACTCTCTTCCACTTAAATAAAGTTCTCTTTTCCTTGCTCACGTTTTCTCTTCTTCTCTTCTTTTCCTTTTGTGACTTATGACAACTTGCTACTCTTCTTTAAAGACTTAGCTCATTTATTCTCAACTTAAAGCCCTACCTCAAAACTATGTAGTTTTGATACTCCTTAAAGCTCTCCTTATAACTTACAAGGCTTTGGGCTCTCCTCCTCCTCATAAGCCCACTACACTTAACCACTTAAATTCTAAAGCCCATACTTTCCAATATTAAGTCCAAGCCTTCATTTAATTTCCAAAAATTCTAATTCCCAATCATACTCGCTAATTCCAAGACTCAATAAAATATATATCTATATAAACACATAATTAAAGCAATTAAAGCAAAATTAAAGAATAAGTCAATTAAATCAATAAATCAATAAATAAATAAAAATAAAAATTTTTGGGGCACAACACACGTAGCACTATTGTATTAGGTTTTTGATGATGTACATATGGATAATGTTGAAAGACAATGTAGACTTCGATTTTGTGAAATGTAATGAGGAAAAAGTTGGATTTTAAAGTATTGTGATCTTCTTATGATGCTTTATAAGTGATTTATATTACCATGCTATTTGAAGGGAATGTAGTGATCGATCGTAGCGTGCTCTCATCGTAGGATATATGCCGGAATGACCTCCGGGTATCCTGGTGGGTACCCTGCGGTAGGGGTCGCTACATTTAGGTGGTATCAGAGCATAGTTTAGCATCTGTTGGGACATATAGGAATGATAAGCATGAAATATCTTGAGTAATGCGGATAAAGATTGAAGTTATTATTTGTTATAGGTCATCCGCCCTAGGTGATCAGATTGATCAACCAGCTGACCAAGGATTTGTAGGAGCCAGTAGAGAGTCCTCGGTACCTCGATCTGAGGGGGCCTTATAAAGTTCCCGAGAGAAGGGAGAGGAGGTATGATAGATCGCTAAGCGAGGAGTATGATTTCTATGGCGGCCTGAGACCGGTGAGGCCGAGGGATGGTTAGAGAGGACTGAGAGGGTTTTTGATCAGATGGACTATGAGCCTGATGAGAGGTTTGACTACGCAGTATCATTACTGCAGGGCTCAACTTACCAGTGGTGGAAGACTGTTCCAGGCAGTACCACCAGGCCTTGTCAATTAAAGTGGGAAGACTTCCTGAGAGTCTTCATAGACAACTACATGCCCAAGGTCTACTTGGACATGAAGATGCAGGAGTTCTTAGAATTGAAGCAAGGCAGGATGTCAGTGGTAGACTATGAGGTCCGATTTAATGAGTTGATGGGTTATGCCACTGCTTTAATCCCCACAGAAGAAGACAAATGTAGGAGATTTGAAAATGGACTTAATATGGAGATCAGAACAAGGATGGCAAGGTCAGATATGGGCACTTTCACTGAGTTGAGAGCTGCCTCAATCAGAATTGAACAGTTAATAAAGGAGAAACAAGCAGAGATTGAGAAAGGGTCCAGAGGAAAGAGGCCTAGTGAGAGTCAGGGCAGTTCTGGCAGGAGTTTCAGCAAGCGCCAGAGTAGATCATTTAGATCATCAGGTGGATTTATCTGATCGAAGCTGGAAAGAGAGTAGATTTACAGGTGGTGGGGGCGAGTGCGATGCAAAACCAGCGGGGCCCATGTGAGCATTGTGGGAAAAGGCACGGTGGAGAGTGCTGGGCTATGTCAGGAGCTTGTTTTGCATGTGGCTCTTTAGAACACAAAGTTAGAGATTGTCCGGTTGTTCTTTGGAACCCGATCTGTGTGAGTGGGAGATCCCAGTAGCGATCTCTGATTAATGAAGCGAGAGGTGGTGGATCTGGACAGAGAGGTAGAGGTAGAGATAGAGGGAGAGCTGGGAGTTCTTCTGTGAGGCCTGAGGGACAGGGTAGCCGACCTCAGTCCCAGGCGAGGCTCTATGCTATGACCAGGCAGGAGGCCCGAGACTCACCAGATGTGGTTGCAGATGCGCTTCTTGTTTATGATTTGGAGGCATTTGCACTACTAGATCCAGGATCCACACACTCCTTTATCGCACTGCATTTGGCATTTAGATTGCATTGTGATAGGTAGTTACTGCAATATGGGCTAGAGGTGAATACACCTCTAGGTAGCACTACTGTTATTGGTGAGGTATGCAAAGGGTGCTTAGTTAAGATTGATCGAGCAGAGTTGGAGGCAGACCTGATAGTATTACAATTGAAGGAGATAGATGTGATCTTAGGTATGGACTGGCTCACTGCCCATAGGGTCGTTATGAACTGCTACACCAAGGAGGTAGTATTAGAATCTCTTGGTGAGTCTAAAGCAGTATTCAAAGGAATTAGTCAGGTAGTGCCTGTAACATCCCACCCCCTACTGGAAGGGTAAAATAGGAAATTTGTCATAGGATGGGATTGATAGGGAATAATTAGTACTGCTCATGCATAATAGGATTGCTACACAGTATCAATTGTGCACATGGAATTACTGTACATGCATTCATGATAATTCCCAGTAATTGAGCCTAATGCAATTTTATTGAGATTAACATGGTTATAGGGTTTGAGAAATTATTTTGACTGATCCAGAGTGTGTTTTATATTTTAAGGAATTTTTAGAAATTTTTCTGGAATTTTCCGGAGAAAATTCTTGGACCGGCAAAATCGCCGGTAAATGGCCTAAATGTGTTTTTGTTGTGGAAAATGTGGTTTTCGTGTTTGAACAATTATTGGGAGTGGACTGTCATATGTTTTACAATTTTGGACAATTTAGGTAATTTTCAAAAAAATGATTCGGGGAAATTCCTAGAAATTCCCGGACCTGAAAAATAATCGCCAAGTGGCGAACCGGTTAATTTTCTACTGTTATTTGGGACTAAACTATTAAATATTGTGGTGGGACCCAAAAGTGGGCCCTTAAACCTAGTGGGAACCGAAATTGAGGTGAATTTGCTTGGTCTTGGTTTTATTTCTTGTCACAATTTGATTGGTCTTTGACTTTTCTTCATCTCTTCCTCCAATGGCCATGTGTCCTACGAATTAAGAGCTTTTGTCTTGTGCTTGGTCACTTGTTCTCGACTCTTCTTAGTGTTTTTAAAACAAAGGAATGTAAAGTAGCTTGTTTATGTCTCATCCACCGAAATCTTCTTCTCTTCCCCTTCATCGACATTTTCTCCATTTTTCTTAGCTTAAATGGCTACTTTCCTCCAACCTTTCATGCTTACAAGCTTGTAAACTTTAAACCTTCTTCCTCCTTGCTATGATGATCACCATGCTTAGGATGGAAAAGAAGTAAAGTAGTTGGAAAATTAAAGACTTAAAGAGGTGGAGTTGGAAGCTTTGGGTAAGATGATGTTATGTTTATGTTTTATTTATGGTTTTAATGCATAAATTCATAAGAAAAGGATTAAAAATAGGTACTGAAATTTATGGTTATAGATTGACATGAAGGTCTTGATGACCTATTGGCTTAATTCTTGTGTTATTAGGATGGTTATGCATGTGGAATTGGTGTTAGAAGTGATAGTGTGTAAGTTGAAGAAGTAAAGCTGGAAAAATTAGTCTTTGACCTATTACACTGATTTGAGCATAACTAACTGTGTAGGTGTGTAAATGAGGTAAAGTTTGTGCCCAATGAAACTTTGGGATGTTGGCTTCAACTTTGTGTGAAATAGGTGATGTTAAATTGTAATGTTAGACGGGTGAATTTTTGCATGGAAAGTTTCTGTTTGTAGGGTCTGTGAACAGTACCCGCATATATGACCTAATTACTTTGTTGATTTTGTGAGCTTTCTGTTTGGGAGCAATTTTAACAATTTATGTGAACTGAATTGGTGTGAGTGATCTTATGCAAAGTTGTATAGGAAGGAATTACCTTGAAAATGATATATGGTGTGTAATTTTTAGAGGTCAGAGTTGGGAGTTATGATTTTGTAAAAAGCGATCCTGCATTAGGATGTGAATGGTGATCATGGCGAGAACTTGCATAATAGTTTTGGAATTGTTAGAAATCGAATTGGAGTTTGAGTTCTTCATGAAACTTGAATTTTGAGATCTTATCTTTTCAGAGATATAAGGTAATGAATTTAGTGACATTTGTGCTAAGAGATATACTGTTGTGAAATGTGCTGTTCAGATTGGGAAAATTCTGAGGGCTGATGCTTTGGTGAATTGTTTGACATAGTTAGCAAGTGAATTTGAATTTATACTATTCATGAAAGTTTTAGATAACATTGTGATCTTGATGAGCATATTTATTGTGTAATTTTTGACTGAAGAGAAGGAAAGTTACTGAATTTACAAGGTACTGTACTGTGTTGAGTGACTTTGAGTGAGCAGTAGCTTTCATGGGTTCTTTGACACCCTTAGGGGTAGAATTACTTTAAATGGTCTAAATGAAACTTGTAGAGCTTGTCATGATCTTTCCAATGAGATGTGGTTTATAGTTTTCTGAATTGTGTGCAAAGAGTTATGGGTGTTGGAAGTTTGGTTGGAAATAAGGAAAAATGAAAGGAAATAAGGGTTATATATTAATATGAATTTTGGTTTCTTTCGTGAATAACTTTTCCGTCTGACATCCGATTGACTTGATTCTTGAGGCATCGGATTCGTAGAATATTGAATTTCATTTTCTGAGAGATTGGAGATTTTTCGATGGAAAATTGATGTGGGTCCGGGTAAAAGTCTGTGTAATCACTGTTTTGTTTAATTGGGGACCTATAGAGGTTCGATTTGCGCACTGTCAGCGCTAATAGGTTTCTAATTTTTGGACGGATTTTTCTGTGGAAAAAGATGAGATTAGGGTCGGGAATATCATGATCATGCATTGTGCATCTTCTAAGTGTTACATGTGCATTCTGAAATAGTTCTGATTGAACAATTGATAATGTTTGTTTATTGTCCTTTGTTATAGAGTCACACTTGGGCGTCGGTTCACCGGCGTCACCGAGACTATAAATTTTGGCTCGAAATACAGGTGAGTAACCTAGTTGGTTTCTCAAATTCTGATTGTCTGAATGCCTATGTGAATTACTTGCCGAGGTGATTTACATAGATTCTTGGCTAACATATTGGATGGAATTACATACTTTTCTTGTCTTGAATGGAACTACTTGTAAAGGTGAATTGTATGGTTCTTGAATATGTAGGATTAAGTTGCATGCTTTCCTTTGTATTGGATTGGACTCTGCATGGCTGAAACTGCAATCTTGGGCTTTTATAGCCATATCCTTTGGATTCTTGAATCTTTATATCTTGGGCTTTTATAGCCATACTCAGTAAACCATCGAGTCTTGCATTACATGCATAAATGCATGAACAGATAATGGACGTTGTGACCCAAGTTGCGATTATTCTTGACCGGGCCTTGAGTCAGGGGATTTATCCACGAATCTTTATCTTGGCCGACTGGAGCTCGAGGGAGAAATCACGACGCGTCCCCCATCGAATCTTGTTGAGCACTTGGGCACAACATCAATAATTGGAAAGAGTCACATATGCATTGCATTCACATGAATATTGTTTTGTGAAAATTACGACTACGAGATGGCATGATTCTTCAGAAAGCTGTTACATATTCTGCAAATTATTATTCTTCTTTGTAAATTGTTATATTCTCGCTAATTGAATACTCTTGTGTTATGTTGTATGCGCCATGTGCGTAATGCATGATTTGAGTGAACCATCGATGATGGTTTCTCCTAAGTTCGCAAAACTCACCCAAAATTTGCATCTATTTTCGAGTTACGAAGAATACCCTGTTGACGGGAGTATGTCTCTTGTAGGCAAGTGAAGGATAGAGGTCGGGATCGATCCGTGTCTGCATTAGTGTCTTATCAAATTGTGTTCGCAATCAACGTATAACAATGCTTTGTATTTCTCTTGAGCTATTGTGGTTTTAATGTTTTACTCATTGGTGATTGTAAATTATTTTGGATGGTATAATAACTGAAACCGTTTATTATGAACATGGGTTTTAGTTACTTATTGTATTTGCCGCTTAACGTGGAATCAATGGCTTAAAAAATGTATCTTGGGTTTAATCGATTGATGTAATACGCCACCCTCGCGGAGACACGGACTCGGATATCACCAACGATATCGGGTTGGGTCACTTTCGGGAGTGGGTGTTACATTTAGGTGGTATCGAGCCCGATGATGCGTAATGTATCTGAGCACGATCAAACATAGGGTGCATGCATTTGAGTCGTGTCATTGCGCATCGTGGCAATCGATCCTAGTTTGAGTCGCGGGTAGAAATCCTACGTGTGCGTGCGTGTCAAGTGATTAAGTGAGAGAAAAGTGAGGCGTGTTAGAGGTAAACCCCGAAAGTGTATAAACAATGAGGAAAGGAAAAGGAAAAATGGATAAAGAGATTCATATTGTCTTTGTGGTTAGAACATTGTGTTGGCTTAGGCGATTAAGGAAAGAAGTGATATTAATGAATTCTGGATTAAAATGGCAATATTTTGGTGATAGAAAAATGAATATGTTTAGAATCGGGAGAGGTCCACTAGAGTTATGGGAAGCATCTTGGTTATAATAGGCTTAAGTGAGATTAAAAGTCCGGATGATTAGGTAATTACACTCGATTGTATATGTCATGAAATGGGAAATATTGGACCGAGTAAAGTTTAGATGGTCCGATCGGGCATATATTGGTTCACTGCATTCGTGTTAGATATCAGTAGATATTATAGGAAAATGATGATAGCGAGATTGTACTAAGAACAAGGTTATACTATAATGGTCTACTTCAGACTGAAAGAACTGAAAGAGCAAGGTGCCTAGTGCCTAGCGCCTAGTAGAGTGAGAAAAAGTAGAAAGGGTGAGATAAAAGTGTACAGATAAACTGAAATGAATTCGTGAAATGGTTATTATCTGGACCGCATAAGCTTGAGACTGAAATGGTTATATGAATATTGTGCTAAGAGTTTAGAAATCAGTATAATAAGATCGTAAGGAAAAAAAAAAAGACAGACTGACAATTTCTACTGATTGTATATCGGAAAATTCTGGATTGGTTGAATATGTGGATTTGGACATAGAAATGGTAATTGGATGGGTAAATAGATAGAGATACAATGGAGTTGTATTAACGATTTTGTCGTGTTTTGGGGACTGTGAATGCCCTATGATAGATTGTTTGAGGATATTAAAGAAATACGAAGCAATAAGAAGATGACAATGTATAAGCCAAGTGGACATGACCTTAAAAGGTCAAGTTGACACATGAATGCTATGGGAATGAAACTAGGGAAATGAAAAAAAAAGAAACAATGATAGTGTTATGAAAAGAGTTGTCACATTTAAGTCGATTTACCATTGGGAGTATCTATTGGACAGTAAGGTTGATCATGATTAATAAAACGTATGTGAAAGATATGTGAAAATCACAGAGGAGATGATCGGTGAATGCTTAGAGTGCTATAAATTGAAAGTTTATCTTTGGGTTAAAGTAAGACATAGGAGGGTAGAGTGTACTGTAGGAGAAGAAATGAAAATGATTATGGCATCAGTCATTTATTTGAGGATTAGCATAAATGGAAAGGAGTCTTACGAAAGTCTGAATTGTATAGGTTACTAATTGGTTTCGGATAAAATGCTAAGGTATAGATTCTTGAATCGTGGTAAAGAAAGTGTTTATGTGGTATCACAAGGAACCTTAGTGTAAGGAATGTTACGATCTTTTAAATTATGGCATAAACTTGTTTTGATTGAGATAGTGCTTAAGAATGATTGAAATACAATTAGGGACACTAATTGGTGATGAGACTTTCGTGAGCAGATAAAGATGGTAGCAAGACTAATGAACAAGCGGAAAGAAGTATGGACAAAATCAAAAGTGAAATTGAGGTTATCATCTTGTGTATGGAAATGTAAAGTATCCAACAACATGAGTGGAAGTTTAATTTGAGGTGATCCTATTGCTATGTGAAGCGAATAGAGCTCCATTGGAAAGGCAAAACTGTAAAGTAGTCCCGAACTGTAAAGTGGAATACTCAAATGAAGTGGAAATTGATGGAAGTCCAATTACAAATGATTAGGTATTGGTATATATAGATATATCGATGTGGATGACATGAAATCGATTGAAAAGAGAAAATGAATAGAGACAAGAAGTCTAAAGGGAAGCCGATAATGGCGTGATGTAGTGTTATCTTCAAAAGGGTTGCAAATACACTAATTGTGGACCGAATGAATTAAATGATGTTTGGTAATGTATGGAAAAGTTTAAGAGGGAATGATGCAAAGTAAGCAAATGGTAGTGACGATAATTATAGACGGAATGTGTTTGAAAGAATTGAGCAGTGAAAAGTAAAATGAACTATATGAATTATTGAAGAATTTGATACTGGCGATAAGCATACCTTTGGAGAGTGGACAATGTGTATTGAACTGAAACATAATGTTCTAACGGTAGTAGATAAATTGAATTGACGTTGATAAATGGTATTGGTTTCATGATCGCGATTGAAAGTCTTGAGACCGAGATTCCTATAAGGATACACCGTGTTTATTCGAGGAAAGAGACGGGTATAAATGACTACTATCTTGACAATTACAGGCTGAGCAGACATTTCGACTAGTGAGCAGATATAAGGCTGCAAGGAGCAGTTAATTACGGATATTGGGATTATGAAAAGAATGTCAAGTAGATTATGGGTTACGGAAATTGAGAGACTGAATAAAGGTAAGAAAGGTAAGAGTGCGGGAGTTAAAGTGGTAAGTCTCATGAGGAGTCAAAGAAGAAGTTGTGTACGATAAAAGTGATGAGAACAAGAAAGTGAATAGTCGAAGCTCGACATTCTAGTAAGCATATGCGAAAAGTGAAATTGAATAACTACGGGTATAGAATGAAGTGATGATTGATTCAAGTTTGAGTGTTCAGCAGAAAAAAATGCTTAAGTGGTTTGAGTTTCACAGGATTATGATCGTGTTATAGAGTTCTGATTTACTGTAGGAATACACTGCTACACTGTACAGTGCCTAATGGGAATCAAAAACCACAATAGATTTGAGACTATGATGAGTAAAACAAAAGAAAGTGACTTAGGAACCTGCATGGATTAGCTAAAGTGGATCAGGATCGAACAAATGAAACAGAATAAATGCATATCCGAAAATGTGCGTGAACACTATAGAATAGTGAATTGTCTAAGGAGAATTGCATTTGAACAGAGAGTCAATGGGATATAGAGAATGACTGTATTAGGTAAAGTGTCACTGGTTATAGTGGAAAGAAGCTAAATGTCATTGTATTGGTACCAAAGGAATGTGAATCGTCCCTGACGAGATAAAGGAGGTTAGGGTATGTATCACCTTGAAAAGATGTACTCAATGGAATACGAATTAGTTTGTATGTTACTGGAAAAAAAAAGTATTGGATGGTAGTGAGAATAAGGTAATAGCTACTCTGAAAATGGTAAGTGAGATAGTTAAGAGAGTGAGATCCCCAACCGTGACCTTGTGGAGTCATTTCTTGTGATGAGTGATAATGAGTTAGCGAATAAGTGATGGAACAACTGACTGAATATGGTTACTGTGAACTTTCAGAAAATAAATTATGGAATGGAAAAGTGTATGGGACATGAAGGAACATATGATTACTGTCATACTGAACAGTTGATTGAGAATTTCGAGGACGGAATTTTTATAAGGAGGGAGGAATTGTAACATCCCACCCCCTACTAGAAGGGTAAAATAGGAAATTTGTCATAGGATGGGATTGATAGGGAATAATTAGTACTGTTCATGCATAATAGGATTGCTACACAGTATCAATTGTGCACATGGAATTACTGTACATGCATTCATGATAATTTCCTAATTGGGCCTAATGCAATTTTATTGGGATTAACATGGTTATAGGGTTTGAAAAATTATTTTGGTGATCCAGTGTGTTTTATATTTTAAGGAATTTTAGAATTTTTCTGAAATTTTAGGAGAAAATTCTGGACCGCAAAATCGCCGGTAAATGGCCTAAATGTGTTTTTGTTGTGGAAAATGTGGTTTTCGTGTTTGAACAATTATTGGGAGTGGACTGTCATATGTTTTACAATTTTGGAAAATTTAGGTAATTTTCAAAAAAATGATTCGGGGAAATTTCTAGAAATTCTTGGACCGAAAAAATAATCGCGAAGTGACGAACCGGTTAATTTTCTACTGTTATTTGGGACTAAACTATTAAATATTGTGGTGGGACCCAAAAGTGGGCCCTAAACCTAGTGGGAACCGAAATTGGGGTGAATTTGCTTGGTCTTGGTTTTATTTCTTGTCACAATTTGATTGGTCTTTGACTTTTCTTCATCTCTTCCTCCAATGGCCATGTGTCCTACGAATTAAGAGCTTTTGTCTTGTGCTTGGTCACTTGTTCTCGACTCTTCTTAGTGTTTTTAAAACAAAGGAATGTAAAGTAGCATGTTTATGTCTCATCCACCGAAATCTTCTTCTCTTCCCCTTCATCGACATTTTCTCCATTTTTCTTAGCTTAAATGGCTACTTTCCTCCAACCTTTCATGCTTACAAGCTTGTAAACTTTAAACCTTCTTCCTCCTTGCTATGATGATCACCATGCTTAGGATGGAAAAGAAGTAAAGTAGTTGGAAAATTAAAGACTTAAAGAGGTGGAGTTGGAAGCTTTGGGTAAGATGATGTTATGTTTATGTTTTATTTATAGTTTTAATGCATAAATTCATAAGAAAAGGATTAAAAATAGGTACTGAAATTTATGGTTATAGATTGACATGAAGGTCTTGATGACCTATTGACTTAATTCTTGTGTTATTAGGATGGTTATGCATGTGGAATTGGTGTTAGAAGTGATAGTGTGTAAGTTGAAGAAGTAAAGCTGGAAAAATTAGTCTTTGATCTATTACACTGATTTGAGCATAACTAACTGTGTAGGTGTGTAAATGAGGTGAAGTTTATGCCCAATGAAACTTTGGGATGTTGGCTTCAACTTTGTGTGAAATAGGTGATGTTAAATTGTAATGTTAGGCGGGTGAATTTTGCATGGAAAGTTTACATTTGTAGGGTCGTGAACAGTACCCGCATATATGACCTAATTACTTTGTTGATTTTTCTAAATTAATTGATATGGAATTAGGGAAAATGGTCTTCATTATAGTTGAAGCCTACATTGTTAGATTTCCATTGAAACAGATCTTGGTAATTTTCGAGTTGTATATTGGGAGATATGAACTGATTTCTATTGATTGGTTTTATGCTTTTTGGAGAAACCTAGTCAAAGTGTTGATTTTGTGAGCTTTCTGTTTGGGAGCAATTTTAACAATTTATGTGAACTGAATTGGTGTGAGTGATCTTCTGAAAAGTTGTAGAGGAAGGAATTACCTTGAAAATGATATATGGTGTGTAATTTTAGAGGTCAGAGTTGGGAGTTATGATTTTGTAAAAATTGATCCTGCATTAGGATGTGAATGGTGATCATGGCGAGAACTTGCATAATAGTTTTGGAATTGTTAGAAATCGAATTGGAGTTTGAGTTCTTCATGAAACTTGAATTTTGAGATGTTATATTTTCAGGGATATAAGGTAATGAATTTAGTGACATTTGTGCTAAGAGATATCTTGTTGTGAAATGTCTGTTCAGATTGGGAAAATTCGAGGGCTGATGCTTTGGTGAATTGTTTGACATAGTTAGCAAGTGAATTTGAATTTAGACTATTCATGAAAGTTTTAGATAACATTGTGATCTTGATGAGAATATTTATTGTGTAATTTTGACTGAAGAGAAGGAAAGTTACTGAATTTACAAGGTCTTGTCTTGTGTTGAGTGACTTTGAGTGAGCAGTAGCTTTCATGGGGTCTTTGACACCCTTAGGGGTGGAATTACTTTAAATGGTCTAAATGAAACTTGTAGAGCTTGTCATGATCTTTCCAATGAGATGTGGTTTATAGTTTTCTGAAATGTGTGCAAAGAGTTATGGGTGTTGGAAGTTTGGTTGGAAATCAGGAAAAATGAAAGGAAATAAGGGTTATATATTAATATGAATTTTGGTTTCTTTTGTGAATAACTTTTCCGTCTGACATCCGATTGACTTGATTCTTGAGGCATCGGATTCGTAGAATATTGAATTTCATTTTCTGAGAGATTGGAGATTTTTCGACGGAAAATTGATGTGGGTCTGGGTAAAAGTCTGTGCAATCACTGTTTTGTTTAATTGGGGACCTATAGAGGTTCGATTTGCGCACTGTCAGCGCTAATAGGTTTCTAATTTTTGGACGGATTTTTCTGTGGAAAAAGATGAGATTAGGGCTGGGAATATTATGATCATGCATTGTACATCTTCTAAGTGTTACATGTGCATTCTGAAATAGTTCTGATTGAACAATTGATAATATTTGTTTATTGTCACTGTTATAGAGTCACACTTAGAGCGTCGGTTCACCGACGTCACCGAGACTGTCAAATTTTGGCTCGGAAATACAGGTGAGTAACCTAGTTGGTTTCTCAAATTCCTGAATGTCTGAATGCCCTATGTGAATTACTTGCCGAGGTGATTTACATAGATTACTGAAACATATTGGATGGAATTACATACTTTTCTTGTCTTGAATGGAACTACTTGTAAAGGTGAATTGTATGGTTCTTGAATCTGTAGGATTAAGTTGCATGCTTTCACCGTATTGGATTGGACTCTTGCATGAAACTGAAACTGCAATCTTGGGCTTTTATAGCCATATCATCTTTGGATTCTTGAGTCTTCGTAATCTTGGGCTTTATAGCCATACTCATCAGAAACCATCGAGTCTTGCATTACATGCATAAATGCATGAACAGATAATGGACGTTGTGACCCAAGTTGCGATTATTATCGACCGCCTTGAGTCAGAGGGGATTTATCCACGAATCTTTGTCTTGTGACCGCCTCGAGCCCGAGGGAGAAATCACGACGCGTCCCCATCGAATCTTGACCGAGCACTTGGGCACAACATCAATAATTGGAAAGAGTCACATATGCATTGCATTCACATGAATACTGTTTTGTGAAAATTACGACTACGAGATGGCATGATTTCTTTATAAAGCGTTACATATTCTGCAAATTATTATTTATCTTGTAAATTGTTATATTATCGCTAATTGAATACTCTTGTGTTATGTTGTACGCCATGTATGCGTAATGCATGATTTGAGTGAAAAATCGATGATGGTTTCTCACCGAGTTCGCAAAACTCACCCAAAATTTGCATCTATTTTTCAGTTTCAAGAATACCCAGTTGACCGGGTATGTCTCTGTAGGCAAGTGAAGGATGAGGTCGAGATCGGTCAGTGTTCCGCATTAGTGTCTTATCAAATTGTGTTCCGCAATCACCGTATAACAATGCTTTGTATTTCTCTTGAGCTATTGTGGTTTTAATGTTTTACTCATTGGTGATTGTAAATTATTCTTGGATGACCGTAATAATCAAATCGGTTTATTATGAACATGGGTTTTAGTTACTTACTTGTGTTTGCCGCGCTAACGTGGAATCAATGGCTTCAAAAAAAATGTATACTGGGTTTAATCGACTGATGTAGTACGCCACCCTCGCGGGGCACGGGCTCGGATATCACCAACGATATCGGGTTCGGGTCACTCGGGAGTGGGGTGTTACATTTAGGTAGTATCAAAGCCCAGTAGTACGTAATGTATCTGGGCACAATCTGAAACATAGGGTGCATGCATTTGAGTCGTGTCATTGCGCATCGTGGCAATCGATCCTAGTTTGAGTCGCACGGGTAGAAATCCTACGTGTGCGTACGTGTCAAGTGATTAAGTGAGAGAAAAGTGAGACTGTGTTAGAGGGTAAACCCCTGAAAGTGTATAAACAATGAGGAAAGGAAAAAGGAAAAATGGATAAAGAGATTCATATTGTCTCGTGGTTAGAAACATTTGTGTTGGCTTAGGCCGATTAAGGAAAGAAGTGATATTAATGAATTCCGGATTAAAATGGCAATATTGTGGTGATAGAAAAATGAATATGTTTAGAACTGGGAGAGGTCCACTAGAGTTATGGGAAGCATACTGGTTATAATAGGCTTAAGTGAGATTAAAAGTCCGGGATGATTAGGTAATTACAGCTCTGATTGTATATGTCATGAAATGGGAAATATTGGACCAGAGTAAAGTTTAGATGGTCCAATCAGGCATATATTGGTTCACTGCATTCGTGTTAGATATCAGTAGATATTATAGGAAAATGATGATAGCGAGATTGTACTAAGAACAAGGTTATACTATAACGGTCTACTTCGGACTGAAAGAACTGAAAGAACAAGGTGCCTAGTGCCTAGCGCCTAGTAGAGTGAGAAAAAGTAGAAAGGGTGAGATAAAAGTGTGCAGATAAACCGAAATGAATTCATGAAATGGTTATTATCTGGACCGCATAAGCTTGAGACTGAAATGGTTATATGAATATTGTGTTAAGATTTTAGAAATCAGTATAATAAGATCGTAAGGAAAAAAAAAGACAGACTGACAATTTCTACTGATTGTATATCGGGAAATTCTGGATTGGTTGAATATGTGGATTTGGACATAGAAATGGTAATTGGATGGGTAAATAGATAGGGATACAATGGAGTTGTATCAACGATTTTGTCGTGTTTTGGGGACTGTGAATGCCCTATAGATTGTTTGAGGATATTAAAGAAATACGAAGCAATAAGAAGATGACAATGTATAAGCCAGTGGACATGACCTTAAAGGTCAAGTTGACACATGAATGCTATGGGAATGAAACTAGGGAAATGAAAAAAAAAGAAACAATGATAGTGTTATAAAAAGAGTTGTCACATTTAAGTCGATTTACCATTGGGAGTATCTATTGGACAGTAAGGTTGATCATGATTAATAAAACGTATGTGAAAGATATGTGAAAATCACAGAGGAGATGATCGGTGAATGCTTAGAGTGCCTATAAATTGAAAGTTTATACTGGGTTAAAGTAAGACATAGGAGGACTGAGTGTACCTGTAGGAGAAGAAATGAAAAATGATTATGGCATCAGTCATTTATTTGAGGATTAGCATAAATGGAAAGGAGTCTTACGAAAGTCTGAATTGTATAGGTTACTAATTGGTTTCCGGATAAAATGCTAAGGTATAGATTACTGAATACGTGGTAAAGAAAGTGTTTATGTGACTGTCACAAGGAACCTTAGTGTAAGGAATGTTCTGATCTTTTAAATTATGGCATAAACTTGTTCTGATTGAGATAGTGCTTAAGAATGATTGAAATACAATTAGGGACACTAATTGGTGATGAGACTTTCGTGAGCAGTATAAAGATGGTAGCAAGACTAATGGACAAGCGGAAAGAAGTATGGGCGAAATCAAAAGTGAAATTGAGGTTATCATGCATCGTATGTACAGAAATGTAAAGTATCCAACAACATGAGTGGAAGTTTAATTTGAGGTGATCCTATTGCTATGTGAAGCGAATAGAGCTCCATTGGAAAGGCAAAGCGTAAAGTAGTCCCGAATGTAAAGTGGAATACTCGAATGAAGTGGAAATTGATGGAAGTCCAATTACGATGATTAGGTATTGGTATATATAGATATATCGATGTGGATGACATGAAATCGATTGAAAAGAGAAATGAATAGAGACAAGAAGTCTAAAGGAAACCGATAATGACGTGATGTAGTGTTATCTTCAAAAGGGGTTGCAAATACACTAATTGTGGGTGAATGAATTGAATGATGTTTTGTAATGTATGGAAAAGTTTAAGAGGAATGATGCAAAGTAAGCAAATGGTAGTGACGATAATTATAGGCGGAATGTGTTTGAAAGAATTGAGCAGTGAAAAGTAAAATGAACTATATGAATTATTGAAGAATTTGATCTGGCGATAAGCATACCTTTGGAGAGTGGACAATGTGTGTTGAATCTGAAACATAATGTTCTAACGGTAGTAGATAAATTGAATTGGCGTTGATAAATGGTATTGGTTTCATGATCGCGATTGAAAGTCTTGGAGACCATAGATTCCTATAAGGATACACTGTGTTTATTCGAGGAAAGAGACGGGTATAAATGACTACTATCTTGACAATTCGAATCTGAGCATGACATTTCGACTAGTGAGCATGATAAGGCTGCAAGGAAATGCAGTTAATTACGAGATATTGGGATTATGAAAGAATGTCAAGTAGATTATGGGTTACGGAAATTGAGAGACCTGAATAAAGGTAAGAAAGGTAAGAGTGCAGGAGTTAAAGTGGTAAGTCTCATGAGGAGTCAAAGAAGAAGTTGTGTACCCGATAAAAAGTGACAGAACAAGAAAGTGAATAGTCGAAGCTTGACATTCTAGTAAGCATATGCGAAAAGTGAAATTGAATAACTACGGGTATAGAGTGAAGTGATGATTGATTCAAGTTTGAGTGTTCAGCAGAAAAAAAAATGCTTAAGTGGTTTGAGTTTCACAGGATTATGATCGTGTTATAGAGTTCTGATTTACTGTAGGAATACACTGCTACACTGTACAGTGCCTAATGGGAATCAAAAACCACAATGGATTTGAGACTATGATGAGTAAAACAAAAGAAAGTGACTTAGGAACCTGCATGGATTAGCTAAAGTGGATTAGGATCGAACAAATGAAACAGAGTAAATGCATATCCGAATAAAGTGCGTGAACACTATAGAATAGTGAATTGTCTAAGGAGAATTGCATTTAAACAGAGAGTCAATGGGATATAGAGAATGACTGTATTAGGTAAAGTGTCACTGGTTATAGTGGAATGAAGCTAAATGTCATTGTATTGGTACCAAAGGAATGTGAATCGTCCCTGACGAGATAAAGGAGGTTAGGGTATGTATCACCTTGAAAAGATGTACTCAATGGAATACGAATTAGTCTGTATGTTACTGGAAAAAAAAGTATTAGATGGTAGTGAGAATAAGGTAATAGCTACTCTGAAAATGGTAAGTGAGATAGTTAAGAGAGTGAGATCACCAACTAACAGCCTTGTGGAGTCTGTTTACTGTGATGAGTGATAATGAGTTAGCCAAATAAGTGACGGAACAACCGATCAATATAGTTCTTGTGAACTTTGGAAAATAAATTATGGAATGGAAAAGTGTATGGGACATGTAGGAACATATGATTACTGTCATACTGAACAGTTGATTGAGAATTTCGAGGACGAAATTTTTATAAGGAGGGGGGAATTGTAACATCCCACCCCCTACTGGAAGGGTAAAATAGGAAATTTGTCATAGGATGGGATTGATAGGGAATAATTAGTACTATTCATGCATAATAGGATTGCTACACAGTATCAATTGTGCACATGGAATTCTTGTACATGCATTCATGATAATTCCGTTAATTGGGCCTAATGCAATTTTATTGGGATTAACATGGTTATAGGGTTTGAAAAATTATTTTGGTGATCCAGAGTGTGTTTTATATTTTAAGGAATTTTAGGAATTTTTGGAGAAATTCACGACCGCAAAATCGCGTAAATGGCCTAAATGTGTTTTGTTGTGGAAAATGTGGTTTTCGTGTTTGAACAATTATTGGGAGTGGACTGTCATATGTTTTACAAATTTGGGCAATTTAGGTAATTTTCAAAAAAATGATTCGGGGAAATTCCTAGAAATTCTCGGACCGGAAAAATAATCGTCAAGTGGCGAACCGGTTAATTTTCTACTGTTATTTGGGACGAAACTATTAAATATTGTGGTAGGACCCAAAAGTGGGCCCTAAACCTAGTGGGAACCGAAATTGGGGTGAATTTGCTTGGTCTTGGTTTTATTTCTTGTCACAATTTGATTGGTCTTTGACTTTTCTTCATCTCTTCCTCCAATGGCCATGTGTCCTACGAATTAAGAGCTTTTGTCTTGTGCTTGGTCACTTGTTCTCGACTCTTTTTAGTGTTTTTAAAACAAAGGAATGTAAAGTAGCATGTTTATGTCTCATCCACCGAAATCTTCTTCTCTTCCCCTTCATCGACATTTTCTCCATTTTTCTTAGCTTAAATGGCTACTTTCCTCCAACCTTTCATGCTTACAAGCTTGTAAACTTTAAACCTTCTTCCTCCTTGCTATGATGATCACCATGCTTAGGATGGAAAAGAAGTAAAGAAGTAAAGTAGTTGGAAAATTAAAGACTTAAAGAGGTGGAGTTGGAAGCTTTGGGTAAGATGATGTTATGTTTATGTTTTATTTATGGTTTTAATGCATAAATTCATAAGAAAAGGATTAAAAATAGGTACTGAAATTTATGGTTATAGATTGACATGAAGGTCTTGATGACCTATTGGCTTAATTCTTGTGTTATTAGGATAGTTATGCATGTGGAATTGGTGTTAGAAGTGATAGTGTGTAAGTTGAAGAAGTAAAGCTGGAAAAATTAGTCTTTGATCTATTATACTGATTTGAGCATAACTAACTGTGTAGGTGTGTAAATGAGGTGAAGTTTATGCCCAATGAAACTTTGGGATGTTGGCTTCAACTTTGTGTGAAATAGGTGATGTTAAATTGTAATGTTAGAAGGGTGAATTTTTGCATGGAAAGTTTCTGTTTGTAGGGTCTGTAAACAGTACCTGCAAATATGACCTAATTACTTTGTTGATTTTTCTAAATTAATTGATATGGAATTAGGGAAAATGGTCTGCATGATAGTTGAAGCCTACATTGTTAGCTTTCCATTGAAACTGATCTTGGTAATTTTCGAGTTGTATATTGGGAGATATGAACTGATTTCTATTGATTGGTTTTATGCTTTTTGGAGAAACCTAGTCAAAGTGTTGATTTTGTGAGCTTTCTGTTTGGGAGCAATTTTAACAATTTATGTGAACTGAATTGGTGTGAGTGATCTTCTGAAAAGTTGTATAGGAAGGAATTACCTTGAAAATGATATATGGTGTGTAATTTTTAGAGGTCAGAGTTGGGAGTTATGATTTTGTAAAAAACTGATCCTGCATTAGGATGTGAATGGCTGATCATGGCAGTAACTTGCATAATAGTTTTGGAATTGTTAGAAATCGAATTAGAGTTTGAGTTCTTCATAAAACTTGAAGTTTGGGATCTTATCTTTTCAGGGATATAAGGTAATGAATTTAGTGACATTTGTGCTAAGAGATATACTGTTGTGAAATGTACTGTTCATATTGGGAAAATTCTGAGGGCTGATGCTTTGGTGAATTGTTTGACATAGTTAGCAAGTGAATTTGAATTTAGAATATTAATGAAAGTTTTAGATAACATTGTGATATTGATGAGCATATTTATTTTGTAATCTTTGACTGAAGAGAAGGAAAGTTACTGAATTTACAAGGTACTGTACTGTGTTGAGTGACTTTGAGTGAGCAGTAGCTTTCATGGGGTCTTTGACACCCTTAGGGGTGGAATTACTTTAAATGGTCTAAATGAAACTTGTAGAGCTTGTCATGATCTTTCCAATGAGATGTGGTTTATAGTTTTCTAAATTGTGTGCAAAGAGTTATGGGTGTTGGAAGTTTAGTTGGAAATCAGGAAAAATGAAAGGAAATAAGGGTTATATATTAATATGAATTTTGGTTTCTTTCGTGAATAACTTTTCCGTCCGACATCCGATTGACTTGATTCTTGAGGCATCGGATTCGTAGAATATTGAATTTCATTTTCTGAGAGATTGGAGATTTTTGGACCGAAAATTGATGTGGGTCCGGGTAAAAGTCTGTGTAATCACTGTTTTGTTTAATTGGGGACCTATAGAGGTTCGATTTGCGCACTGTCAGCGCTAATAGGTTTCTAATTTTTGGACGGATTTTTCTGTGGAAAAAGATGAGATTAGGGTCGGGAATATCATGATCATGCATTGTGCATCTTCTAAGTGTTACATGTGCATTCTGAAATAGTTCTGATTGAATAATTGATAATGTTTGTTTATTGTCACTGTTATAGAGTCACACTTGGAGCGTCGGTTCATCGACGTCACCGAGACTGCCAAATTTTGGCTCGAAAATACAGGTGAGTAACCTAGTTGGTTTCTCAAATTCCTGAATGTCTGAATGCCCTATGTGAATCACTTGCCGAGGTGATTTACATAGATTCTCAAACATATTGGATGGAATTACATACTTTTCTTGTCTTGAATGGAACTACTTGTAAAGGTGAATTGTATAGTTCTTGAATCGTATAGGATTAAGTTGCATGCTTTCACCGTATTGGATTGGACTCTTGCATGAAACTGAAACTGCAATCTTGGGCTTTATAGCCATATCATTTGGATTCTTGAGTCTTTGTAATCTTTGGGCTTTTATAGCCATACTCATCAGAAACCATCGAGTCTTGCATTACATGCATAAATGCATGAACAGATAATGGACGTTGTGACCCAAGTTGCGATTATTCTTGACCGGCCTTGAGTCAGGGGATTTATCCACGAATCTTTCTTGACCGACCTCGAACCCGAGGAGAAATCACGACGCGTCCCCATCAATCTTGGTGAGCACTTGGGCACAATCTTGAATAATTGGAAAGAGTCACATATGCATTGCATTCACTTGAATGACTGCTTTGTGAAAATTATCGACTACGAGATGGCATGATTCTTCAGAAACTGTTACATGTTATCGCAAATTATTATTTATTCTTGTAAATTGTTATGTTACTACTAATTGAATACTCTTGTGTTATGTTTATGCGCCATGTGCGTAATGTATGATTTGAGTGAACCATCGATGATGGTTTCTCACCGAGTTCATAAAACTCACCCAAAATTTGCATCTATTTTTAGGTTACGAAGAATACCGGTTGACCCGGAGTATGTCTCTTGTAGGCAAGTGAAGGATAGAGGTCGGGATTAGTCCGTATCTGCATTAGTGTCTTATCAAATTGTGTTCCGCAATCACTGTATAACAATGCTTTGTATTTCTACTGAGCCTATTGTGGTTTTAATGTTTTACTCATTGACCGATTATAAATTATTCTTGGATGACCGTAATAACCTGGCCGGTTTATTATGAACATGGGTTTTAGTTACTTCTTTGTATTTGCCGCTTAACGTGGAATCAATGGCTTAAAAAAATGTATACTGGGTTTAATCGACTGATGTAGTACGCCACCCTCGCGGGGCACGGACTCGGATATCACCAACGATATCAGGTTCGGGTCACTCGGGAGTGGGGTGTTACAGTGCCAACTAGGATGATATCCTTCATGAGTGCATTGAGGTGATGCAGGGAGGATAGGAGGCTTATCTGGCCCACGTTATTGATACTAGTGTTGAGCAGAGCATACAGGACATTCCAATGGTTAAGGAATTCCGAGATGTGTTTCCCGAAGAGTTACCTAGTTTACCACCAGATCGGGAAACAGAGTTCATAATTGATCCTTTTCCAGGTGCTGCTCCTATATCTATTCCTCCATATAGGATGGCACCTATGGAACTGAAGGAGCTGAGGCTCAATTGCAGG
Organism: Erythroxylum novogranatense; assembly: GCA_029891385.1. Classification (NCBI taxonomy): domain Eukaryota; kingdom Viridiplantae; phylum Streptophyta; class Magnoliopsida; order Malpighiales; family Erythroxylaceae; genus Erythroxylum; species Erythroxylum novogranatense. Next base: position 31,934,910 of record CM057226.1, on the reverse strand, counting down.
AGTTATTGAAAAAGGGTTTCATAAGGCCCAGTGTTTCACTTTGGGGAGCTCTAGTGTTGTTTGTGAAGAAGAAGGATGTGACTTTGAGGTTATGCATTGATTATAGACAGCTTAATCGGGTGACCGTGAAGAACAAGTATTCGTTGCCTAGAATTGATGACTTGCTCGAACAGTTGCAGGGAGCTCAGGTATTTACTAAGCTGGATCTGAGATCAGGGTTTTACCAGTTGAAGATAGCGGAGGCTGATATACCTAAGAGTGCATTCAGGAGCAGGTATGGGCACTATGTGTAACATCCCATCTCCGATGGGAAGGGTATTTTAGAAAATTGGGACGGGTTAGGAGTATTAAATTATAACTCGGCATGAACATATGTCATGCAGCCTCTATAAATGATGAGTTTTGTGCATACTAGAGAAGTGAAGGAGGTTGGTGATTGTATATGTGGAGTGAAGAGGAGAGGTTGATGCTAGGTGAAGAAGTAAGAGTTGGAGTTGGAAGCTTTTATTAGGTAAGGTTTTAATGATACTTTGATTATGTAGTTATTGAATCATGGTGATTAGAAGCATGTAATGGGAATTATGGTACAATTATGATGTTGATTGATGCTTTAATTTGATGATAATTATTGCTTGACTTAATGGGTATAAGGTTAGTTTGAAGTAGGAATGGATAAGGTAGTATGAATACATGGTTTTAACTTGATTTGTGATTGAATTTTGATGATAAATGGTAAGTATAATTGAGAAATTAAGTGCTGCCAATTTTTAGGTATTAGCCCTAGGACATGTATGAATGTGTATGAATGGTATAAGAACTGATTTGTGTTATTTGGATGCTTGATGATGTGTTAAAGGCAATGGAAATGAGAGAAACAAAGGTTAGACCAAATCTGGAAAATTAGGGTTTTTGATTAATTGTACTGTTTTATTCATAACTCATTGTATAGAAATGCAAATGAGGTGAGGTTTGTGGCCTCTTAAACTTTGGGATGTTAGCTGCATTTTTATGTGAAATAGGTGTTGTCAAATTGTAACTCTAATAGGTTGAAATTTGGCATGAAAAGTTACTGTTTTATTGCCTGTGAACAGTAACCGAAACCATACCCTATGAGCTTTGCTGTTTTTTCTAAATTAATTGGTAGGGAACTAGGAAAAATGGTCTGCATGGAAGTTGAGGCATATTGAGTTAGCTTTCCATTGCCACTGATCTTGCTAATTTTCGAGTTGTATATTGGGAGATATGAACTGATTCCTATGGACTGGTTTTGGGCATGTTGATGAAACTTAGCTTAAGTGTTGATTTTGTGAGCTTTCTGCTTGGGAGAAATTTTAACAATTTTTTTGGACTGAATTGGTGTGAGTGATCTTCTGAAAAGTTGAATAGGAAGAAATTATCTTGAAAATGAGATATGGCATATAATTTTTAGAGGTCAGAGTTGGGAGTTATGATTTTACAAAAACTGATCCTGCATTAGGTTAGGAATTGCTGATCATGGCAGTAACTTGCATGACAGTTTTGAAATGGTTAGAAATTAAATTGGAAATTGAGTTCTTCATGAAAATTGAAGTTTGAGGATTTATCTTTTCAGGGGTATAAAGTTCAGATTTTTCTGACTTGTGTACAGGGAGTTATGCTTATTATAAGTTTACTGCTCAAATTGAATGATTTCAGGGACAGCAACATTGAGTGAATTAATTGACTTGTTTAGCAATGGAATTTGATTTTGGGTTGTTCATGAAAGTTGTAGATGACATTGTGAACTTATTGAGCATATTTATGTGGTAATTTTTGGCTGAAGAATCAGAGAGTTAAGGAATTTGCAATGTACTGTTCTGTTTTAATGGGATTTGAGTAGGCAGTAGCTTTGAAGGGATTTTTGACACCCTTAAGGGTGAAATTGATTTTTATGGTCTTCATGAGAATGGTAGAGCTTTTCATTATCTTTCCAACAACCTATGGTTTGTATTTTTCTGATTTGTGTGCTAAGAATTATTGTTGTTGGAAATTCGGATGGGAAATAGGAAATAAAAAAAAGAGGGTAATTGAATTAAGGCCCGGTCACTAGAAGCGACGCATTATCGCCTAGTGACGGGCGTCTAAGGTCGCTGTCGTCGCTAGGCGACAGCGTCGCCCTAGGGACGAAGTCGATTAGTCAGCCCGCTGGGCGAGACGTCGCCCAATGAGCTGAACTTTTATTTTTTTAATTTATTATTATTTTATATTTAATTGGTAATTTGTGAGTTCATTTGGCAATTTCTTTTCCGTCCGACGTCCGATTGACCTGATTCTTGAGGCATCGGATTCAGTAGAATATTTAATTTCATTTGTGAGAAATTGGGAATTTTGGACGGAAATTGACGGGGCCCGGTAGCGGAGCCTTTAATCACTGCTTTGTTTAATTGGGGACCTATAGAGGTCCGAATTATTATGCCGTCGGCGCCAATAGGTTTCTAATTTTTAGACGGATTTTATTATAGGAAATTTGGATTTAGGGCGGAAAATTCATGAACATGCATATTTCACCTACATGTGCACAAATTGCATCTGTAGTGACTCGTTCTTTCTCTGTTTCTTATAGAGGCCCAAGTGGAGCGTCGTTCGACCGACGGGGCGAAAACTTCCCGGCATTAGCTCGGAAGTAATAGGTGAGTAACCTAGTTGGTTTCTCAACCTTATGTGTTTATTGATTATATGCATTGATTGCCATGAGGATGCAAGGATGGATATATGTAATTGATTGTTTTGATTGATTTCGGACCATGGGTGTTCGAAATATTGGATTGTGATATTGAAGTGCAAATGAGAATAAGTGCGTGTGAATGCATTAGTTAATTGGATTGTAAATGTGATAGTGAAACGAAAGGTAAATGCATGGGAATGAATATCGGACTGAAAGTCCGAGAACATTGGAAAATGATCGGAAATAGTAATTAATTGGAATTGGAAATAGAAATGCGATAATTGGAAATTGGAAATGACATGTGCATTCATGCATAGTAAATGATCGATAATGGCGGTTGTGACCGGTGTATACCGATTTGAGCTTTACGCCAACGATAGGGCCTCGTGCCTAACGTATTCGAGCCTCGGCTCGATGATCGAGGCTATGCCTAACGTTTGAGGGCTTTAAGCCCAATGTTTGAGCCAATGGCTCAACGTATATGAGCTCAAAGCACGTCACAACAACGAAAGAAAATGGAAGAGTCACATGCACACCGCATAAATGAATGTTTAATGTGAATTGTGTGAAAGGCTTATTGCCTTATAAAATGTGAAATTGAGTGCTGTGATTTCTTGTTTATGATATATATACTGATTGTGTGATTGTGTGGATATGCATGAGTTGGGTGAACCATCGATGATGGTTTCTCACCGAGTTCGCAAACTCACCCAACATTGCATCTATTTTCAGAAATGGAGAGTACCCGTTGGACACGCGGAGTACGCTCATCGCTAGCAAGACAGAGTATCGGGTCGGGATCGATGTCGTCAGTATCTGCATTCGTGTATTAATTTGGTATTTAGTAGGCCCAATTGTTTTCATGGAATTGTATAGAGGACCGAGCACTAATGAGTGCTAATAATGATTGAAATTGTTTTATCGGTGAAATGGTATAATCTTTGAAAGTGTTTTGTTATAATTGGGCCAAGTCAATGATTGCTTTACGACTCTAATGTTTTTGAAAGAAAAAGATAATGTCATGCGCACTCTAATTTTTTTGAAAGAAAAAAAAATGTCATACGATTTTTGTTGATAAGGTAATGAATGTTCTAGTACGCCACCCTCGCGGGTCACGGGCTCGGATATCACCATGGATATCGGGTTCGGTCTCGTCGGGAGTGGGTGCTACATTTAATGTATCGAGCCAAGTACAATCTTACATGGGCTTTCGAAAACAAAAAAAGTGTGTCTAGTTATGTGCATTTAAGTTGTGTCACTACAGATAGTGCTAACCGATCCCCAGTGTAGTATATGAGTCGTATGCATAAATATGTCTCAGTCGTTTAAGCGGTTAGAAAAAAAAAGTGAGAAAAAGGATACTGTGTTAGAGTGTGATAAAAGGAAGAAATGGATATCGCAAAATAGGAAAGAGTGTATGGTTCGATCAGACAGACGAAAATTTAGTGTGCTGGTATTGACGGGTATATTGTGAAGCACAATATTGGAGTTAGATTGGGTATATCCTTGAATAGGAATTTGAATAAAGATTATAGTTGGGAATGAATAGAAAAAAAATAGAGTTGTGATAATGGGAAGATTTCCAGTGTATAAGGTAAATGAAAATAAAGTGTTCTATGATATAGAAAAGTTACAATTGGGATTGATTACCGTGATGAGAGTGATATATAAGGATTGGTGATTTGGAGTCAAAATATATTAAGGGCAAAATCAAGAATGATTTCACATCTGTGATCTTGATTTGAGTACGGAAATATATGGGTAGAATGCCATAATGAAAAGATTGAAATGTAAGACAATGAAATTGATAGATGAAAAGGTTGTTCGGGTTTAATTGATCTGCCTAAGTAAATGCACACCTGCTTATGGGAGCCCTATGGTAAGTGAAAATGTTCAGTTGCAATTGCTGAGTTAATGGATAATTGCTAGCCAGAATTCTTGTAAAATAATAATAATTCGTTATGTGTTAGAATAAGAAATGAAAGTGCTTATACTGATCAGTTGTATAGGAATAGAGATTGTATATGATCCTCACGAGCGAGGACGGGTGTAAACAGGAAGGTTATATTGTCACTGTAAGTGTATATCTGATAGTGGGATTACAATCACGGGTGAAATGATTAAGCATAAATGAATAATGTGCGGGATTATGATATAGGAAGAAATCGGTGGCCTATTATATAAGCTCCGATTATAATGCCGGTAGCTCAAGTTCAAAATGAGTGAGAGTAAGACATGAGAATGCTCAGAATGATCAATTGAGAAAGAAGTGATACAGTTAAAGATGTTAGCATCAGTAATGAGTTTGAGAGAATCAAATGAGGGACATGAATAGAGTAAGGTCCCCATGATCGAGAATTGGTATAAAAAAGAAAATGGTTATCGAGAATTAAATGCAATTAAGGTATTCTTAGCAGTATGATCTATTAATGGGCAAATTGATGGGACTATGGAGATATATTGTCAGATAGGATGTGATGATTATGGTGATGTATGGCGAGATAGTAGAGGAAAAGAAATTGTTTAAGTGCTCTTCAGAGATTTATCTTCGTGATGTATCAAGAGTAACTGATTTGTATTACATCTGGCAGAGACTCTAGCGTAAGAGCTAAACTATGCTACAAAAAAAAAGTACATTATGTTAATGAGATGGTTCTGATTATGTAAAAGAAGTACTGCATATTAAGGAAATATTTATTTGTGAATTTGAGGGGATTAAAAAAAAAAATCGTGTATATTTTGTGTAATTATGTTTTGAAAGCACGAGATCGATATAACGATTGTTTATTCAAGTCAGTGAGTGATCTATCGTGAATAAATTAAGTTATGTGTGGCGAAGAAGGTAAGGAACACGTGGCATAATATGTTATGATGAGACAAATTATACGAAAATTGTTCCTCATTGGAGACGTTCGATAATTAAAAAGTTACATGAATTAAGTATGGGTACGGAAAAGGAACATGTCTCAATTGTGTTGCAGTGGATAATGGATATAAGCATAAGAAATAGATACATTGGTATAGGTGAGGAGATTGGTTATCATGCAAGTTTCATAAGAATGAATAAAGGGATGAATTAGGATGTGAACATGGGATATTGGGAGAATTAATTAAGATATAGGTATTGATAAAATGCGAAAGTTCAAAAGATATGTGTATGCGGAATTTGGAATTAATGGGAACTAATGGAATGCTGGATGCGTTCATAAATTGTCAAAGATTTTCTAGTTTTAGCAAATCGATAAGAATAATTGAGGAAAACATGTGAATGTTATGACTAATGATCATAAAGGAGACATTTGAAGTGTTCCAGTAAAGGTTCTAATGTGATCTATGGAAATTGGATAAAGTGATTTTATGTACCTTGGGGACAAATATGATTCCATGGGCGGTATTATGATTGATGATTTGAAATTTGTTATACTGAGTGTGGCCTAAAAGCTTGGAGACATAAATCGTACAGAAATAGTTTGGAGATGTCTATGAATATGCAAATCGATAACTATTGAGTTATGTCGTGCAGTTGAATGATTTGAAAAGGATTCAGTGGCTGATTACTCCAAACTAAGCTAATGGTGCAATTCAAGGAATTGAACAAAGAAATAAAAAAAATTCAATTGCAGAAAAATCAAAAGTTGGGCAATAAAGTGATCAAATCTGGTGTATTATTGCGTATTAATAGTCGAACTGAAAAAAAAAGGGGGCAAAAGAAAGTATTATTAGCTATGGGAATTTCAAAGGTGGTGTGCATCAAAACGGATTGGCAAAACCCGAATTGAGGATGTAGAAATTGTAACCCGTATCAAAGAACTGAAGATAACTCCATTTGTTGAGGAAAGTGATAGGTATAGTTCGAATTAAGAAATATGGGTGATATTCATTACGGGAACTGTTAGTGAAAACGTAAGGAATGATCGAAGCTTTATGTTATAGTATGAGCGTATTGGAAGAGTAATTGAAAGGTTAGGATGGGAAAACGAATGATTATTAGTAAATGGTTCGAGAAAGCATAAGAAACAATCGAAGCGTTATGTTCGAGTAAAAGTATTGTGGAAAAGCAATTGATGGTATAGTCTGTCAAAGTGAACGATGACATGTGTGATTAACCAACAGGTGTTTTTGGATTTCATTGGGATATGAGATTTGATATATAGTGCAAAGTGATTGTGGTATGACAATCATTATATTGGTGTCACCATGCGAAAAGTGTATAAGGGGTCTTTATTATGTGATCAGGGCAATAAAGTGATAGGTTAAGCAATTTAAGATGGTAACATTGATTTGAATTGATTCACACCGAGGTTATAAATCTCATGAGATTTGTGTTTTGATAATAACGGAATCTGATAAGCGATAAATGAAATATTTTGAAGGGTATGGCCTCGGCCAAAAAGTACTTAGATGGGAATAAAGGTGTAGTTAAGAAAAATTGAATTCGTGAGGAATGGCCTCCATACGATTGTGGTGTGAATAGAATTATGGATTGGCAAGTTAGGCTAAAACTTAAAAGATGATTCGGATTCACAAAGTATTGATATCGAAAGTGACGAATTGCGCGTGATCATGAGAAAGCAGTAAAATCATGTAAAGTTGAGAAAGGAAAAGAGTCATTGATTGTTTTGATTTCCGTTCATTGACCGAATGTGGTCGTGTAGTGAAATCAGTGGGAAACAAAGGGTCTTAATCAAAAAGACTCCCCTGCCTTCCTGATAAATCGTATATGAAATTTTGAGGACGAAATTTTTATTAGGAGGGGAGAATTGTAACATCCCATCTCCGATGGAAAGGGTATTTTAGTAAATTGGGACGGGTTAGGAGTATTAAATTATAACTCGGCATGAACATATGTCATGCAGCCTCTATAAATGATGAGTTTTGTGCATGCTAGAGAAGTGAAGGAGGTTGGTGATTGTATATGTGGAGTGAAGAGGAGAGGTTGATGCTAGGTGAAGAAGTAAGAGTTGGAGTTGGAAGCTTTTATTAGGTAAGGTTTTAATGATACTTTGATTATGTAGTTATTGAATCATGGTGATTAGAAGCATGTAATGGGAATTATGGTACAATTATGATGTTGATTGATGCTTTAATTTGATGATAATTATTGCTTGACTTAATGGGTATAAGGTTAGTTTGAAGTAGGAATGGATAAGGTAGTATGAATACATGGTTTTAACTTGATTTGTGATTGAATTTTGATGATAAATGGTAAGTAGAATTGAGAAATTAAGTGCTGCCAATTTTTAGGTATTAGCCCTAGGACATGTATGAATGTGTATGAATGGTATAAGAACTGATTTGTGTTATTTGGATGCTTGATGATGTGTTAAAGGCAATGGAAATGAGAGAAACAAAGGTTGGACCAAATCTGGAAAATTAGGGTTTTTGATTGATTGTACTGTTTTATTCATAACTCATTGTATAGAAATGAAAATGAGGTGAGGTTTGTGGCCTCTTAAACTTTGGGATGTTAGCTGCATTTTTATGTGAAATAGGTGTTGTCAAATTGTAACTCTAATAGGTTGAAATTTGGCATGGAAAGTTACTATTTTATTGCCTGTGAACAGTAACCGAAACCATACCCTATGAGCTTTGCTGTTTTTTCTAAATTAATTGGTAGGGAACTAGGAAAAATGGTCTTCATGGAAGTTGAGGAATATTGAGTTAGCTTTCCATTTCCACTGATCTTGCTAATTTTCGAGTTGTATATTGGGAGATATGAACTGATTCCTATGGACTGGTTTTGGGCATGTTGATGAAACTTAGCTTAAGTGTTGATTTTGTGAGCTTTCTGCTTGGGAGCAATTTTAGCAATTTTTGTGGACTGAATTGGTGTGAGTGATCTTCTGCAAAGTTGAATAGGAAGAAATTATCTTGAAAATGAGATATGGAATATAATTTTTAGAGGTCAGAGTTGGGAGTTATGATTTTGCAAAAACTGATCCTGCATTAGGTTAGGAATTGCTGATCATGGCAGTAACTTGCATGACAGTTTTGAAATGGTTAGAAATTAAATTGGAAATTGAGTTCTTCATGAAAATTGAATTTTGAGGATTTATCTTTTCAGGGGTATAAAGTTCAGATTTTTCTGACTTGTGTACAGGGAGTTATGCTTGTTATAAGTTTACTGCTCAAATTGAATGATTTCAGGGACAGCAACATTGAGTGAATTAATTGACTTGTTTAGCAATGGAATTTGATTTTGGGTTGTTCATTAAAGTTGTAGATGACATTGTGAACTTATTGAACATATTTATGTGGTAATTTTTGGCTGAAGAATCAGAGAGTTAAGGAATTTGCAATGTACTGTTATGTTTTAATGGGATTTGAGTAGGCAGTAGCTTTGACGGGATTTTTGACACCCTTAAGGGTGAAATTGATTTTTATGGTCTTCATGAGAATGGTAGAGCTTTTCATTATCTTTCCAAGAAGCTATGGTTTGTATTTTTCTGATTTGTTTGCTAAGAATTATTGTTGTTGGAAATTCGGATGGGAAATAGGAAAAAAAGAGGGTAATTGAATTAAGGCCCGGTCACTAGGGCGACGCGTCGCCCTAGTGACGGGCGTATAAGGCCGCGTCGCTAGGGCGACGCGTCGCCCTAGGGACGAAGCCGATTAGTCAGCCCACTGGCGAGACGTCGCCCAAATGAGGCTGAACTTTTATTTTTTTAATTTATTATTATTTTATATTTAATTGGTAATTTGTGAGTTCATTTGGCAATTTCTTTTCCGTCCGACGTCCGATTGACCTGATTCTTGAGGCATCGGATTCGTAGAATATTTAATTTCATTTTGTGAGAAATTGGGAATTTTTGGACGGGAAATTGACGGGCCCCGGTAGGAGCCTTTAATCACTGCTTTTGTTTAATTGGGGACCTATAGAGGTTCGAATTGCGCACCGTCGGCCAATAGGTTTCTAATTTTAGACGGATTTTATTATGGGAAATTTGGATTTAGGGCGGAAAATTCATGAACATGCATATTTCACCTACATGTGCACAAATTGCATCTGTAGTGACTCGTTCTTTCTCTCTTTCTTATAGAGGCCCAAGTGGGCGTCGTTCAATTAACGGGCGAAACTTCCGGCATTAGCTCGAAGTAATAGGTGAGTAACCTAGTTAGTTTCTCAACCTTATGTGTTTATTGATTATATGCATTGATTGCCATGAGGATGCAAGGATGGATATATGTAATTGATTGTTTTGATTGATTTCGGACCATGGGTGTTCGAAATATTGGATTGTGATATTGAAGTGCAAATGAGAATAAGTGCGTGTGAATGCATTAGTTAATTGGATTGTAAATGTGATAGTGAAACGAAAGGTAAATGCATGGGAATGAATATCGGACTGAAAGTCCGAGAACATTGGAAAATGATCGGAAATAGTAATTAATTGGAATTGGAAATAGAAATGCGATAATTGGAAATTGGAAAATGACATGTGCATTCATGCATAGTAAATGATCAGATAATGGCAGTTGTGACCGGTGTCGCCACCGATTTCAGAGCTTTATGCTCAACGATAGGCCTCGTGTCTAACGTATTCGAGCCTCGGCTCGATGATCGAGGCTATGCCTAACGTTTGGGCTTTAAGCCCAATGTTTGAGCCAATGGCTCAACGTATATGAGCTCGGTAGCACGGTCACAACAACGAAAGAAAATGGAAGAGTCACATGCACACCGCATAAATGAATGTTTAATGTGAATTGTGTGAAAGGCTTATTGCCTTATAAAATGTGAAATTGAGTGCCCGTGATTTCTTGTTTATGATATATATACTGATGTGTGTGATTGTGTGGATATGCATGAGTTGGGTGAACCATCGATGATGGTTTCTCACCGAGTTCGCAAACTCACCCAACATTGCATCTATTTTCAGAAATGGAGAGTACCCGTTGGACACGCGGAGTACGTCTCATCGCTAGCAAGACAGTATCGGTCGGGATCAGTGTCGTCCGTATCTGCATTCGTGTATTAATTTGGTATTTAGTAGGCCCAATTGTTTTCATGGAATTGTATAGAGTGACTGAGCACTAATGAGTGTTAATAATGATTGAAATTGTTTTATCAGTGAAATGGTATAATCTTTGAAAGTGTTTTGTTATAATTGGGCCAAGTCAATGATTGCTTTGCGCACTCTAATGTTTTTGAAAGAAAAAGATAATGTCATGCGCACTCTAATGTTTTTGAAAGAAAAAAAATGTCATACGATTTTTGTTAATAAGGTAATGAATGTTCTAGTACGCCACCCTCGCGGGTCACGGGCTCGGATATCACCATGGATATCGGGTTCGGGTCTCGTCGGGAGTGGGGTGCTACACTATGAGTTCCTAGTGATGCCGTTTGGGTTAACTAATGCCCCGTCAGCTTTTATGGCCTTGATGAATAAGGTGTTCCAGCCCTACCTGGACCGATTTGTGATTGTGTTCATTGACGATATCTTGGTGTATTCAAAGAGTAGAAAGGAGATCCTTGAGGAATGAGACTTTGTGGTTGAGACAGAGGTTGTGTGTACCTAATGTGGATGATTTGAGGAAGGAGATCCTTGAGGAAGCTCATATGGCCGCCTATGCTATGCATCCTGGTACTACCAAGATGTATAACACATTGAAGCAACATTTTTGGTGTCTTGGAATGAAGAAGCAAGTAGCTGAGTATGTGTCTAGATGTATGACGTGCCAGCAAGTAAAGGTGAAGCATCAGGCTCCAGTAGGGAAATTGAATTCATTGCCCATTCTGGAGTGAAAATGGGAACGGATCACTATGGACTTCATCATGGGTTTGCCTAAGACTCCGAGGCAGCATGATGCTATTTGGGTCATAGTGGATCTTCCAGGCATTAGCTTCGGGAGCAACCTGTGAGTAACCTAGACGGTCTCACTCAATTAATTGTTTGTTTAGAATATGGTTTGAATGAGTTATTTAAGTGCTCCCAATTGTGAATGTGCCTATGAATGCATAAGCGTGCTCAGTATTTCTGCTGAATGCCGGACTAAGGTCCGATGATAAATGTGATCTAAATGTGAATGTGCTTATGATTGTAAAAGCGTGCTCATCATTTCTGTTGAATGCCAGACTAAGGTCCGATGATAAATGTGATTGACTGAGGTATGTTAAGTGAAACATTCATTACATGAATGCATGTAAGATAAAGGAAGTTATGACCGGAGTTGCCAGGATAAAGAGCTTAAAGCTCGGAATGTAAATAGAGCCTCAGGCTCGAGTGTGACTGTCCCCGATATCCACTAAGAGATATGGGACGTTATACGACAAAGCTCGACATCCATGAAGGGATGAGCTGGAAAAAGGCACTCGGTCATAATGACAACAATAAATGAAAGTTAGTCTCACGTGTATTGCCAATTATAATTGATGTGTGTTTTGTATGAACAATGTGATACATTGTGAATATGCAATGAAGTGAATATTATGTGATGTACAATGATGTGATGCATGAATTGAGTGAACCATCGATGATGGTTACCTCATTGAGTTCGCAAAACTCACCAAAATTGCAACGTTGTCTTTTCAGGTCCGAGAGACAACTCTAGCTACTAAAGAGGCTTTACTAGCCGGGTAGATTGCGATTGGAGATAGAGGTCATGGCTCAAAGGTTGATCAGTTGGGGTTCTTTTAGGTGGTTTAGAAAATTTTGATACACTTTCCTCATTCACGTAGCACTATTGTATTAGGTTTCTGATGATGTACATATGGATAATGTTGAAAGACAATGTAGACTTCGATTTTGTGAAATGTAATGAGGAAAAAGTTGGATTTTAAAGTATTGTGATCTTCTTATGATGCTTTATAAGTGATTTATGTTACCATGCTATTTGAAGGGAATGTAGTGATCGATCGTAGCGTGCCTTCATCGTAGGATATGTGCCGGAATGACCTCCGGATGTCCTGGTGGGTACCCTGCGGTAAGGGGGCACTACAGATCAAGTGCTATGTAAGCAGTGGCTTCAGTATTACATAGCCATTAAGTAATGTTGTTGGTATTATAATGTTAAGTGTCACTGTAATTATAAATATTCTTAGTTAAGAAGGCAGAAGTGAGGGAATTGGAATTAGAAGGAGTCCAATAAAGCAATTCTTAGATTCAGAATATCAAAAAAGATAATGAACGACAATATGTCCCCATTTCCAACAATTTGACATTGAGGAGATGATCAATTATTATTAATTTTGTGTTGGTAAAATTAATTTGGGTTATAAGTATGCATTTTGTAATTAGGCTATATGTGTTGGTGGGGGCAGTGGAATTGGATTAGTAATTTTGGTGAGGAAATGAGTTATTAGGTACTGGGTTGTTGAGTCCATTGGATTGTCTAACCTATGGATGGTCTAAAGAAAGATTCTTTGATAAAATTGAAGTTTAATGAAGAATAGAAAAAATAAGTACTGATGACTCTTAATAAATACACATCTAAAACAACTCTATAATTGAAAAGAAATTGTAACATCCCATTACTGGCGGGGAGGTTAGAATAATAACTCTGAGTGGTCAATGAGCTCTTAGAAATGCCTTTGCATGTTCATGCATAATATAGCATACGCATACAAGTGAATAGTAAATTTTACACATGAAAATGACTGTACATGCATTCATGACATTTCCCTGTATGATTGTTAATAAATGTGATTGTTATTGAAAAATGTGGTTTGTTTGTATGGAAAATTGAGTTGGAGAGGGTCATTGTGGATTTAGAATTTTTGGAGAATTTTAGATTTTTTTTTCTAAAAATTCGGGGTAAGTTCTGGACTAGGAAAAATGTCAAGTGGCAACAAAATTGTTTAATGGTAGTAGAAAATTTTTCTAAATGACTTTAGGAATTAGTAACAAATACCATTGAAAATTTGGGAAAAAATTGGAGTAGAAATTGACATTTAGTTGGAAAGAAACCAAGTGAGTGCTTTAAAAATGAGACATGTGGCAAATGACAAGTGTCACTTGCCTAACCATGTCTTCAACCATTCTTTTATTAATAAAACCCAACCCTTTTAGTAGTCTTCCACGATGCTTTTAAAATTTGAAGGCCAAGTGAGTATTTTTGTCATGTTTGCCTCTCCTTCTTCATGACTTGCTCCCTCCTTCTCATCCATTTTCAATTTTCTTCATTCTCTTCCAAACTCACCAACATTTCACCTTATTCCCATCTATCAATTGCTACTTCTATCTTGTTATTTCTTCAATTTGCCACAAGGAAAACCTAGTTTTTCCTCCTTCAAGATGATGAATAAGTGATGCTTGGGAGCTAGGGCTAGTGTTGTTTTTGAAGAAGTTGAAGTGAAACCAAGTAAGTATGCTTTTAATGTTATGGGTATTGGTAAAATGAAACTAGAAGGATGAGAAATGTAGGATTCATGACTTGATTTTGTGTGTGTGTGCGTGGGTGACATGGATAAGGCAATAACTTTGTAAATGTCATGTTTTGTAATTGTGATCATTCATTATTGATGTATAATGTGTTTTAGAGATGTTTTGGAAGTTAGATGTTGCATATGATGGAGTGAGGGAGAGTGTAGAAAATTATGATGAATGAGTGCATGTTGATGCTATGTTTTGGGTTAATGTTCAAGTATAGGTCTTGAATTAGTTGTGGTTGATATATTGAGTGAATTGAGTAGTTAATGATGAGGAAATGTAATGGAAGAGATAAACTAGGTAGAAGAAGAGTTAAAAATATGGAAATTTGTTTTGAGTATGCTTCAATGTAATATCCATAACTCTTTCTATAGTTATGCAATTGAGATAATTTTTAGTTTAGATTAAACTAGAGGTGTTTGGCTACATTTCTTGTGGAGACAATGACTTTTAATTTCGTCTTTAAGAGTCCCAAATCTTGACATGAATTTGGGAAAGTGAGTGTAGCAAAAGTTAGGGATGAATGTTTATGTTGCATTATGTTTTGGGTGTGTAGGAATGCATTATATTTGGGTGTTTATGATCAAGTGTGGAATATGAGATGTGCATGGAGAATGTTGAGTTGAAATTGGATGTATTTGAAGGAGTTATCTATAGAGATGATGGTTTAAATGAGTTGGGATTTGGTAGCGAATGCATTATAATTTGTGTTTAAATGGTTATGGAGTGAAAATTACTTAAGAAGGGGTGATTCTGGGATGCTTAAGAGTGTATGTAAGGTTAGAATGGGTTTAAGACCCTTTGGAGGAGTTTTGGAGGTGAAAATTTTAGTTAACCCGAAGGTTACACGGTCTGCCCGTGTAAATTCACACAGGCCGTGTGTTTTTGGACGCGGCGTAGGGACACTGTTTCACTCGAAGGTTACACGGCCTAACCTTGTTAGATCACACGGTCTGTATGTTTTGACCCCGAAAACAACAAATTTTCAATTTTTGGTCTTCATGAAAGTTTTATCTCTAGATGTCTTCTTTCTAACCGTCCAAAAACAAAATCATTAAGACATCTATGGTGAAAGTTATGGCAATCGCGCGAACATAGGTTCGTTAAGAGTGAGGACATGAGCATGGTTGCTTCTTTTGAGCATAACTTCTTCTCTAGACCTCCAAATGACTTGATTCTTGAAGCAATAGATTTATAACACATTTTCCTACATCTCCAAATTTTTTTTTGTAGTAATTGGTGTTGAATTGAAAAATTTTGATCGAAAGAAAGTAAAGGAATCTGTTGGAGAGTATGAACTGGTGTGTTTTCGCTGAACATATTTGGGTATTTAGGTTATATCTTGATCTTTAGTCATCCGAATGAGATAGTTTTTGATTTGGAATAAAGTAGAGAAATAGGGCTATAAAGTATCTGAAGAAGTCAAATTTTGATTCATTCCCTAAGATATTCCAATTCTGGATGGAACATGTGCATAATGCACTGTTTTTGTATGTGAACAGTCCGAAAATTTTTGAGGTATATCTTCCTATTTACTAAACCAAATTGAGTGATTTTGGTGTCAATGGATTCATAAAACATAGGGGAACACTTTTATCGAAGAGAGGTTGACTAAGTTACCTCATTTTCACTTTCTCATTGATCGCGAACAGTAGACCCGAAAGTGTGTGTTTTGGAAAAATTAAAATAAGTCTGTGAGCAATAAATTGTGAGTTTAATGGTTTTAGTGAGGCATAAACCTGAGAATAAATGAGTTTGATATGAGAATGGTTTTGTGATGAAATTTATGGAGTGATACCCAGGATTGTCACGAACATGGATTGTACACATTTCAATTCCTACATGTGAATTATTATACACTTATGATTGTACAACTTGTGATATATGTGTATGTTAATTGTTATAGAGGAGCAACTGGAACGTCAACCCACAGACGTTGCCAGAAATTCCAGGCACTAGCTTCGGAAGCAGTTGGTGAGTAACCTAGACGGTTTCTCTCAAATATTGTTTGCTTATGATTATGTATTGAATAATGATTGAATGTGATTTGATTGTGGATTCCGGATAGTAGGTCCGATGATTGTGTAATAGGGGGTTGCGATATTGAAATTCTGCTTGAATGTGACTGTGAGACCTATGTGTTTATAATGTGATTGATTGTGGCACATGCATTCCGTTCATGAATGCATAATCAGATAATGACAGTTGTGACCAGAGTAGCCACCGATTAGAGCTTAAAGCTCAACGAGTGAAATTGAGCCTCGAGCTCAACAGTGATTTAGAGCCTTAGGCTCAAAGTTTAATGAGCCCTATATGGGACAGTTCAGGAACTCGATCACAATAACGTAATAACTGAGAAAAGTGTCTCATGAGCATTTCATATGCATCTTGTTAAATATGTTTGATTGAGTGAAATGCAAAATTTCTTATGCTTAAGTGAAAGTGTGTTATTTATGAAAAATGCAAAATTGTGAATTAATTGTGATATGAATTGATGTGTTGCATGAATTGAGTGAACCATCGTTGATGGTTAACTTATTGAGTTCGCAAAACTCACCAAAATTGCAACGTTATCTTTTCAGGACCGAGCGACGACTCCTAGCTACTGAGAGGCTCTCCTAGCCGTGTAGATTGTGTCTGGCAAGAGAAGTCATTGCACAAAGGTCGGTCAGCTGGGATTTTTGGATGGCTTAGATAGATTTGATATATTTTCCTCTTTCATGTAGTTTTTTTGTACTAGGTTTTTGATTGATGTACAGGTAGTAAAGGATGAAAGACATGTAGACTTTTGATTTTGATGGAATGAAATGAGGAAAAAGTTGGTTTAAAAAATATTGTGGTTTTTCTATTGATGCTTTATAGGTGAATAATGATATGATGCCATATGAAGTGAATGTACTGATCGAACGTAGCTCGACCTTATCGTAGGATATGTACCGGAATGGCCTCCGGGTATCCCGGTGTGTACCCTGCGGTAAGGGGGCGCTACAGAAACATCCCTTAAATACTTAAATATAAATTAGAATTTTGAGTGGACACAACTTGAGATATGGTTATTTTCCAGATCATATTACTTGCAAAACTTTTAATGCTAGTTGATAGGTCTAGGACATATTCATGACTAAGATCATGAATTCTTTTGTAACTTTTATAAAGTTAGACATTATCTAAAATATATCCATGTTAGAGATTGCAAATCTCTATGACTTTATAAAGATAAACACAAATTCTAAAATGAAAATTGAAAATCGTAGCCTATTGAAATAGTACCTTAAAATTTTTTTATCTTCGTGGGTTTTTTAAGACTAATAGCTATGTTTGATTAACTACAATTTTATTTTCGTAGCTAATAACTTTTAGCTATGCTTTTCACTATAAACAAATTTTTGTAGCTAAATCTCAAATTTATTCCAGCTAAAAGTGACTCTTTGGTAAAAAAATTTAAAATTGTAGATAAAAGTAACTTTTTGGCTACTAAATTTGGATATCGTAGCCTATTCATAAAGGAACTTAAAAGTTTTTATCTTTGTAAGTTTTTAAAGACTATTAGCTACATCTTTTTAACTACCATTTTATCTTCGTAGCTAATAATTTTTAGCTATGCTTTTCACCGTGAACAATTTTTAGTACCAAAAGTTTTTTAGCAACGAAATAATTTTGGTAGCTAAAACTCAAATCTATTTTAACTAAAAGTGATTCTTTGGCTACAAAATTTAAATATCGTAGCTAAAAGTAACTTTTTGGTTATAAAATTTGGAAATCGTCGCTTATTGAAATGGTACGTATTTTTTTTATCTTAGCAGGATTTCTAGGGCTATTAGCTACGTTCGTTTAACTATATTTTTATTTTTATAGCTAATAATTTTAACTAAGAAAATAAATTTTCACTATAAACAAAATTTTGCAGCAAGAACCTTTCAGTAATGAAATAATTTTTTGTAGCTAAAACTCAAATATATTCTAGCTATTAGCTACGATTTTTGATATTCATAGGGAAAAAATTTTATTGACAAAAATGTTTGCGTAGCTAACAATCAAATATATTATAATTGATGTAGTGGAAAATTTTAGCTACAGATAAATTTTCATTGCTAAAAATCAAAGTTCTAGCTATCAATTGTATTTTCTAGCTTTTGTATGTAAAATTAGTTATGAATATATTTTTGTAGCCAAAAGAAGACATCATTTTCTCAACTAAACAACATCATTTTCTAAGACTTATGACCTCAAAGATAGATTTCTCCTGTCTTCGTCTTCTTCTTTTATTTCTACTTTTGCTGTTGAGCGTGTTCCTCCTCTTGTTGTTGTGGTTACTTATTGTTGTGTGCATGGTCCTCATATTCGATCTTTTTCATGTAAGTTAGCTTTTTCTTTTATTTTTTATCTTCATCATTGAATTTGTTTTTGTGAAGAAGGTTAAGTGTGTTGGAACCCCTCCTCGGTGAGTCGCGGGTCCGACATCCTACGTGACATCTGGACGCGCATCCCACGAGGGAGGAATTCCTCACCACGAACTTAAACTCAATCGAACTTATTTTAATGTCATCCGAACCAATCTTGATAAATTCTCCCTAATTATCCTCCAATAAAATTGATCTACTTAGGGCCCACAATTAAATCTGATTCCTAAGCTAAAATGAAATTCCATGTCTCTAGGTCAAATAGAATAAAAAATATCTTCAATCGGATCTCTATAGATCACAAAATCGCCCAAAAACAAAATTATATTCAATACCGTTACATAATTGACCCTCTTTGATATCATCTGTACATTCCCACTAACACCCAAAAGCTCTAATTTTACCAAAATGGGGTAGAATTTTTTTTTTTAAAAAACTAACACTTCGAAAATCGTGAAAATCGGAGGTCAAACAGAGGAAAGACGAATAAAATAAGAAAAAAGGGTTTAATTTATCAAAATTGAAAAATCAGAAAATAATATTTTAAAAAAAATTTAATAACATTTTGTCGCACTCTGTTGAGTGCGACTCCTTGCACTTAGCGCATATATATAAATGTTTTTTTTAAAACTCAATTAAAACATCTGAACTTTGAAAATTTATAACTCTTTACCCTGAAATCCAAATTTCACAAATTTGGTATCAATAAAAAGATAAAAGGAAGCTCTACAACTTCCATGAAGGATTGAAAAACTAGTTTGGCCTTTAAGGGGGTCAAAAATTGCTTCAAAATATCTGCCCAAACTCAAATTCTCCTACACCATATCAAAAGTTTGAAAATTCATATCTTTTAACAAAAAAGTCTAAAAATGACACATTTTACCTCATTGGAAAGATAACGAAATGGTCTACAAATTTCAGGAAGGGTGAAAAAATTAATTCAGTCATTTAAAGTGGTAAAAACACTCCTAAAGCTACTGCCTATATATTCACCAATGGAACAGTAACCCTTACCTAATGAACAGTAACTATGATCTTCCCAACCTCATAACTTTATATTCCTAACTCCAATAATTGTAAATTATACCTCATTGGAAAGGGGAAAAGATAATCTACATTTTCTATGAAGAAATAAAAAATCAAATTAGTCTCTAAGGGGGTGAAAAACCCCTCCAAAGGTGCTGCACAATCCTAAACCTTATCAACAGTAACTGAAAACTTTCAAGCCTTATAACTTTTTCATTCTAAGTCCAAATGTGACAAATTATATATCGTTGGAAAGCTATACACATGTTCTATAATCTTTAAGAAGATTATCAATCCAAATCATGCTCTAAGAGAGTCTAAAACCTAAACGAAGTTTCTGCCCATTTTAGGAAAAATTGGACAGCACCTCCCCTATTATGTAACTAGCCAAAATCTTCAAGTTTCTCATCCAAACTCCATATACCTGCACAAAAACTCAATCTCCAATCTTCCACAACACAATCCAATCCAAATATATATCCCAACACAATTCCAATGGCAGCATACGCACTCCTAAACATCTATTCAATTCCAAACTATAAAGAAACCCAAACCCATTCTTTCTTTTTTGTCATTTTCAACTAAATAACAATACATGTTTAGAAATCATATACAACATACATTTGAAGTTCAAAAATCTTACATTTACATGGAGATAAGTTAATGCAAAGCTTTAGAGGGCATTTTAGCCTAAATACAACGAAAGTATCAAAAGTTAAATACAATCAAAATGCGACCTAAAGCTTTGTTTTCTCAAATATGACTTCCAAAAACAAAATGCATCGGAGTATTGCCTCAATCCCGATGCGGTGACTCGGTTTCTCGCTCAACACCTGTAGAGGAAAAAATAGGGGGTGAGCTCAACGACTCAGTGGGTAACCACTTAATAATCAAGAAATAAGCAAAAACATTATGTATCCATTTACTTTCAAAATCAATATCACATTGGTAAGACATTTTCAATTTCTCAAATCTCTTCACCAAAATCATCACATAAAACAAGTTACAAATCAACATATCACATAATCACAGAAAAGTGGTTCGGGTGGATCCGGAACGGAACGTACTACACATTCCCGCGAAGCGGTCATATGTAGTCGTGAACTTATGGGAGCCCGTGAGGAGCTCCAATGCCACTAACGGGCAGACGGGAGAAGCCTATGGTTAGACAGGTGCACTTGACTCTTATGGGACCACCACAAACCCAAAGAGAACATACATATCACATAATTCACACAATTCATACACATTAGCCACAAATGGCCCTTACAAAAATTCACTTTCACTTGATTTTCATATATCGCCAAAATCACATATCCGAATTCTTTTCACTTAACAAATCATTTTTCAAACACTTCCAACATGAACTTACATTCAAAAGACACCTCATACAAGTTAAAATCATTACAAAGAGGAATTGATACAAAATTATTAAGTTATTGGAAAGCATAATTAGCATTTATTATAAACACTTTAATAAGCCTATTAACTCAATTATTAAGAAATCACCCACCTTAATTCCTTTAGCTCTAGGATTGGTCAAATTGCCTTTTTTCTACCTCCAATTGCCTCCCTTCACCTTCATCAAGCACAAAAATCCCAATTTAACATAGGATACTAAAATTGGAAATTCTAAGGAAAGGAAAACTTGAATTTGATCCTATCTAACCTTACCCATAAATTTTCTAAGCTATAAAAACCAAAACCCATCCATAAAACCAACAATTTTCGAATTTCTCTCACCTTAGAATATTTGCTTCCAATAGAACCTTAAACTCTTTCTCTTCCCTTTTCTTCTAAAAGAAACTCTCCAACCTTCCTTTCTAAGGTAAAATACACCAAAGCCCTAACCTTTTTCCTCTTCTTCTTCTTCTTCTTCTTCTTCTTCTCCAATCCACCGAAGCTCTTCTCTCCTTCTCTTTTCTATTGTAAGTTTCGTATGTCTCTTGTAAAATAACTTAGGGAACTTTGTTTTAACTTATACCTAAGCCCTCAAAACTACGTAGTTTCATTTACTCTTCTTTTGCCTCATGAATTTCGTGTCTTCCTTCATTCCTACGACCATTACTCATTCAATTCCTTCTTTTCTTCATTTAATGGCATTAAAAAGACTACAAAGCCCCTCTCTCTTAACCTTTAACTTTACACACATAAGTGAACTACCCAAATTGCCCTTACACCAATTTATGCCTTTAAATTCTAAAAACGTATTAAAATTCTAATTTTAACTAAATAGATCCAATTAATTTCTATAAACTAAGCACTAAAGACCCCAAATTAATTTCAAAAGGGAAATTAGGCAAACTAAACCTCAAAAAAATAATTTAAACATGCTTAATGCGAATCGGGGCCCAATAAGGTGAGTGCCAAAAGAACTAACATTCATAGTGGAATTGATAACACCCAAATTGAGGCCCACATTTCCAAAGCATTCTATAGTTAAAGCTTGAAACCCTTTATAATTATAATACTACACCCACTATCATTTCATTAAAAATTCAAAATATAGCTTTTCACTCTCTACCTAACTCTCTCTCTCTTTCAATCTCCATATTTCAATCTTCTAAAGGTTTTATATTGAATTTCTACTTGTTTGATTTAATTCAATTCCAATGAGTCAAAGATGTTTTGAGACCCAGCATTAGGATGGAGGTCCAAAGGAACAGGCTCACAGTGGCAGTGGATACCACTTTGATTTCAACTGTTATTTCTAGAAGTAATGTTGGTGATATAGTTTAAGGTCTTTTATTGACCAATAACTCCTGTTAATCCAGCATGTTGTGTCGATTCATATCTTTCATTTTGCAAGGAAATCTCAACCTAACTCCCTATTTTTGTTTTTCTATAGTATTTCTCTAGATTTTTCTTTTCTCATTAGCCTCATTCTAATATGTGCTCCAAACCTACTTTTGACAGGTACTCCTACTTCTTAGCGATCCTCTTGATGTGAGGAATATAATGCTTGAAGGTATATGCTTTCACTTCAATAATATGGATTTTAATTTGTTCCTTTGATTGCGTTCTATTTAATATGTAAGAAAATAACTCTTTACATCTAATTATTTGGTTTTTTGAAACTATACAATGATTATACTTATGAAATTAACAGAAGAGATGGATATTGTATGAAGGTAAACAAAGATATTAAAGATATGGGTAGAAATTTTAATTTTGATTTTTGCTCAGAAAATGTCTTCAATCTTCATGAGCCAAGTATTAAACTAGTTATGCATATACTATTGTGCATTTCTATTATATTGAAATAAAAAGATGGCATGATTGCATTGGCTTAATTTCAAACACTTACTCTTGTTAAAATTTATCTATTTTCTGACACTATAAATCTTGTTTTCCTTCACTTTCACAGTAAGAATAGGTGTTGTAGATGATAAGGTTGGACTATAGGCTACTGATCTATTAGGTACATGTTTCTTGCATCTAAATTATTTCATGTCTCTTTTTTTATATGTGATGTATAGCATTGCTAAATCAAAATGATTTAATTTATGCATTTTAATTGAAAAAAAGAAAGAAAAAAAGATATTAGATATTGAAATGTCTGGTATATTAACTAGATCAAATTTACTTATCCATTTTACTATTGCGATATGCATCTAAGTGCTCTGTAAGTTAATATTGTGAGATCTTTCATTATGTTAGGTCTTCTCAAACATGTAAAGTACTAATATTTGGGATTTTCGTGAAAAACATAAAAAATGCCTTGTTCTTTTATATCCTACTTTTCATTTATCATGAAAACCAAAGGAGATCATATTCGTAGTATGAATGTCATTCTCTAAGATGGAACTATGCATCTCTGCATGAGCTAGGTGTTCTTTGTTCCATGTTTTTTGGTCTTTACATAGCTATCTAATACTTTTGAGTGATTATGGGAAAATTTGTACATGACTCATGTTTCAAATTTTGGTTGATGTGAATCGATGTTGACATATAACTTGCTAGTGAAGGTAGTCTTTTGTAATGCTCACCAATCGAACTGGTTTTATAATTTTGTTATCTCCTTTCATATAATCTTGAGCAAGCATATGATCATCACTTTTTAAAGTAAATCATATGTTTCCACCTAAGAATCTTTGCTCTCAATTTTAATTAACTTCTTCTTGGATCTTAATACAAGAACACCTATTTCAATGCTAAGGTTGGCATGTATCAGAAGTATTGTGAGTGAAATTCTTAGAAATACTCCTTAGTTTCAAGTTCTGATGTAAGTATATTTTATTGTTGAAAAAGCATCCCCTTTATGCTTATCCGATTCATTATAAACAACCTTTTTGTTTTAATTCAAAGGCTGAGAAAGGTGGCTACAAAACATATATGATGGAGGTCAAAGGGAATTATGTCTAAAGTAAACTGAAATATAAATTTAGTATTAATCAAGTTTAATGGGTTCCTCAGACATAAGCGTAGGAGCATGTGGGCACCACGAATAAAACCGTAACCGTCATGCTTAAAGTAGAGTTTGACATTGTATATAAACTTTTAGATGCAGCTAAATGTTTTTTCTCCCTGTTTTTATTTATTATTAATATATATGTTGATTGAAAGGGCAGACAAAGCCTACTCTCCCTATTCTAGAGCATTTTTTACATTTAAGTGATGAGGAAGTCCTCACAATTGCATGCTAGGAAATGTCAAATCTCTCTAATGGAACTAATGACAAAATTCAAATTTTTATTAAGGTTGGTGTTTGTCTTAGACTTATTGAACTTTTACTTTTGAGTTAGAGATCATAGAAAGGTGCCATTTATTTTAGTTATGAATGTTGATTTGCTTTGTATGTAAAGTTAGAGATGATAGAAAAGTCCCATTTGTTTTAGTTATGAATGTTAATTTGCTCTGTATGTAAAGGATAATAACACAATACTCTAGAAAATCAACCAAATATCAACAACAAGAAATAACTCTTCAACTTGCAGCAACAAATAATATGAGAATAAGAAACTTAACAATGAAACAAACACCAAAATTTATGTGAAAAACCCTCCTATGTAGAGGGAAAAATCAAAGGACAAACATAGAAGCAAATCCATTATACTCAATAAAGATTTATTAAAAAAAACTTAATCTCTCACCCTATAAAAATAAGTTGTCTCATAAAGTTTTACGATTGAAACCAAAGTTGATATCACAATCAATAATCACTCAAACTAATCCCAAAACTGATCAAACAAGGATGAGAATACAACACTATTTTCCCTCTCTTTATTTGTACTCACTTTTAGACCTTATGGTCGTACTCTCTACAAAAACCTATGTATTTTTCTCTTTTATATCACAAAATAAGTTTTTCTACACTATACACAGTCACTTACATAGTCGTGTAAGTGATCATATATCTTCAGCCCTGCCTCACTGGAAATTGTGCACGATTACAAAGAGTTAGATGGCCTCCACACATGGCTATGTATCTTTATATAGGCATGTATAGGACCATGTATGTCTTTGAACTTCACACATTCATTCATATGTTTACAGAGATATACATGATTGATCCATGCCATTTTGTAAGTGAAGGCACAAGAGTGTAGCACTTTACACAGTTATATATCTCTTCAGAAGAAAAGTTTCCATCTTGTCTTCACTTATTCATCATTTCCACAACTTATAAAGGCATATATGATCATCAAAAGTCTCAAAATAGGGTTGGACACTTAACAATCTCCCTCTCTAGCCTAAATATGGGGAAGACACGTTATTCTCCATAATCTACTTGAGATACATCCCTATAAGCTTACTACATAGCTTATGTTTGTTTTCAACAACCACTTTAATCAGTATATCAGTACCATTCAAATCTGTATGAACCTTTTTTAACATTAATTATTGCTCTTTTATCACAAACCTTAACCAATAATATCTAACGTCTATGTGCTTTGTACAATAATGATACATAGTATTTTTGCTTAAGTTAATAACACTTTGACTATCACAAAATCCTACATAACCTTCTTGCTTCACATTCAACTATTGAAGGAATCTTTTTAACCAAAGCATCTCCTTACAATCTTCTACTACAACTATATATGCTGCTTCAATCATAGATTTTTGTAGCTTGGATTTCCATGAGATGGCTCACCCTGTAAACTTGAACAGAAAACTTAAAGAGGATTTTCTTCTATTAAGATCTCTAGCTATATCTACATCTATAAAACCTTTTAGAATTGGCTCACCATTACCAAATTTTCTTAATTGATTATGAATTTATTTCATAACACTTGGTGATTATTTCTATAAAAATGCTTAGGATACTCACTTTAGTTCATATATGGTTCTACATACAATTCGAAAGTTAAAGAGCTAAAGTGACTCAAAAGAATTATATTTTGGCTGATTTTCAAAGAATCGTACTCACTTGTCTTTATGGCATAACAAGAAGAAGATTAGAGCAAGAACAAGACAAGAAAATAAAAAAATGAAAACATTCAGAATGAAGAGTGAAGAGAGCTGCTCATAGCCTACATGAGCTTGCTTGGGCATGAGACACTCTCTCACACCCCTGCAAGATGTCTCACACCCGTGAGACACCACTCACAGCCATAAGAGGGCATGCATCACCGTGAGAGGGCATGCACGGTCGTGAGAGGCCATGCACACTCATGACACAATGCCATCTCACCTATTTTTAACCTAGTTTTTAGTATAAAGAAAATGTGTTGTGACAATCGAAGCTTTTTGAAAGTTTTTACTCTTTTTGGCTAAGAGAAGAGTGATGGTTCAGGAAAGAAGGAAGAGGACAAAAAAATCTCTCAACCGTGAGAGACCCATAGAGGAGTAGCTTCCTAATGTCGATTCGGAGGTGACATCGATTCTGACGACCTGGTTAAGCATTCCTTCCTTGTATTTATTGTTTCTTTCTCTTCTTATGGATTGATTGTGTTATCCTATGTATATGGAATTGGGTTTTGTATATGAATGATCTTATTATCGTATAGTTCAATTGTTTATGTATGAACCCATAACTAGAATTTCAATATAATTCATAATTGTTATTTTTAAAATTCATTTGTAGCGACTAATGGTTCCTAATCATTAAGGATAACATAACCTAGGTTAAATGACTCGAGCATATGTGGTTGTTGGTTAGATTAATCGGTTTTCCTAATTCGTAATGCAACTGCCTAATTGAATCTAAAGATTGTATTAAAGGTTATCTGGTAAGTTTAATTAACGATCGTATCTTAATTAAACACGACCTAAGGGAAAACTCAGGTTAATAGAGCTTATCATTACCTAAGATTAATATTTCAAGGAGAGGTAAAAGAGCAATAATACAATAAAATATGTTTAATTAAGGTATGTATTAAGATTGATCTAAAGGATGGACTCCTAAAGAATTCACTACTTTCATCATTTTTGCATGTTTTCTTTAATTTGCTTTTGTTAGTTTGTTTTGTTTTATTTTCTTATTTTAAACCAAACCAAAACCCCCCTCACAACCTAAACACTAATTACTTTTATTTCAAAAGCTAACCGAACACTCTCTTTAGAATCGATCTAGACTCACCACTGCTATTATAATAGGTCTAGTTTATTTTACGTAGCATTATGATGCATTGTTGTCAATTTTGGAGTAGTTTCTGAGGAGTACAATGTTTTAGTTTTAGTTCTTAAATTTAGTTGGTTTTTTGTACATATTTGTTTTTAATTTATTTCTTTTAATTATTTCATGATTTTTTTCACTTTTTTAGTATTTATTGTGTTAAAAATATTCGTGGACATAATTAGTTTTCTCTTTAACTTTTAATCCCAATCTTATAACCAAGTTTGGACTAATAAAACTAACTTTAGTTATGGATGGGATAATCAGCCAATTTACTTTGATGATAGTATGCAGGACACACAGTAATTTCCGTATAGACCAGAAGCTTCTTATTACAACTTAGGGACATCTCTTAAAGATTTGTTTAATATTATAATTGCTAACAATATTAAAATTCAATAGAGTATTTAACAAAGTGTACAACAGTTCCTGGAGGATATGATGCAAGTCCACTAAGATACAATGTCTATACTCTAGAACTTAGCAAGCTAGATGGCTCAGATGACGAATGCTTTTGACCACCTAGCATCACAAAGTGAAGAGGAACAGTCATATCAACTCGAGGTGTACCCATGGGATGTTAGTGTAGATACCTTACTGAGCTTGAGAATTATAAGAGAAATACTCAAAGAATTGCTTGTGAAGAAGAACTTGAGGAGGAGCTCATAGCAGAAAATGATATATCTTTTAACTTGAAGGTAAGGACTGAGTCCATAATTATTTTTAAGACTAACTCTTTACTTTTAGTTAGTAGGAAATTGTCCAAAGAAGAAAAAGGTAAAGAGACAACCGAGATCTTCCTAGAGTGCATGGACTCAGTAGAGATTTTGAAGATAGACATATGTTGAATATGAGAATTCATCAACTAAAACCCTATCCTGTTGGACCCGCTGTCGAAGCCCAACATCGTACATGAGAGCGTGGTGCTGTGAACATGTTAATTATACATTTAAGGAAAAGACCCGCGAAAAATTAATGGGCCTACTGGAAAACAAACGTGAAACATGCTTTCATGTGATTTAAATAAACAAATCCATAATTCATGCTCCAAAAGATGAGTTTCATAAAGCTTTAAGAACATCTCAAACCAAATTACAACTTTGAGTTCAAGAGCCAAAAGTACAAAATACTCTTGAACCAATAATACTTGAAATATAACTAAAGCTTAAAAAATAAACATGACAAAATGGAGTGCTTTGTCAGAACTCGTGACTCACTCGGTCTCTTGCTCACACTGGATGGGGAGATTAGAGGGGGTGAGCTATAAAGCTCGTGGGAACATATTCATAATATAGCAATAAGCAAAAGTATTCAAAAATAACTCATTGCCGTGATACTTGTTGAAATCATAGCGATTGAACATGCGTGAGTCATTATCTTGAAATATGCTTGATTCTTGAACAATTCGTGATGTATGGAACATAACAACAAATCATAAACACATAACATAACATAATGGTTTGGGTTGTCCCTGGTTCGTGACGTACTACACATTCCATCGAAATGTTGATGTGTAGACGTAGTTTCGTGAGGGAATCCTTGTAAAAAACCCTGTGCCACTAGCGGGAAGGCGGGAGAAGCCTTTTCATGAGTCAATGTGCACTTGACTATTCATGAGGGACACCGCAAACCCACATAAATATGCATGATTCATGTTCTTGTAAACTTGTTTGCCAAACTGGCACTTGCTTGTAAACTTGCTTGTCATATATTCGTAAAACTTGATTTCATGTACTTGTATTCGTGAAAGGAGAAAAACCCCTTTTGTGAATCCTTTTCATAATTCATGAATGCAAATCATAAATAAGCCTATCATCATTCATAATAGTATGTAATGCAATCGTGGATGATGCAATTTAAATGCATTAAATCTTTCTTGATTTGAACAAAACAATGAATGACTTATTTACTTTATTATAAACATGAACCCACCTGATTTCCTTGCTTGTTCTTGCCTAGGAATGAGTTTCTTCTTGAGCCTCTTGATCCTCTTGCCTCACTTGATCTCCTAAAATAGAACCAAAATCCCATTTAATAACTCATTCTGAAACAATATTTCCATTCTTAACTTCCATCCAAAATTCCATATTCTTAGAAACTGATTCATAACTTCATCACTTCACAAAACTTGTAGATCTATGACTCTAGTTTACAACGCCTCAAAAATCACCTCAAAAGGACTTTTGTAGCAAAAGATATGCTCCAATTACTAAAAACATCTTTGCTGGAAAAACTGGCCTCGCCGCGACGAAGGTCGCTCGTAACGACGTGCGGCCTGGCACGTCGCGGCGTGCGGCCCTTTCTCACGTCGCGGCGTGCTGCCTGCTACACGTCGCGGCGTGCGGCCTCACGCACGTCGCGACGTGCGGACGGGAGGGTCGACTCCCGAACCCAGATTTTCGACATTCTTCAACTCTAATCCTTCCCTTTCTTAACTACAACACATCTAACCCTTGAATCAAGTTCTATACATCCTTTCTACACTCATTCTAACACCAAATCATCAACAAACACAACAACCCATGCATTTCTACCAAATTTCTACCATAAACCCTAAACCATCGATTCCTACTCATTCCAAGCACAACTAGATTTTAATCCATCTCAAACAAGGATAAAAGAGTTTAACTTACCTGAAGAATGCTTCTAATCTGTCGAAAATCCTCAAACCTAAGCTTTCCCCTCTTTCTCTTCTTCTTCCTCTCTTCCCACGATACTCTCCTCTTCTTTCTCTCTTCTTTCAATTTCCTTTTCTTTTCTTTTCTTCTTTTAATTCCTTAAGCCTACAAGAAAGAGCAAAGACTATAATGCCCCTCTTAGTTAAGCCTTAACTTAGCCAACTTAAAAGCCTTGCCCATTATGCCCTTATAAAAATCTACTCTTCCATAACCATTTATTCCACACTAATCTCAAATAAATCTTAATTTCCCATTAATACTTTCAATAAAATCAAACTATGCCATAAATAACACAATCAACTTAATTCATACTTAATAACTTCAAGAAAAAAAAATTTGGGGCCCAACATTTCTCCCCCTCTTAAAAGAAATTTCGTCCTCGAAATTTACCTGAATCATCGAAAAGACTTGGATACTTCTCCTTTATGGCGTCCAATGGCTCCCACGTGGCTTCTTCCACTGAATGGTTCCTCCACGAAACTTTAACTAGCTGAACTGTCATATTCCTGAGAACCTTTTCCTTTGTGTCCAAGATCTCTACTGGGATTTCCTCATAACTCAAGTCGTCTCTTAACTGAACCTCTGAAACCTGAATGACATGAGAAGGATCTAATCTGTACCTCCTCAGCATGGAAACATGAAAGACATCATGAATCTGAGACAACTCTGGTGGCAACGCCAACTTGTAAGCTAGAGGTCCGATCCTCTCAAGAATCTCATACGGACCTACATATCTTGGACTTAACTTGCCTTTCTTGCCAAACCTCAATACTCCCTTCCAAGGAGACGTCTTAAGAAACACTTTCTCACCGACTTCATACTCCATCTCCTTCCGATGAGCATCAGTGTAACTCTTCATCCTATCCTGAGCTGCCTTAAGCCACTGCTTAACCAGATTGACTTTAACCACTGTCATCTGAATCAATTATGGTCCTACCAGTTTCCTCTCTCCTTCTTCGTCCCAACATATCGGAGTCCTACACCTCCTTCCATACAAAGCCTCATATGGAGCCATCTGAATGCTCGAATGGTATGAATTGTTATAAGCAAATTCGACCAATGGAAAATGCTCATCCCAAGCTCCCTTGAAATCCAACACACATGCCCTGAGCATTCCCTCAAGTGTCCGAATGGTCCTCTCAGATTGACCATCTGTCTGAGGGTGAAATGCCGTACTAAAATGCAGCTTAGTACCTAAAGCTTCCTGCAAGCTTCCCCAAAATCTCAAAGTGAACCGAGGATCCCTGTCAGAAACTATGGAATCTGGAATTCCATGCAATCTCACTACCTCATCAATGTACTTCCTGGCTAGCACATGCAATGAATCAGTCTGCTTGATTGCCAGAAAATGGGCTGACTTCGTCAACCGATCCACTATAACCCATATGGCATCATGCTTCCTACTGGTCTTAGGAAAACACATCAGAAAATCCATGGTTACTCTTTGCCACTTCCACTTAGGAATGGACAATGGCCTTAACTTGCCTGAAGGTGCCTGGTGTTCAGCCTTAACTTGCTGACACACGAGACACTTACTGACATACTCTGCTATATCTCTCTTCATGCCCTTCCACCAGAAATGCTCTCTCAAATCTCAGACATCCCGGTGCTACACAGGTGCATGGCATAAGGCGCATTGTGTGCCTCATCTAAAATCTCATCCTTAACCTCCTTGCTATCTGGAATACAAAGTCTGTCCCCCACTGTCATGAGTCCATCCTCTCTCACTACTACCTCAGAAACCTTACCATTCTAAATTTCCTCCCTAAGCTTGCTCAAATCTGCATCGTGTGCCTGCAACTCCCTAACCTTCTCCCGAAGTATAGGCCTTACTCTGAAATTAGCTAGAAGGCAATTTGGTTCCTCCTGCTTCAAGCTTATCTTAAGCTTGGCCATCTCTTCCAATAAAGGAAGATAAACTGCCTGAACATGAGCAATAGAAGACTTCCTGCTCAAAGCATCAGCCACTACATTCGCCTTGCCTGGATGGTACTCAATCAACAAATCATAATCCTTGAGCAACTCAATCCACCTTCTCTGCCTTAAATTTAGTTCTTTTTGGCTCAGTAAGTACTTGAGATTCTTGTGATCAGTAAAGATCCTTTTCTGAACCCCATATAGATAATGCCTCTAAATCTTCAAGGCAAAGATCACTGCTGCCAACTCCAAGTCATGAGTCGGTAATTCAACTCATACGGCTTCAGTTGCCTTGAAGCATAAGCTATCACCCTGTCTCCTTGCATCAACACACAACCGAGACCCTTCCTCGAAGCGTCACTATACACTGTATAGCCCTCATCACCAGAAGGCAAAATCAACACTGGAGCACTTGTCAACCTGTGTTTGAGCTCCTCAAAGCTCTTCTGGCATTCATCAGTCCAGTCAAATTTCTGATTCTTCCTCAATAGCTTAGTCATTGGAGCAGCTATCATGGAGAATCCTTCTACAAACCTCCTATAGTAACCTGCCAGACCCAGAAAACTTCTCACCTCTGTCGCTATCTTGGGTGCATGCCAATTCACCACTGCTTCAACTTTCCTCAGATCAACATGCACACCATCTTGTGAAATCACATGTCCAAGGAAAGTCACATCATGAAGCCAAAACTCACACTTGCTAAAATTGGCATAAAGCTCTCTCTCCCTAAGAGTCTGCAATACAATCCTGAGATGCTCCTCATGCTTTTCTTCACTCTTAGAATACACCAGAATGTCATCTATAAACACTATGACAAACTGATCCAGAAACTCCTTGAAGACCCTATTCATGAGATCCATGAAAGCAGCTGGAGCATTGGTCAAGCCGAATGGCATAACCAAAAACTCATAATGCCCATAACGGGTCCTGAATGTTGTCTTGCTTACATCAGACTCCTTGATTCTGAGCTGATGATAGCCTGACCTGAGATCAATCTTGGAAAAGACCCATGCTCCCTGCAGCTGGTCAAAAAGATCATCTATCCGTGGCAACGGATACTTGTTCTTAACTGTCACCTTGTTGAGTTTCCGATAGTCAATGCACATCCGCCATGATCCATCCTTCTTCTTAACAAACAGAACTGGTGCTCCCCAAGGAGACGAACTCGGCCTGACATATCCCTTCTCTAACAGTTCCTCCAACTGTTCCTTAAGCTCCCTTAACTCAGCTGGAGCCATCCTATAAGGCGGTATAGAGATTGGCGCGGTTCCGGGAATCAAGTCAATGGCAAACTCGATTTCCCTCACCGGCGGTAAATATAACATCCCACCCCTGACAGGAAGGGTAAAATAGTAAATTGGCATAGGAAGAGATTGATAGGGATTTATTCGTATTGTCCATGCATACTGGTACTAGTGACCAGTGAAATCTGTGCACATGAAATAACTGTACATGCATACATGACATTCCCGGTTTTCGTGCCTAATGTAATTTTATTGTGATTAACGTGGTTATTGGGTTTGAAAAATTATTCTAAGTGCGCCATTAAGTGTTTTATATTTTAAGGAATTTTCAAGAATTTTTATGGAATTTTCCGGAGAAAATTCCCGGACCGGAAAAAAATTGCCAAGTGGCGAACCGGTTGGTTTTCTACTGTTATTTGGTACTAAGCTATTAAATATCTTGGTGGGACCCATAAATGGACCCTTAAATCTTGTTGGAACCAAAATTGGCTTGATTTTTAGCTTAGGATTTGTTTTATTTTTTCAAAACTTTTGAGTGATTTGTTGACTTTTCTTCTTTCCTCTCCTTTTGCCACCTAGCCCTCACAATTAATGCCTAGTTATCTCATTCTCGGTTATGCCTTATGGAAAAGAAGAAAAAGAAGACTTGGAGGCTATTTTCTCATTTATCCACCGAAAATCTCCTTCCTTTGTCATCTCCATTGAAATTGTTTTCTCCTTCTCAAAGTTTCCTTCCTTCCATCTTAAGCATTCTTCTTCCTTACAAGCTTGCAAACTTACACCTTCTACCCTCTTATCTTGATGATAACCATGCATGGGATGGAGAAGAAGTAGGGTAGTTTGAAAATTAAAGGCTTGAAGAGGTGGAGTTGGAAGCTTTAGGTAAGATGATGTTTATATTTTCATTATGATTTTAATGCATGAATTCATAGTTAATTACATGGATTGAAAGTGATTGAAGATAGGTACTGAAATTTATGGATATATATATTGAAGTGAAGGTCTTGATGACCTATTGGCTCAATTCTTGTGTTATTAGGATGCTTATGCATGTGGAATTGGTATTGGAAGTGTTAGGAATTGATTTGAGAAGTAAAGCTGGAAAATGTGAGTTTGACCTAGTACACTGATTTGAGCATAACTAATTGTGTGGTTATGAAAATGAGGTGAGGTTTGTGCCAAATGAAACTTTGGCTTGTTGGCTACATTTTTGTGTGAAATAGGTGTTGTCTAATTTTAGTCTTAAGAGGCTGAATTGTAGCATGGAAAGTTACTGCTGATGGATGGAATGAACAGTAACTGAACCACATAACCTAGAGTTTTGATGATTTTTCTAAATTAATTGAGATGGAATTAGGGAAAATGGTCTAAATAAAAGTTGAAGCTTATTAAGTTATCTTTCCATTCCCACTGATTTTTCAATTTTTCGATCTGTATATTGGGAGATATGCACTGTGGAATATTGACTGATTTTGAACAATTTGGTGAAACCTAGACTAAGAGTGGATTTGGTGCACATTCTGATTAGAAGCAATTTTACCAATTTCTGTGAATTTAATTGGCTTGAGTGATCTTCTGAAGAGTTTTATAGGAAGCCATTATCTTGAAAATGGTATATAGCATGTAATTGTTGGAGATCATATGTGGGAGTAATGAATTTTCAAAATCTGTACCTGCATGAGGTTATTGACTGCTGCCCTGATCAGTAACTTACATGAAAGTTTTAAGCTTGTTAGAGATGGAATTGGCTTTGAAGCCCTTCATGGGAAGTGTAGCATTGTGTTTTAGCTTTACATAGGTGTAAAGTATGCATTTATTTGACATTTGTGCAAGGAGATATACTGTTTACAACATTACTGTCCAGATTGGGTGATTTCTGGGGCAGCATCATTGATTGAATTATTTGACCTAGTTAACAATTGAATTGGATTTTGGTTTGTTCATGAAAGTTGTAGAAAACATTGTGATCTTTCTGAAAATATTTATTACGTAATTGTTCACTGAAGCGAATGGAAGTTACTGAATTTACCAGGTACTGTTCTGTTTTGATAGGTTTTGAATGGGCAGAAGTTTCAATTGAATTTTGACACCCTTAGGGGTAAATGTGATTTTTATGGTTTTCATGAAACTTATAGAGGGTTTCATGATCTTTCCAAAGAAGTATGGTTTGTAATTTTCTGAATTGTGTGTAAAGAGATATGCTAGTTAGAATGTCAGACAGGAAAAGGGAAAAAAAGAGAGAAGGAAATAAGGGCTTATATATATATATATATGTGAATTGTTTTAATTGCTTTTTTGTGTTCTTTTGGAAATAACTTTTCCGTCTGACATCCGATTGACCTGATTCTTGAGGCATCGGATTCATGGAATATTTAATTTCATTTCCTGAGAGATTGGGAATTTTTGGACGGAAAATTAACGGGTGTCTAGGAAATGGGTATTTCATCACTGTTTTATTTAATTGGGGACCTATAGAGGTCCAAATTGAGAGCCGTCAGCACCATTAGATTTCTAATTTTTAAATGGATTTTTCTAATGAAAAAAATGGGATTAGAGCCGGGAATTCATGAATATGCATTATACACCTACATGTGCATCGTTAACTAATTCGGATTGGATAATTAGTGATGGTTTTCTTCTCTGATTCTTATAGAGGCCCAATTGAAGCGTCATTCGACCGACGTGACAGAGACTTCCCGACATTAGCTCGAAAGTGATAGGTGAGTAACCTAATTGGTTCCTCAATCTATGTGTGTTTTATATGATATGCATTGATGCCATGTGGAGATAATGGATGGATATGTGTGATTGAATTTGATTGATTTCGGACCATGGGTGTCCGAAATACTAGAAATTTGATATCGAAGTGCTACTTTGTGTACATGAATTTGAATGCATAAATGAAATAAATTGTAAATGCATATGATCGAATACGGGACGAAGGTCCGAAGGAATGGAAATGACATTGAAATGTAAATGACTGTAAATTGGAAATTGGAGCATATGCATTCATGCATAAAGGCATGATCAGATAATGATAGTTGTGACCGGAACAGCCAACGAATATCAGAGCTTTAAGTTCAATGCAATAGGGCATCGGGCCTAACGTAAGAGCCACAGGCTCATTGTATCAGGGCTTCAAGCCCACTGAAACACTGTTACTGAACCGAGCCTCGAGCTCGAGGGGAGTTAGTGCATACCCTGAGGGCTCTCCTACTCCCTAGACACGTCTGATTACTGATCACTGATAGGCGCTCGGTCACAACACCGTAATAAATGGAAATAGTCACATGTGCATCACTTATATGAATGGTTGATGAATTGTGAAACAGGCTAAATGCCTTAAAATTGTGAAATGACTGTACATGTGACTTCTAAATGTGTAATTATATGATATTATGTGATTGTGTGTATATGCATGAGTTGGGTGGACCATCGATGATGGTTTCTCATTGAGTTCGCAAACTCACCCAACATTGCAATTATTTTTCAGGAATTGGCGAGCACCCCGTTAGTGAAACGGGAGTATGATTACTGCAAGAGAGTCAGAGTTTGAAGTTGGGATCAGTTCACGTCTGTATTTGTGTCATTCTAAATTATGTGTAAATTTGTATTTCCGTAAGATTTGTACTGTTATTACCGAGGGCCCAATTGAGTAATTTTGTATTGGAATTTGATTAATGAAATAGTGTTTTGATTGAAAATATTTCCGTATCATGGGCCCAAATTGTTTACTGATTTATGCGCACTTGATTGTTTTGAAAAAAATGAAAATGTATTACCGTTTAGTTTCGCATTGGCTTGCTCTAGCATGTCACTCTCTCGGGTCACGGGCTCGGATATCCTCCTCGATGTCAGGTTCGGGTCTCGCGGGAGTGGAGTGCTACAGCAAACCTGACAATTCATCTAGGAACACATCTAGAAACTCCCTCACAATCGGGAAATCCTCTAACTTCCCTTCATGCACATCGACATCCACAACATGTGCCAAGAAAACTTCACATCCCTGGCCCATCATCCTTTCATCTAACATAGCTGAAATCAGTCTTGGCCAGGGTGTCTTCCTGTCCCTGAAGATCACCTTCTCACCATTGCCAGATCAAATTCTACCTCTTTCCGACCACAATCCAGCTTGGCCAGATATTTCTCCATGGTATCCATCCCCAGAATAACATCTAATCCTCTAAGGTCTAGCGGTAGTAAATCCACTACCAATCTAGCACCATCAATGAAAAGCTCACACTACTCATACACCTGACTGATCACCACATTCCTCCCTAGAGGAGTACTAACAATCAAAGGCCTATCCAAAGGCATAGAACTCACACCATGCAATGCTATGCTTGCAGAAACAAATGAATGTGTGGAACCAGAATCAATCAAAACAAACACTGCTAAATCATATAGTCGAGCCATACCCGTGACAACCTCAGGTGCGACTGTAGCTTCCTCCCTGGTCATGGCAAACACTCTTGCCGGCGCCTGACCCCTTGACCTTCCTAGAGGAACAACCTTCCTTGCGGTCCAGGCGCCTACCTCGATGAATCACCTGGTTCTCACTGTTTCTGCACGCCTTGGAGCTTGAAACTGCGACCCCTCTTGTCTCGGTGTCTGTGGATAATTCTTAGCTATATGTCCCTTCTCTCCGCATCTAAAACAAACTCCAAGTGACCTGAGACACTCTCCCTGATGATGTTTCCCACACTGATCACATAAGGGATGGGTGAAACAGTTCCTTCCTGCTCTACCAGTGCTTCCCACATTAGAGGCTTGCCCTGATACTGCCCTCACCTGCTTGCTCCTGGTAGCCCCACTGCTACCCACTTCACTCTAACTGTGAGAGCTCCTCGTGCTCCTCTCAGGCAATGGAGCACTAGTACCCTTCCTGAAAGTCTGCTCCCTGTACTTCCTCTTCTTGTTCGCTTCATTTATGATATTCTCCAGTTTCTCAGCCTGGAGAGCAGCATCCACCAACTGCTGGTAGTCACAGAAATTATGGATCAGGACTTTCTTCCTGATCCCCAAGTGAAGACCTCCTTCAAACTTACGACACTTGTCTTCCTCTGTTGCCACAATGTTGGCTGCATAACGAGAAAGATGCGTGAACTTCAGCTCATACTCGCTCACACTCATGTCCCTCTGCATAAGATTCAGAAATTCCCTGGCCTTATCTTGCACATACACTCTAGATAGGTACTTCTTTCGGAACACTTCTACAAAGTCCCTCCATGTCAGCACCGAAGGAACAACCTGACTGTGAGGCACTGACTCCCACCAATGCAGTGCATCACCCTGCAACAAACTGACTGCATAGTATAACTTCTCCTCATCTGTGCATCTCATCTGAACTAGAACCCTCTCGGTCCTCTTCAACCAGGCTTCTGCCTCTTCTGTATTTGTAGTTCCACTGAAATCCACAGCCCCAAACTTCCGGAGCTTATCATACTGCCCACTCCTATCTACCAGAGCTTGCATCGACATCTGAGATCTCTAACCCATGGCATACGTGAAAGCATGGGCAAAGGCTTGAAAGAAACTCGGATCCATGGGAGTTCCCTGAGGAATAGGAGGAGGCGGTGGAGGCACTTCTTGCTGCAAACTAGGTGCCTCTGAAATCGGAACAGAATGTGTTCCGACATCCTGAGGAATATGGGATTCATCCGTACTCCCCTGATGAGAATGAGACCGAGTCATAGCTCCCCGAGTTCTCCTTCAAGGTGGCATGTTCACTCCTTGAATAGAAAATCATTGAAAACTTCAGTTCAAGTAAGACAATTTTCAAAATATGCAAAAACAGTTCCAATAATGTAAAACAATGCAAGTTATTCCTTGAAAGCAATGTCATGCAGCCCTAGATCAAAAACCTAGGTGCTCTGATACCACAACATGTTGGACCCCGCTACCGGAGCCCAACATCGGACATGAGAGCGTGGTGCTGTGAACATGCTAATTATACATTTAAGGAAAAGACCCGCGAAAAATTAATGGGCCTGCTGGAAAACAAACATGAAACTTGCTTTCATGTGATTTAAATAAACAAATCCATAATTCATGCTCCAAAAGATGAGTTTCATAAAACTTTAAGAACATCTCAAACCAAATTACAACTTTGAGTTCAAGAGCCAAAAATACAAAATACTCTTGAACCAATAATACTTGAAATGTAACTAAAGCTTAAAAAATAAACATGACAAAATGGAGTGTTGCCGTAACTCGTGACTCACTCAGTCTCTTGCTCGTCACCTGGATGGGGGAGATTGAAGGGGGTGAGCTATAAAGCTCGTGGGAACATATTCATAATATAGCAATAAGCAAAAGTATTCAAAAATAACTCATTGCCGTGATACTTGTTGAAATCATAGCGATTGAACATGCGTGAGTCATTATCTTGAAATATGCTTGATTCTTGAACAATTCGTGATGTATGGAACAAAACAACAAATCATAAGTACATAACATAACATAATGGTTTGAGTTGTCCCTGGTTCGTGACGTACTACACATTCCATCGAAATGTTGATGTGTAGACGTAGTTTCGTGAGGGAATCCTTGTGAGAAACCCTGTGCCACTAGCGGGCGGTAGGGAGAAGCCTTTTCGTGAGTCAATGTGCACTTGACTATTCGTGAGGGACACCGCAAACCCACATAAATATGCATGATTCATGTTCTTGTAAACTTGTTTGCCAAACTGGCACTTGCTTGTAAACTTGCTTGTCATATATTCGTAAAAATTGATTTCATGTACTTGTATTCATGAAAGGAGAAAAACCCCTTTTTGAATCCTTTTCATAATTCATGAATGCAAATCATAAATCAGCCTATAATCATTCATAATAGTATGTAATGCAATCGTGGATGATGCAATTTAAATGCATTAAATCTTTCTTGATTTGAACAAAAAAATGAGTGACTTATTTACTTTATTATAAACATGAACCCACCTGATTTCCTTGCTTGTTCTTGCCTAGGAATGAGTTTCTTCTTGAGCCTCTTGATCCTCTTGCCTCACTTGATCTCCTAAAATAAGAACCAAAATCCCATTTAATAACTCATTCGGAAACAATATTTCCATTCTTAACTTCTATCCAAAATTCCACATTCTTAGAAACTGATTCATAACTTCATCACTTCACAAAACTTGTAGATCTATGACTCTAGTTTACAACGCCTCAAAAATCACCTCAAAAGGACTTTTGTAGCAAAAGATATGCTCCAATTACTAAAAACATCTTTGCTGGAAAAACTGGCCTCGCCGCGACGAAGCTCGCTTGTCGCGACGTCTTGACTTTAACCACGCCAGCACACCTTGACTCAACCGTCATGGCGTGCTACCTGCTGCACGTCGCGATGTGCGGCCTCACGCACGTCGTGACGTGCTGACGGGAGGGTCGACTCCCGAGCCCAGATTTTTGACATTCTTCAACTCTAATCCTTCCCTTTCTCAACTACAACACATCTAACCCTTGAATCAAGTTCTATACTTCCTTTCTACACTCATTCTAACACCAAATCATCAACAAACACAACAACCCATGCATTTCTACCAAAGTTCTACCATAAACCCTAAACCATCGATTCCTACTCATTCCAAGCACAACTAGAGTTTAATCCATCTCAAACAAGGATAAAAGAGTTTAACTTACCTGAAGAATGCTTCTAATCTGTCGAAAATCTTCAAACCTACGCTTTCCCCTCTTTCTCTTCTTCTTCCTCTCTTCCCACGATACTCTCCTCTTCTTTCTCTCTTCTTTCAATTTCCTTTTCTTTTCTTTTCTTCTTTTAATTCCTTAAGCCTACAAGAAAGAGCAAAGACTATAATGCCCCTCTTAGTTAAGCCTTAACTTAGCCAACTTAAAAGCCTTGCCCATTATGCCCTTATAAAAATCTACTCTTCCATAACCATTTATTCCACACTAATCTCAAATAAATCTTAATTTCCCATTAATACTTTCAATAAAATCAAACTATGCCATAAATAATACAATCAACTTAATTCATTCTTAATAACATCAAGAAAAACAAATTTGGGGCCTAACATATCCTGAACAACCTCGAGTGGAGGAAGCTTAAATCGTGACACTTGAGGATTAAAAAATTTTCACGTGAGGAAAGTATGGAATCGAGCCAACAACTTTAAATAAAGACGTTTCTTGGGAGGCAACCTAAGGGAAGTTAATTTTACATTTTTTCATTTATTTCTTATATGCATATATGTTTGTAGTTGTTTGTTTTAGGTTTTCAATCAAAAAGAGCGAGAGAATCAAACAAACAAACATTTTCTTATTTTCTGTTACTTCTAGAACTATATAGTCATGATTAGAGAATAAATTGACTAGAGAATTTCATGGAAACTTTAGTATGTACTTTTACTTTTGTGATTAGTCAATATGCATTATCTTTAAAAAAGTAGTGACTAGTGGTAGACAAAAGTTTGTGAGATTTTTAGCCTTATTAGACTAACACATCCATATCAGTCTCATTATCTTTTGTTGTTGTGTGACCTTCATGACATGTACATCCTGATTTTGCCTTGATTTTCTATTCAAGACCATATTTTTATTACATGCATTAACATAGAAATGATTAGGCATTCTTTATTTGTACAAACACATTAGTCAAATAGCCCACCCATTTTTATGAATTTTCTTTTGTTAAGCACCCTTAAGCTTTATTTACCTGTTCTTTTTGCGATAACCATATTACATGCTTTAAACTTAACCAAATGCCTCACCTAAGCCTTAAAGTTAGTGAAGCATTTGTTAATTGTTGAGTTTGTAGATATATAAACGTATAAGTGTGGGGGTGTGCATATGTGTGGGATCATTATAATTGTTGGCATGTCAATTTTATGTCTTATAATTGAAATTTCTATGTTGATGTAGTTTCTTTCAATGTTTATACAAAAAAGGGGAAAAGGAAAAGAGAAAAGGAAAAGGAAAAGGAAAGGAAAGAGAAAAAAGAAAGAGAAAAAGAAAGAGAAAAAGAAAGAGAAAAAGAAAAAATATATGTTTAAATAAAATTATCAAAGAGGAAATGAATATGTCTTGCAAAGTTATTTATGATTAGTCTTTCCTCCTAAAGGTGTATAGAATGGTAAATTTGAGTATATTG
This sequence comes from Erythroxylum novogranatense, assembly GCA_029891385.1. Lineage (NCBI taxonomy): Eukaryota > Viridiplantae > Streptophyta > Magnoliopsida > Malpighiales > Erythroxylaceae > Erythroxylum > Erythroxylum novogranatense. The sequence goes on along the minus strand of CM057226.1, from coordinate 31,892,924 downwards.
AATATGAGTGGTCCCTTTTGATTAGTTATGCTTCATGTGGTTTTTGGTGAGAGAGCTTGAGTTTGAGCTATGAAACATCGTTTATGCATTCATTATGGTTGATGTACATAATTATGAGTGAATGTTAGTTTTTGCACTTCATGTTACATTGAGTGTTACTTTTATTTCACTAGCTTTAATGACTTTCGTGCTACTAGACCCAAATACATCTTACCTTACCTTTGGCTACATTACAACCTTGAAAAGTCCTTTAATCCATGATTTTGCATATGAACCTTAGTGGTAGAGAAATGAAATGATATGCAAAGTTGTAGAATTTTATGATTATGAATGGTGTTAAGTGTTCCTATGAATACATCTTATTTAAACACATTTTCCAAGTCTACCATTGGATTCCTTAGTTTCTAAAGGTGATGAATGTTGATTGATCATGAGTAGAAGGACAGAATGTTAAATTCTTGCTATGATTTTTGAAAGTCATTCATCTTTACTTATGATTATGTATTCTTGGAAAATATAGAAATAAGTAAATATTTTGGGTTTATGATCTTAATTTTGATGTTTTGCCTTAGGACGATCAAAAGCTAAGCGTGCAGGAAATTAATATGTGCTTAATTGATTATGAATTTATTCTATAAAAGTTAGTGATTATTGTTATGAAAATGCTTTGGATACTCACTTTAATTTATATATGGTTCTAGGTACAATTCGAAAGCTAAAGAGCTAAAGTGAGTCGAAAGTAAGATATTTGGGCTATTTTCTGAAGAATCACACTCACTTGTCTTCATGGAACAAGAAGAAGAAGATTAGAGCAAGAAGAAGACAAGAATATACAAAAAATGAAGAACACTCAGAATGAAGATGAAGAGAGTTGCTCACGGCTTGTATGAGGTTACACGAGCATGAGACACTCTCTCACACCCATGTAAGATGCCTTAAGAGCGTGAGACACCTCTCAAACCCATGAGACACCACTCAAGGCCGTGAGAGGGCATGCATGGTCATAAGAGGATGTGAACACCCGTGACACAATGCCACCTCACCTATTTTTAATATAGTTTTTGGTATAAAGCAAAAGGTGTTGTGATAGCTGAAGGGTTATAAATTATTTTAGTGTTTTCAGCTGGGAAAAGAGTGAAGCTTTGAGAAAGAATGAAGAGGGAAACAGAAGCTCTCAACTGTGAGAGACCTATGGAGGGATAGTTTCTTGACGTCGATTCAGAGGTGACATCGACGCTGGTAACCTGGTTAAGCATTCCTTCCTTGTATTTGTTGTTTCTTTCTTTTCTTTTAGATTGATTTTGTTATCCTATGTATATGGATTTGTGTTTTGTGTATGAATCATTGTATTATCGTATATTTCGATTGTTTTTGTATAAATTCATAGCTAGAATTTCAATATAATATGTAATTTTTATATTTAAGATTCATTTGTAGTGACTAATGGTTCGTAATCATTAGGGATAACATAACCTAGGTTTAATGACCCAAGTGTATGTGGTTGTTGTTTACATTAATTGATTTTCCCGATTTGAAATGCGACTACCCAATTGAATGTAGAGATCGTATCATATGTTATTTGGTAGTTAGGTTTAATTAACAATTGTATCTTAATTAAACATGATCTATAGGAAAACTTAGGTTAATAGAGCTTATCATTAACCTACGATTAATAGTTCGAGGAGAGGTAAAAGAGAAACAATTCAATGGAATATGTTTAATTAGGGTATAGGCCCATATTAAACCAAGGAACTAGACTCCTAAAATATTCACCACTTTCATCATTTTTGCATGTTTTCTTTAATTTTTTTTGTTAGTTTGTTTTTGAAGTGAATCACATGTTAATACAATACTTATAAAATGATATAGAATGCACGAGAAGGGGGGTTGAATTGTGTATTCCCCTTTTTTTTAGATCTTTCAAAACTGTTTGTTAGAAATAAAATTTCTTACTGAACTTCCGATAGGTTCTAATTAATCAAAACTTTTGAAAACTTTGTTTAAGTACTGATAAAACTTGAATCTAAAAATAGAGATAGAGAGTGAGAGTGATGGACACAGAGATTTATCCTGGTTCACCCCAAACCGTGGGCTACGTCCAGTCCTCAGAGTTCTTTTTGAGATTTCCACTATCTCTTTCAACGTTACAAGTATTCTTTGCGAGCCTCTTCAGGTCTCTACAACCAGTATTCTTTCACACTTAGCCTTTGCAGGCTATCTGCACTACTTTTTCTCAGAAAAGTGTTTGCACACTTGTTACAGTAAAATAGCTCTCAGCTAATTTGAACAGAATTCCTTTTGCTAAGTTTTGATCACTTTTTCTAACTTTGGCTAACTTTGCAATCTTCGACTTCGACTTGTATTTTTAACCTTTGTCTCCAACTGCTTCTTGATTCTTGTTTCTTGAATCTTTAAAGAAACGATTATTCAGTTGAGTTCTGTAACTAACTCGAACTGACTCCTTCGTCTTCTTTTCAAATTCCGCATCTATTTTCTTCGTCATATTTTATAAATGCGTTATACTGCGTCTGCGTCTTTTTTTTACTTAAATGCAGTATACGCTTTTCTTCGTCTGTGTCTTCTTTTACTGTTTCGCGTCTTCGTCTGCTTTACTATTTGCATCAGCATCTGCGTCTGCTTTGCTTAGCGTCTGCGTCTGCTTATTTTCTGCGTCTGTTTCTCTGTTTTTCTGTTCTTCTGTGTTCCTTTGTCTGTTTGTCTGACTTTGTCTGTATGACTTCATCTGCTTTTGTTTTTCTTTTATTTTGCTCTTTTGTTATACATCAAAATCATATCTAAGTAAAGTCATTTGGACTTAACAATCTCCCCCTTTTTGATGATAACAAATTATATACAAAAGAAAACAAAATACAATTTTTTGAAAAGAACAAAAAAAAAACTTATCTGCAGAACTTCTTCTTTGACTTCTTCCTTTCTTCGTCTGATTCTGTCACACCTTCTTCTTTGAACATTTTGAACATCCTCTTCTCTCTACTCATTCTTTTCTCCCCTTGTTCATTCTCTTCTTTTCTGTTCTTCTTTTTCTTTTCTGTTCTTCTCCCCCTATTTGTTATAATAAAAAATGATTAACGATGATGGCTCTTCAGTAGTTCTGTCATCATCTTCTTCAGGTCATTCATCGTCTCCTTGATCTCATTGACTTCTCCGTGTAATCTACTGAGTTCTTCTTGTGAGTCAATCGAAGAGGAGGCTTGATCAACATTTGCTGACGGAGGAGAGAACGGAATTGTCGTAGTATAAGCATCAGAGGTAGGAATGTATTCATCATTGATCTCAATAGTTGGTGGAGGAATAAATGTATCAGCTTCAGGAAGATCTAAGTCAAACGAAGTAGGCATCATTAATAACTGTCTTCCTTGCAGGGGTATGCCTTCAGTTTCAATAGATAGTGTACCAGATAAAGGCCTGATACGCAAAACTGTCTGAACAAGGAACTCAATAAACGTCCCTGTTATTACTCTTCCCCCCACTGGATAGTCTTCTTGCTTGTCAGTATGGCTGCAACTAGCTCCATCTTCATTCTCATTCGAAGCGCATGCATCATCAATTCTACGCACTTCTTCTTCAATTTGATTTGCGGACAGATCATCACGAACTTCTTCAGGGTATAGCTTTGACTTCTCTTTAGTCAAATCCAAAGGATATCTTGGCTAGATATCCGGTACAATCTTTATTTCTGTCTTTTCTGAGATCAAAAAAATAGTACACGGCTTACAGGGAATTTTTGTAGGATATGGCTTCGTAGCAGCATCCCTCAAAGCATTGTAGAGCATCTTTTCATCTTCTTTCAGTAAGTCCCACGTGTCACTATTTATTGACATATATTGTACAAGAACTAGTGTCTTCTTCATTGGTTGACTACCGATGGCGATAGCAGTTGTCCTGGTAACATAATGAACTATTTTGATCTTCAGCTTTTGTTTTCTCAAAAACTTATGATAGTTGTATACCATCAGAAAAGGTTTATCATTATCTGAGTTTGATTCTGCTGTTGCCTCTGGTTGTGCTTCAATAGGATTATCCTGAACTAGGCTTTCCTCCACTGGTTCCTCCTGTTGAGCAATAGGGATCTCCTGAACTGTGCTCTGCTTAGTTTCTTTTTCTTTTTCTTTTTGAGCAGCATCAGAGGTTTCTTTCTTTCGACTAACCTCCTCATCAATTGAGGCGATCTTCTTCCGACTAATCTTCTTAGTCTTGTCTTCTGCTTCAGTCAGTCTTGAAGATTTTTGAACTTGAGATTTTTCTCTTTCATATTTTGATTTTCTCTTCTTCTTAGTCTCTTTGGCTTTTCTGCCTGTATCCTCTTCCAGAATAGAAACTAACGACCTTGTCGTTTTAGGTGCACGAGATTGAGGAGTTTGTTCCTGACTCTACTCTCTGGCAATCTTTTCTTCTTGTTGCCTTAGAGTCCGAATCCTCGGTGATCTCTTCACCTTCTTCGTAATTTCACTTAAAAGACTTTTTCCTTATCTTTTTGGCGCACCTTCTTCTATCCTTCGAGGTAGACTTACTTCGATTTGAGGACTCGTCCGTTTCATCAGCGGTCTTCCTATCAATCTTCTTATTTCTTCTGTAGGCGATTTTATTCTCACTTGAGTTGGAGAACTTGAAGCAGGAGTCTTCTTCGATACACGCTCCCCCTCAGTTTTTGTTCTCCTTGAAGAGTCGGCTTCTTGTTTAACTACGGTCCTCAGACCCATTCTCCGTATTGTGATTGAATCAATCTTAATCTTCACTGGTACAATCCTTCTATTTCCTTTGTGGAGAGGGATTCCGGATTCCTTAAAAATCCTTGTAAGAAGCATACCGTAAGGATAGCTATTTTTATCCTTTATCCCCTTAATCATATAATGGAAGATTAAGAAGGGTAAATCGATAGGACTGCGATTGAGCAGGTAGAACAGGCATTGTTCATCCAGGGTAGTCACCAAATGTCTGGAACCTACTCTAGGTAAGATGCAATTAAATAGAATCGCATGGAGAACCCTAGCTTTTGGGATCAGATTCGAAGTCTTCCTCTCCGAAGGGTCATTAGCTCCATATCATTGTCTTCTGACATCTTCTTCTCTCATACCAAGCTGAGACATCCAACCGGCCTTGGTAGACAGAGTCTCACCAACCGATGGACAATCAGTCACCTTCCTTATCAACTCCTTAGTGACGACAACAGATATATCGTCTAGTGAAGATATGATAGTGTTGTCTACAAGTTGAGCATTCTTCCAAAACTCATACACCTCGTTAGTATAGTCTGGTTCCCGTACTTGGAAGAAATTCCTCCAACCAGCTCTTATAATCTCCAGTTCTACGTCCATACCATCATTTCTCAATGACTCGAAATCTACATGTCTTCCGAAAATCATAGCTGCTTCCATTGTTTGAGCAAAACCGCCTCGGTTAGCTTTTAAATCAGGGTAGGATGATTGAGAGAATTTTGAAAGCAAGATGAACCGTCTGGAGATGAGAGTAACCGCAATGATATCAGCTTCAGGAAACTTGATGGGTCTTATCACACGTATTCTAGAATCATAGGGATTCTGAAGATCGTGAGGTGTTTCCCTCCAAAACTTCCTTGTCAGAGAATTTACCAGCTGTAACTCACTGTGCCTGACGCCGTTAGTTTTGACGTCCCTTTAGCCTGACTGTTCACTTAACATGACTATGTTAAGATTGCGTCTGATCTTCTGGAACCGTTCTTCACTCAATGGTTTAGTGAAGATGTCTGCCCACTGAGACTCTGTTTCGATGAACTGTAGACGTACCACCTTCCTCTGAACATAGTCTCTCAGAAAGTGATGTCTGACTTCGATGTGCTTCACCCTCGATTGCTGAATCGGATTCTTTTACAGATTGATTGCACTTGTGTTGTTGCAGTAGATTGGAATCTCTTCTTCTCGAACTGAATAGTCTTCAAGTTGATATTTGATCCATAATGTCAGTGAACAATAGCTTGCGGCAGACATATATTCTGCTTCGGTAGTTGATAGAGCTATCGAGCTTTGTCTCTTGCTTGACCAGGAAACTAGATTTGTGCCAAGAAAGTGACATCCTCCACTTGTGCTCTTCCTTTCGATTCTATCTCCGGCATAGTCCGCATCGCAATATCCAATTAACCTGAAATCTCTACCTTTCTCAAACATTAAGCAAAGATCAGTATTACCTGCAAGATATCTCATAATTCTTTTAACAGCAATAAGATGAGACTCTCTAGGATCGTCCTGAAATCTTGCACACAAGCATACACTGAATAAAATATCAGGTCTACTTGATGTAAGATACAGTAAAGAATCGATCATCCCTTTATACAGGGTTTGATCCACCTTCTTACCAATTTCATCTTTCGATAAAAGATTTGAAGGATGCATCGGAGAAGTCATAGGCTTCACATTCTGCATATCAAATTTAAGCAACAATTCTTTCACGTACTTTTGTTGATGAATAAAGATCTTCTCTTCGGTCTGCTTAACTTTCAACCCAAGAAAGAACTTCAACTCACCCATCATACTCATTTCAAACTCTTTCTTCATTAAACTCTCAAACTTCATGCTTAGCTTGTTCGAAGTAGCTCTAAAAATAATATCATCAACGTAAATCTGAACTAAAATAAAATCATTCTGAAAATTCTTCCTAAAGAGCGTCCTATCAACTTGACCTCTACTAAAACCATTATCTAAGAGAAAAGTACTCAGACGATCATACCAAGCTCTAGGAGCTTGCTTCAGTCCGTATAAGGCTTTATGAAGTCTATAGACATGGTCTGGATTCTTAACATGTAACATTCCATCACCGATGGGAAGGGTAAATTGGTCAATTAGGACGGGTTAGCAGTGTAAAAATTAGTCTCGGCATGTTCATGCATACGAAGGCCTCCATATATACATAAATTGAAATTTTTGCACATGCACATGATTGTACATGCATTCATGAAATTTCTCGGCATATGTGTTTACTGTGAAAAATGTGTTATTTGTGTTTGAAAATCAAATTGGAGTGGATTTTTGTATGTTTTTCATTTTTGTGAAATTTTAGAAATTTTTCTGAAAATTTTTGGGAATCAATGTCCAGACCGAAAAATTTCCAAGTAGCTGATTGAGTGAATTTTCGGTACTAGAAATGACTGGCCAATGGCACTGGAAAATTAGAGATATGTTGTTAGGATTTATTAAGTTAAGCCAATAGAGTTTGACGAGAAATTGGAGCAGAGTTTGGAACCGGATTAAAAATCGGGACAAGTGGCAAGTGACACATGTCACTTGCCTACTTAGTCTAATATTTAATGGTTTTATTATTACCTAACCTTTATAGTGCATTCTCGAAGCTTTCTTTTGAAAGTGAATAAAGCTCCTTTAAATGCATGTTTTCTCCTCTCACCCGTAGCCTCCATTTCCCTTTCTTCTTCTTTGATTTTCTCCTCCATATTAAATTGCTCCTCATCTCCACTTATACAAGTCCTCATCTCCTACGTATGTCTTCCCCTTTTTATTTAAAAGAAATCACAAACCTAAGCCTTGTGATGGTGATGATCGTATGGTGTGTGAGGAAGGTAAAGAATTGGTGAAAAATTTGGAAGACTTGAAGTTTGGAAGCTTGTTTAGGTGAGGGATTTGTTTTATGCTCTTTAATTGGTAATTGAATCATTATTTGTGTTGTCTTGAACATTAGTTTCATGGTATTTGGGATTTGATTGTATGGGTATAAGTGCATGTTTATGTGAGGATAAATGATGAATATGTTATGGATTGGTATTGGTTTGATTGGTTGTGATTTTAGAATGATTGTAGATGAGTGAGAATTCAAATAAGGAGAGTGTGTGTTTTGTGTTGCTAAATTGTAATTTTTATTCAAGGGAATGTTTAGATGAACTTGGGGCTGAATTAGAGACTAAACTGGATGCTTGTTGATGTAGGATTGATGATAGAAGGAAATAAGTGGAGTTGATGAGGAAATCTGGAAAATGTGACTTTGTGTAGCTTTCAGATTTTGACTCATAACTTTTGATATGGTTGTCCAATTGAGCTGAGGTTTGTTTTAAATTAAACTTAAGAAGTATGGGTAGATTTCATATCAAGGAAGTTTGATCCAATTCTGACTTTAAGGATTTTAATTTTGGCATGCAAAGTGAGTTGTTAGGTGCTGTATGAACAGTATCCGAACCTTGAGACCTGAAACTTTGATGATTTTTTTAGGATTGAATTGGATTGAATTTTCTACTTTGGTCTTCATGAAACTTGCATATTTTTGTGTTAGCTTTCTAACGCCACTAAGTATGAATTTTTTTTATTTTTACGTTGAAAGTTATGATCTGTTAATGTTCAAGGGGTAATTCAGCCTTTGGTGTGCAATGCTCTAAGTGTATAGGTCTTGTGCCTTTTGTGTTCTGTCATTTATTTGGGACTGTTAAGTGTGAAATTGGTTCAAGTAACCTTATGTAAAGTTTTATAGGATTGTTGTAGCTTTCTAATGAGGTATTTTGTGTGAATTTTCGATGTAAGGATTGTTAGATATAAATTTGCAAAGTTTTGTTATGGTTTGGGTTAAATGCTGAGTTCTTAAACCCTAACAGGGCAGCCACCTTAGTGAGAGGATTTCACCTAGTTTGAATGGGAATTTGCTTTGAAGCCCTTCTTGAGAATTGTAGTATATTGTCTGAGCTTTTTATTTCAGTATGGTATGTAATTTTTCGACAATTGGTTGGAAAGTTATGAATGTTGGAAGATTCTGTTACTGTGAGAATGAGATTTATATAGGCAGAAGTTTTGCTTGAGAATTTGAGTTGTTTAGAGGTTGATTTTGCTTCCAAGATATTCATGAAACTTGTAGAAAATGTTTTTATCTTTCTTTTGAATTATATCTTGGAATTTTTGGCATAAGTAATGGAAAGATAGGAATTTTTTTTGTAGAGTACATTTACTGTTCATATGGTAGTTTTACTGTTTCATTGGGCAGAACCTTTGTTTGTGTTTTTGACCCTCTTATAGATTGAATTGGATTAGGGGGTCTTCTTGAAGATTGTAGAAAATGTTTAGAGCTTTCTAATTGTGTATAATGTACCTTAATTGGAGTTATGAGGAAAAAGTTATGAGGATTGGAAGAACACAGTTACTGTTCATATGGTCATTTATGGGCAGTAACTTTGAAGGAGTTTTTAGCACCCTTAGAGGTGAGATTGGTTTGTGAGCCCTTCATGGAACTTGTAGGGTTTCTTGTTATCTTTCCAATGAGATCTTGTTTTCAATTTTTTGATAAGTGTGTAAAAAGTTATGCATGTTAGAAATTCAGATGGTGGAAGAGATGGAAATAGGGCAAACTCTCTAATCTTTTGTTTTGTCCTAAAGATTCTTTTGCTTATATCTTCGTCATCCGACCTCTGATTGATCTGATTCTCGAGGTGTCGGATTCATAAGTCAATGATCTACCTCTCCATGTGGAATTGTGAACTTGTAGGATTTTAATTGAGATTTAGGGATTGAATCCAAGTGAGAAAATTGGGTAAAGTTTGGCAATATCCGGACCTATAGAGGTCCAAATTGAGTAATTTTGGTGTCTATAGGTTCCTAAGACATAGGGGAATCTTTTGTGATGTGAATTATGGGAAATTCCAGGAATGTCATGAACATGCATTGTACACATCTAAATTCCTACATGTGCATTATTTAATATTTCTAATTGTGCATTTGGTGACATGTGAATATTGTGATTATTATAGAGGCACAGTTGGAACGTCATCCAACGGACGTTGTCGAGACTTCTCGGCGTTAGCTCGGAAGCTATTTGGTGAGTAACCTAGATGGTTCCTCAATAATAATTTGTTTATATTTTGCACTTATAAAACTGTGGAGAATAATGGTGGGACTATTGCGTTTGTCTATGCCTATATTCCGGACTGAAGGTGTCTGATGTATGTGGAAGGCTATGACATAGAAATGTTATCTGTTGTGAATCCGTGAATTACTTGCTTTTGATGTGATACATTGTGACACGTGAATTGATTGTGATACAATGACTGCCTAATTGTGACATGTGGATTAAGCGTGATATATTGACTGTTAAATTGGGACATATGCATTTGATACATGAGTGCATGCTCAGATAATGATAGTTATGATCGGAGCAGCCACTGAGAGCTAAAAGCTCAACGTATTAGGGCCTCAAGCCCACAGTGATGCAGAGCTTCAGGCTCACCGATCAATGAGTCCTATATGAGACAATTATTAATGAGCCCTATATGGGACAGTTATCAATGAGCCCGATATCTAAAAGATACGGGACAGTTCAGGCGCTCGGTCACAATATCAAAATAAATTGGAAAAGTGTCGCATGTACATGGCATATGCATTTGAGTGAATAATTTTGATTAGGTGAAAGGAAAAAAAATGCCTTCTACTTATGTGATCGTAATCATGTGGCACTCCTGAACATGCAATTGTGAAATAATTGTGATTTGCTTGAGTGCAAGCATATAGTACTTCTGAATGTGAAATTGTGATACAACTGTGAGTGTTGCATGTATTACTAATATGTTTAAATGGTCTATGCTCAAGTGAAAGTGCAATTATCTATGTTCAAGTAAAATTGTGACATATGATCCCACATGCAATAAGGCGAATATATGATATGTGATTTGATGTGCTGCATGAATTGGGTGAACCATCGATGATGGTTCCTCACTGAGTTTGCAAAACTCACCCAAAATTTGCAATTATTTTTCAGGACTCAGAAGAATACCCCGTTAGGCAACGGGTGTATGACATCTGCTGGTTAATGAAATAGAAGAGTGGTCGGGATCAGTTCGCGTCTGCATTAATGTATTTTTTTATTTTTTGAAATCTTGTATTAAGATTAGGTCAATTTGTAAAGTCAACAGATGGAAATAAATTGTATTTATGAAAAGGGCCTCAAGGCCATTGAGTTGTTTATGTAATTTGTTTTCCGTATAAATTATAATGTGTGTGTGTATGTGTTAAAGAAAAAAAAATTATACTGAGTTTTGACTGAGTGATGTAACATGCCACCCTCGCAGGGCACGGATTCGGATATCACCATCGATGTCGAGTTCGGGTCATACGGGAGTGGGGTGTTACATTTAGGTGGTATCAAAGCTCAGAAGTACGAACGTATCTGGGCAATTTCAAAAATAGGGGCAAGTGACATACATTCAAGTCATGTCATAGCAGACCGTAGTAACTGATCCCTAGTCTGAGTCGTATGGGTATGCGTCAGTAGTTGGTGTGAGAAAAGTGACGATATGTTAGAAGTTGTGCCAATGAAAGTTTATGGGCAATTAGAAATGGTATGGGCAATTAGAAATGGGAAAAGAAAAATGGATAATAATATGCATATTGTACTGTGGTTATAAACCCTTGATTGTGCTACGAATGTGAATACGTTGGCATGGGCAGATTTAGGAAAAAAGTGATCTCAAAATGACTAATGAGACTTAAGGTGTAGAAATCGAGTAGAAAGAAAGTGACATTTGCGATAGTCTGGAGAGGTCAAATGTGGACATGAGAAGAAAATTGGTTAATAGTGATGAGAGTTATGAAAGCAAAGAATATGCCTATGTGAGATCAAAATGGGTATTTATATGTTTGATAACATGGGGATAATTAGAAATGAAAAAAAACACGGTTCAATAAGGCAACTGTACTGGTCTACCTTTAAATGAAATCGAGAAGTGAAGATATTGTCAGGAAGAAGTAGAGTGGTGAGATTAAAGTGTACGAACCCGGTTAAAAGAAATAATTAGAATAGACTTGGATTTGAAATGTGATAAAAGGTTTGATTGAGTGTAATAAGATAACTTGGATACTGATGATGCTGCATTTATAATTCTGAATGGGTGGAGAACATACATATGGATGATGAAATAATAGAAATATGATTTTTATAGGTGACGAAATGTGATACATGATGTGTTAGTCTGGAAATAATTAGGTATGCGCTTAGGTTTGAATTGTAAATATGTATGCGATTATGGAAAAAGATGATAACTCAAAGGAGGAGAGTGAATGCACTCAAAATGCAAATTCAATGATTAGGATGGGAAGAAGAAGAGGTAAATGCTTGGCAATTGAGATAGCATCGCTGTCTATAGCTGTGTTAAGGTAATGAAGAAAGTACAAGATACGTTATAGGCCTACAAAAAAAAGAGGTTTTTTGTCATGATCAAATAGAAATTTCCAGTCCTGGGTATATCTGGAGTCAATTGGAATGTAAGTAGCATTAGCGAATGGAAGTAAATGCAGACACAACCAAAAAAAAAAAAAAACAAACAAATACATCTTTAAGTAAGATGTAAGGATTTTGGATGGTATCTGCTAAGGTGTTAGTGTAAATGAAATTGCTTAATGCCTCTTTGAGCCTTAGTATGGAGGATGCATTGACCATAGAAGTCATGAGACGAATTGATCTTCTAAAGATCTTGTGAAAAGTTATAATTTATTTCCTTGAGCTATTGAGAATGATAGATAATAGGCGAGTGACAATATCGAGGTTTGTACCAAGAATCACTGAGATAGGGTCAGAAAATTGGGTAATTTGATATATGATCAGTGAAGGCAGGCTTTTCATGCCCAGTAACTGGGATCATAAGCTCTTCTCTCGATGGAACAATGGAATCGAGAAATTCTTTCATTGTCCAGTGGTCACAGGCCCTTCGCTTGAGTCAATCGGGTTTGTTTGAAAGGGAACCGACCGACGCAATAGAGGGAAGTTTGAAATAAGATGACAGGTCTCCAGGGATTGTGATGTGCTGACTTCCTATCAATAATGAATATTGGAGTCATATACATAGCAAAGACTCAAGCATAAGAGTTGGAAAAGAGCTATTGGGAGTCTACATATAGGTATTATCGATGTGAAGTATTCCACTATACTAGTGGATTTTTGATACCCTGAGGAGACATTCTGGTTAATGTGAGATATAAAAATTTGGTCCACATCATAAGTTGTGAAAATATGTTTGGGAACCCCCAAAATGTCTCTGATGATGAGGCTTCCAACACAGGAAATTATGTTTGACGATAGATTGCAATGTGTGGAGTAATAGGCATAAATGAGTAAATATGAGCATAAGTCAATGTATAATCATTGGGAAAAAAAAGAACTACTGAAATCTGTAGAAAAAAGGGAAGTTCAATGAAAAAATAATGAAAAAAAAAGCTACTCAATGAATTAGAAGAACTAAATATAAGCATATTGAGTTTGAGGTTTTATCTATTGAAGTTAACCATAACCTGATAGACTTATGTTATTAAAGGTTCAGGTGAGCCAAGCAACATGGTATTCATGAGTGACTATGATCATATTGACAAAAGTAGATGAAAGTTTGAATACTTGGGGGGAATAGATGTAAGTCGCGTCAGTGATAAATGAAAAAAAAATAAGTATAGTATTAGGTATGCTATTTGAAATTGGAGATTTTATAGTATCCACAATAGAGGTTCCCAATCGAGATCATGAGGGAATTGGTTGTAATGTAGAAGGTGATTTTGTGTACCTAAAGAAAAATATAGCTTCATAAGCTAAACTTAGATACATGACTTGGAGATTTCTGCAATAGTAGTTGGTTTGAAGGTTTGGAATCATGATGTGTACAGAACCATATCGAATATATATATATATATATGAAAAGAAAAATGAGTAGAAACTAAGGTAAGACTGGAATGGGAAAAGATTGAGGGATTATGCGGGGACTCGCTTACGATAAAGTTGGTGTTATAATCACCTGTATTGATTAACACATTTCATAGCAGAGGATCACATATTTGGATATGACACGAGGTTATTCAATCTAGTGAAATAAATAGGGTATTGTGACGAGTTTAAAGTAAAACAAAAAGGGAATCTAATTAGTTATGGGAAAAGTAACATCAATTTTGCAAACAGGAATTTGGAAAGCCCAAATCAAGGATTTTAGGAATAACGTATATGTACTACCTGCTAGTAAGTGTACCTCAAAAGAGCAATTGGCGACTAAGTATATCAAACTGAGTGATTATATGTATGAGTTCATTGTAGTTTTACCTATTGGAGACAGGTGTAAAGCTTATATGTCTGAAATGCCTTAGCATATAAGATTAATGTATAGTGCAAAGTGACTACAGGAAAATCGTCATTATTTTGGTGAGATGACAAAGGAGTTGATCACCCTGAGTAAAAGTCAGAACAAATTTGGGATATCATTAGTAAGTGAAATAATGGGTGAAATGAATTTAAATCTGAATAAAGTGGTTTTGAAAGACAAATGGTTTTTGGTAGATTACATTGAAGTTGGGACTCTATAGAGAAAAATATGAAGGTTTAGTGTACTAATACCTTTAAAAAAATGAAATGAATGAAATGAAAATGACTTGTCCTTGAGTGTATCACCTGTGACAAGGGAAGCTAAGTATGACATAAAGTGGTCCATATGAAACTATGAAAAAAATGAGACAAAGACATTATGAGTGATTTTATGGTTTATATTGTTATAAGTCGATATATATGGTATTGAAAAGAAAGATGATACAAGAAACGGAGGAGTGTACGAGATAACAACACCCCTACTTTCTATAGCATCAAAAATGAATTTCGAGGACGAAATTTTTATTAGGAGGGGAGAATTGTAACATCCCATCATTGATGGGAAGGGTAAATTGGTCAATTGGGACAGGTTAGGAGTGTATAAATTAGTCTCGGCATGGTCATGCATACGAAGGCCTCCATATATACAAAAATTGAAATTTTTTCACATGCACATGATTGTACATGCATTCATGATATTTTCCGGCATATGTGTTTACTGTGAAAAATGTGTTATTTGTGTTTGAAAATCAAATTGGAGTGGATTTTTGTATGTTTTTCATTTTTGTAAAATTTTAGAAAATTTTCTGAAAATTTTTAGAAATCAATGTCCGGACCGAAAAATTTCCAAGTGGCTGATTGAGTAAATTTTCGGTACTAGAAATGACTGGCCAATGGCACTGGAAAATTAGAGATATGATGTTAGGATTTATTAAGTTAACCCAATGGAGTTTGACGAGAAATTGGAGCAGAGTTTGGAACCGGATTAAAAATCGGGACAAGTGGCAAGTGACACATGTCACTTGCCTACTTAGTCTAATATTTAATGGTTTTATTATTACCTAACCTTTATAGTGCATTCTCGAAGCTTTCTTTTGAAAGTGAGTAAAGCTCCTTTAAATGCATGTTTTCTCCTCTCACCCGTAGCCTCCATTTCCCTTTCTTCTTCTTTGATTTTCTCCTCCATATTAAATTGCTCCTCATCTCCACTTATACAAGTCCTCATCTCCTACGTATGTCTTCCCCTTTTTATTTAAAATAAATCACAAACCTAAGCCTTGTGATGGTGATGACCGTATGGTGTGTGAGGAAGGTAAAGAATTGGTGAAAAATTTAGAAGACTTGAAGTTTGGAAGCTTGTTTAGGTGAGGGATTTGTTTTATGCTCTTTAATTGGTAATTGAATCATTATTTGTGTTGTCTTGAACATTAGTTTCATGGTATTTGGGATTTGATTGTATGGGTATAAGTGCATGTTTATGTGAGGATAAATGATGAATATGTTATGGATTGGTATTGGTTTGATTGGTTGTGATGTTAGAATGATTGTAGATGAGTGAGAATTCAAATAAGGAGAGTGTGTGTTTTGTGTTGCTAAATTGTAATTTTTATTCAAGGGAATGTTTAGATGAACTTGGGGCTGAATTAGAGACTAAACTGGATGTTTGTTGATGTAGGATTGATGATAGAAGGAAATAAGTGGAGTTGATGAGGAAATCTGGAAAATGTGACTTTGTGTAGGTTTCAGATTTTGACTCAAAACGTTTGATATGGTTGTCCAATTGAGCTGAGGTTTGTTTTAAATTAAACGTAAGAAGTATGGCTAGATTTCATATCAAGGAAGTTTGATCCAATTCTGACTTTAAGGATTTTAATTTTGGCATGCAAAGTGAGTTGTTAGGTGCTGTATGAACAGTATCTAAACCTTGAGACCTGAAACTTTGATGATTTTTTTAGGATTGAATTGGATTGAATTTGCTACTTTGGTCTTCATGAAAGTTGCAGATTTTTGTGTTAGCTTTCTAACGCCACTAAGTATGAATTTTTTTTATTTGTATGTTGAAAGTTATGATCTGTTAATGTTCAAGGGGTAATTCAGCCTTTGGTGTGCAATGCTCTAAGTGTATAGGTCTTGTGCTTTTTGTGTTCTGCCATTTATTTGGGACTGTTAAGGGTGAAATTGGTTCAAGTAACCTTATGTAAAGTTTAAGAGGATTGTTATAGCTTTCTAATGAGGTATTTTGTGTGAATTTTCGATGTAAGGATTGTTAGATATAAATTTGCAAAGTTTTGTTATGGTTTGGGTTAAATGCTGAGTTCTTAAACCCTAACAGGGCAGCCACCTTAGTGAGAGGATTTTACCTAGTTTGAATGGGAATTTGCTTTGAAGTCCTTCTTGAGAATTGTAGTATATTGTCTGAGCTTTTTATTTCTGTATGTTATGTAATTTTTCGACAATTGGTTGGAAAGTTATGAATGTTGGAAAATTCTGTTACTGTGAGAATGAGATTTATATAGGCAGAAGTTTTGCTTGAGAATTTGAGTTGTTTAGAGGTTGATTTTGCTTCCAAGATATTCATGAAACTTGTAGAAAATGTTTTTATCTTTCTTTTGACTTATATTTTGGAATTTTTGGCATAAGGAATGGAAAGATAGGAATTTTTTTTCGAGTGCATTTACTGTTCATATGGTAGTTTTACTGTTTCATTGGGCAGAACCTTTGTTTGTGTTTTTGACCCTCTTAGGGGGTCTTCTTGAAGATTGAATTGGATTAGGGGGTCTTCTTGAAGATTGTAGAAAATTTTTAGAGCTTTCTAATGGTATATAATGTACCTTAATTGGAGTTATGAGGAAAAAGTTATGAGGATTGGAAGAACACGATTCTTTGTCGCTCATATGGTCATTTATGGGCGTAACTTTGAAGGAGTTTTTAGCACCCTTAGAGGTGAGGTTGGTTTGTGAGCCCTTCATGGAACTTGTAGGGTTTCTTGTTATCTTTCCAATGAGATCTTGTTTGCAATTTTTCGATAAGTGTGTAAGACGTTATGCATGTTAGAAATTCAGATGGTGGAAGAGATGGAAATAGGGCAAACTCTCTAATCTTTTGTTTTGTCCTAAAGCTTCTTTTGCTTATATCTTCGTCATCCGACCTCCGATTGATCTGATTCTCGAGGCGTCGGATTCATAAGTCAATGATCTACCTATCCATGTGGAATTGTGAACTTGTAGGATTTTAATTGAGATTTAGGGATTGAATCCAAGTGAGAGAATTGAGTAAAGTTTGGCAATATCCGGACCTATAGAGGTCCAAATTGAGTAATTATGGTGTCTATAGGTTCCTAAGACATAGGGGAATCTTTTGTGATGTGAATTATGGGAAATTCTGGGAATGTCATGAATATGCATTGTACACATCTAAATTCCTACATGTGCATTATTTAATATTTCTAATTGTGCATTTGGTGACATGTGAATATTGTGATTATTATAGAGGCACAGTTGGAACGTCATCCCACGGACGTTGCCGAGACTTCCTGGTGTTAGCTCGGAAGCTATTTGGTGAGTAACCTAGATGGTTTCTCAATAATAATTTGTTTATATTTTGCACTTATAAAACTGTGGAGAATAATGGTGGGACTATTGCATTTGTCTATGCCTATATTCCGAACTGAAGGTGTCCGATGTATGTGGGAGGCTATGACATAAAAGTGTTATCTGTTGTGAATCCGTGAATTACTTGCTTTTGATGTGATACATTGTGACACGTGAATTGATTGTGATACAATGACTGCCTAATTGTGACATGTGGATTAAGCGTGATTTATTGACTGTTAAATTGGGACATATGCATTTGATACATGAGTGCATGCTCAGATAATGATTGTTGTGACTAGAGCAGCCACCGAGAGCTAAAAGTTCAACGTATTAGGGCCTCAAGCCCACAGTGATGCAGAGCTTCAGGCTCACCGATCAATGAGTCCTATATGAGACAATTATTAATGAGCCCTATATGGGACAGTTATCAATGAGCCCGATATCTAAAAGATACGGGACAGTTCAGGCGCTCGGTCACAATATCAAAATAAATTGGAAAAGTGTCGCATGTACATGGCATATGCATTGGAGTGAATAATTTTGATTAGGTGAAAGGAAAAAAAAATGCCTTCTACTTATGTGATCGTAATCATGTGGCACTCCTGAACATGCAATTGTGAAATAATTGTGATTTGCTTGAGTGCAAGCATATAGTACTTCTGAATGTGAAATTGTGATACAAATGTGAGTGTTGCATGTATTACTGATATGTTTAAATGGTCTATGCTCAAGTGAAAGTGCAATTATCTATGTTCAAGTAAAATTGTGACATATGATCCCACATGCAATAAGGCGAGTATATGATATGTGACTTGATGTGCTGCATGAATTGGGTGAACCATCGATGATGGTTCCTTACTGAGTTTGCAAAACTCACCCAAAATTTGCAATTATTTTTCAGGACTCAGAAGAATACCCCGTTAGGCAACGGGCGTATGACATCTGCTGGTTAATGAAATAGAAGAGTGGTCGGGATCAGTTCGCGTCTGCATTAATGTATTTTTTTATTTTTTGAAATCTTGTATTAAGATTAGGTCAATTTGTAAAGTCAACAGACGGAAATAAATTGTATTTATGAAAAGGGCCTCGAGGCCATTGAGTTGTTTATGTAATTTGTTTTTTGCATAAATTATAATGTGTGTGTGTATGTGTTAAAGAAAAAAAAATTGTACTGAGTTTTGACTGAGTGATGTAACATGCCACCCTCGCAGGGCACGGATTCGGATATCACCATCGATGTCGAGTTTGGGTCATACGTGAGTGAGGTGTTACATAACATCCTCAAAACCAGATGGTTGCTTAATATACACCTCTTCGTCTATAAAACCATTCAAAAGGCACTCTTCACATCCATCTGAAAAAGCTTTATATCATGACACACATCATATGCCAGCAGAATCCTAATGGCTTCAAGCCTTGCTATTGGAGCATACGTCTCATTGTAGTCTATTCCTTTTATCTGATTATAGCCTTGTGCTACTAATCTAGCCTTATTTCGACTCACTCTTCCTTATTCGTCTAACTTATTCTTAAAGACCCATCTGGTTCCTATGATGGATTTCTTAGGGGGTTTCGGAACTAAGGACCAGACATTATTCCTAGTAAATTGATTCAGCTCCTCTTGCATGGCTAACACCCAAGCTTCATCTTGAAGAGCTTCCTCAACCTTCTTAGGTTCTATTTTAGAGATAAAAGCTACATTAGCTTCTCCTCTAAATCTGGACCTTGTTTTGACTCCTTCTGAGGTCTCTCCGATAATCAACTCTTCTGGATGAGCACTTTTATATTTCCAGTCTCTTTTCAGTCCGATAGTTTTTGGAATATCTTCAACTTTTTCTTCATGAGTTCCTGATGATGGATTTTCTGTACTATCATCTAAGTTCTTTTAAGGACCTTCACTCTCCATGTCATCTTCCTTATGGGGTTGAGAACTATCATCAAATTTGACATGGATGGTCTCCTCAACTGTCTTTGAAGTAAGGTTGTACACCCGAAATGCCTTAGACGATGATGAGTAGCCTAGAAAGGTTCCTGGATAAGTCTTTGAATCAAATTTATCCAACAACTCCTTCGTGTTCAGAATAGAGCATTTGCACTCGAATGGATGAAAGTAAGATATATTTGGTCTTCTTCCATTCCATAACTCATAAGGAGTTTTCTTCGACATGGGTCGCAACAGAATTCTATTCTGAATATAACATGTTGTATTCACAGCTTCTGCCCAGAAGTATTTAGGAAGATTCATCTCACACAGCATGGTCCTTGCCATCTCTTGAATCGTCCTATTCTTCCTTTCAACAACTCCATTCTGT
This sequence comes from Erythroxylum novogranatense, assembly GCA_029891385.1. NCBI lineage: Eukaryota > Viridiplantae > Streptophyta > Magnoliopsida > Malpighiales > Erythroxylaceae > Erythroxylum > Erythroxylum novogranatense. The sequence continues at coordinate 31,872,934 of CM057226.1, read as the reverse complement.
TGTGGAGTCCTGGGAGCAGAGAAATTGTGGAAAATTCCATTCTCCTCACAGAATAACCTAAACTTCTCATTCTCAAATTCTCCACCATGGTCACTCCTGATACTGGCTATAGACACTCCTTTTTCATTCTGTAACTTTCTAGATAAGGTCCTAAAGCACTTAAAAGATTCATCTTTGTGTGATAAAAATAATATCTAACAAAATCGAGTAAAGTCATCAACAATAACAAGTCCATATTTCTTTCCGCCAAGACTTATTGTCCTTGTTGGACCAAATAAATCCATATGTAACAACTCTAAAGGTCTAGAGGATGTTACAAAATTTTTAGAAGAAAAAGAAGTTTTAATTTGTTTTCCTTTCAAACAGTTTTCACAGAAAAACTCTTTGTCAAAACTTATTTTTGGCAAACCTCTTACCAAATCATGTTTTGCCAACTTTGAAATATGTTTAAAAGAGACATGACCTAGCTTTTTATGCCAGATTAGTCTTTCTTCTTTGGAAGATAGAAAACATGAAACATTTTGGCTTTGAAAATCTTCTAAATCAATTTTGTAAAGATTGTTTCTTCTCTTGGCAGAGAAAAGTATAGACCCATCTTTGTTTCTGACTTCGCAAAGATTTTGATTGAATGTTCTGATGAAACCGAATCACACAATTGACTGACGCTAATCAAGTTATGCTTCAGACCATTAACAAGCAGTACATTATTTATGCATGCAAAGGAATCTTTACCTATTTTACCAATTCCAATGATCTTGCCCTGCTGGTTGTCTCCGAAAGTTACCGATCCTCCCTTCTTATACTGAAGGTCTAGGAACATAGACCTTTTTCTCATCATATGTCACGAGCATCCACTGTCTAAATACCAATGGTGCTTGTCGTATCTTCCAAGGAAGGATATCTGCAGGAGAAACTATTTTATTTTTTGGTACCCAAATTTTCTTGGGTCCTTTATGGTTAGTAGTATGCATATGATGAGTTATTTTATGCATATAACTAGAACGTTGATCAAAACGAGATTTATTAGGGTTTCTCTTTTGAAAGAAAGGTTTTCTATGAGACTGAGTCTTGTTAACAGTAAACCCTAATCCGGTTTTATCACTCGGATGTCTACATTTTCTAAGCATCTCATTCATTTTCTTAGTGCTCTCTGTGAAGGTAGCTAAATCAGCTGACAGATTCTTAATTCTTAGTTTAAGCTGATTAATCTCTTCTGATCTGTCTATGACTTTATTTTTCTCCTCTAATTGCTTCTTTAGACATACATTTTCTCTCTATTACTTGATCGTCTAATATTTTCTGCATACTTTTCTTTAATAGTTTGTCTTTGTTTGAAATAGCATGAGAATCTTCTAACAATTCTGAGTAGGCATCATGCAAATTATCGTAGTCAGATTTTACCTCCTCATCACTATCTTCCTCAGTTACCAGGCAGATGTTTGCATGTTCAGATGATTCGGAACCTGTATCTGATTCTGATGAATCTAGGTCCTCCCACGTTGCCATCATGCTTTTCTTTCCTTCTCTACTCTTCTTTAGTTTCTTCTTTAGATTCGGACATTCGGACTTGTAGTGTCCAGACTGATTGCACTCGTAGCAGATGACAGATGACTTCTCTGGCTTAGCTTCGTCTTTGACATTCTTCTTGAAAGTCTGGTTTGCTCTGGACTTCTTCTTCCACTTGCGTCTTATCTTTCTAGAGATGAAAGATAACTCGTCGTCTTCATCACTTGACTCTGGTTCTGATTGGCTGGAGTTGTCATCTTTTGACTCTTTAATCTTTAACGCTTTTGATGATTTCCTCCGTCTTTGAGTCATGTGATTCTTATGTCCGGCCTTCAGTGCTATCGACTTGTCCCGTTTGGGCTTGTCTTCAGCATCGAGTTCAACTTCATGAATCTTCAAGGATCCAAGCAACTCGTCAAGTTTCAGCACGCTCAAATCTTTCGCTTCTTGCACCGCAGTAACTTTAGGTCTCCACCTCTTTGGAAGACTTCTTAAAATCTTTCGAACATGGTCTTGATTGTTGTACTTTCTTCCAAGAGCTTTAAATCCATTGACAATTGTTTGAAATCTTCCAAACATCTGATCAATAGATTCTTCATCTTTCATCCTGAAAAGTTCATACTGGTGCACAAGAATACTTATCTTGGATTCTTTAACTTGGCTTGTGCCTTCGTGAGCAATGGACAATATGTCTCACATCTACTTCGCGGTATTGCAACCGTGGACTTTGTCACTCCTTCTTAGGGCACACGTCAAGAAGAACTTCGCTTTTGAGTTCAGTTGTATTCTTGCCTTCTGGTCAGCCGTCCATCTGACTCGTGTAATGGAATTGCCATCTTCGTCTACTGGTGTATAAGGTCCGTTCTCTATTACGTCCCAAAGGTCAACATGAGTAGATTCTATGAATAGCTGCATCCTATCTTTCCAGTAATGATAATCTTCTCCGTTGAATGCTGGAGGTCTAGTGACTGAGGCTCCTTCTGCGATGTACACATGTGATTCCGCCATTATCTTTGATCCACACTTTGCTAAAGTGATCCTTGGATATCAGGCTCTGATAACAATTGAAGTGAATCACAAGTTAATACAATACTTATAAAACGATATAGAATGCACGAGAAGGGGGGGTTGAATTGTGTATTCCCCTTTTTTTAAGATCTTTCAAAACTGTTTGTTAGAAATAAAATTCCTTACTGAACTTCCGATAGGTTCTAATTAATCAAAACTTTTGAAAAATTTGTTTAAGTATTGATAAAACTTGAATCTAAAAATAGAGATAAAGAGTGAGAGTGATGGACACAGAGATTTATCCTGGTTCACCCCAAACCGTGGGCTACGTCCAGTCTTTAGAGTTCTTTCTGAGATTTCCACTATCTCTTTCAACGTTACAAGTGTTAGTAATGTGCCCTAGGCCAATGAATATTTGTGATTCATGTATTAACATTATGATTTGTTAATAATATATTATGAGGTATTCTGTTTCATATATGCATGTATTTCATTTATGTAATGTGATTTACATTCCATGAATGGTATTAAACTTATGTCATCAAGTATGTGACTTGATAGTAAAACCATAAGTGTTATAATACTATTCTAGACTGTCCCTAGTCAATCATTATTGGTGGAAAAATAATGAATTAAGGCTAGTATGTGTTCTGATTGATGATCACGTTTTACTGATCATGGATATGAGATATCAAATCAAAAACATAGATATATGTTAGAGAACATATATTGGATCGACCCAAAAAGAGAATACTACATGGTTTCATGTCATTAGTGATTCTCAATATGGTTTGACTTTAGTCCTTTGACCTGAAGTCATCATGGTTTCCTACATGAGGAATTCGGTATTTTGATGTTAGACTAAGTTATTTTTAACCGAATTACAAACAGTCTTATGTTGGACATCAAATGAATCATGCGGAGGGATGTGACTGACGTAGATGGGATTTGTACCTCTCTTAAGTGAGAGAGATATCATTTGGGCCTCTTGACAAGTGTGATCAAGAAATGCATGGCGTGCTCAAATGAATTGATGAAGAGTCATCAATGTCATTTGTTATAATCAGTCAACTTGGGGATCAAGAAACTATGATTAATCAAAGGTTGACATGTACCATGCCTTATGATTAATCTTGATATCGTGTTACAAAAGGACTGAGCTTATAACCATGGTTACAGGTTAAATTGGATTATCGATCCTCATTTGATTTGGGTAGTCATAATGTCTTGCTAGAGGCCGCTTATGACTTATGGGCCTTGAAGTGTAATCAAGCCCATTGCCAACATCAAATGAGCCTACAGGGTCGCACACAAAGAGTGATGTGATCTGGGCTTATTCTCTTGGGCCTAATTTATTAGGTATTGAATAAATATATTTAGATATATTTATTGGGCTAGATTGAATTAAGTTGTCGGGTTTTTATTATATATGATATAATGGGCCGAAACTTAATAGAGCCTGAATGAGATTAGGGTTTCTCTTTAAATAGAGAAGCTTAGGTCTCATTAGGTTAACGACACAATTGTCAGGAAACCCTAGCCGCCATCCAAGAGAAAGATCGTGCGGCGTTCAGAAAGGTTTTCAGGACGTACTAGCACACTACAGCCGCGACCCGGATCGTGCATGCTCGTGTGGATACCGGTAGAGGGCATTAGCGATTTGCAGTGTCTTGGAATCCAAAAAGAAGCAATCCACCCACGAAAATAAGGTATTTTCGTTAATCCTCGTGTTTTCGATTATAAGTGATGTTTTTGTATGGTCTTTTCCGCAGCGTATTGTGAATACTCGGACCGTACGCGATCCAACAGTGGTATCAGAGCCAGGTTTAATCGTTAATCTTGGATTAGTGGCTTGATTATTGTTATTGATTTGTGTTAATGCTTCGATAAAAGACAAATAACAATGGTGATTGTTTTTGTTAAAGTTTTGAACTTGTTTCCCGAAGCTGGACTGGGAATTGTTTCCTGCGTGTTTGTATATGTTTTGTTCTATTTCTGGAAATTGTTTCCTCGAGCATGAATGAATTTTATGCCTTTTACTGCGTTTTTCCATATGCTTCTGCGTTTATAGATTTGGAAATTGTTCCATATGCATATACGGTGATAAATGGTTATCTGGAAATCAAAGGTTTAGGGTTTTTTCACTACGGATACCCATGTCTTCTGTTTATACGTGTTCTGTATATTGAACCCTAAAATCAACAAAAGCATGTTTGTGTTTTCTGGGTTTATTTGATTTGGGTATGTATGCGATCTGAATTTTTTTTTTCATATGCTTGTTGCAATTGCATATGGGATTGTTAAACTATGCATGTTTCTGGAATTATCATCTGCGTTTTTCTCCATTGAGATTCTGGAAAATCGATGGGTGAGTAACACCCATCAACTGGCGACGCAACACCATCACTAAATGATGGTGTCGCCGGCGGCGATGGCGTCTCCGGTGACGCCATGGGCTACAAAAACCGTCGGGTGGAGACCCACGATTGAAGGTTCGTTTTTCCCTTGGAGATCCGACGGTTGTGCGTGCGACGTGGGGTGCGTGACGTGGTTGTGGAAGGAAGATCAAGAAAAAAAGGAGGAAAAACCAGAAGAGAGAGGACGGGTGTATTGGAGAAGACGACGGGCGCGTGTGGGACACGCGCCAGCGTCTGCCAGGGGCGTGGGCACGCTCCACGGGTGCCAGGCGTGCAGTGCGTGCCTTTGCGCACGCCAGCACGCCTTCCTCCCTTTATTATTATTTTTTAATTTTGTTTTAAAATCCCTAATTTATTTATTTTTTTAAATAGAGATTAAATTAATAAATACTCCTAATAATAATAAAAGGTGTTTTATTAAAATTTGAAAATTGTTTTCAAAGGATTATTTATTAGGAAAGGGTTTTGGAATTTAATTTAATTTTTCAAGAGTTGAATTATTAAATTAAATTTATTTTTCAAATCAAAAATTAGAATCAAGCCAAGATTATAACAAGCGTTTTGTAATCTTCCATAATTCTTTATAAGGATTAATAACCTTCTAAGAACGACCCTCATCGTAATTTTAAGTTTTATATGCCTTCCATAAATCTTTACCAATGTTTATCTCTAGCTCATTCTTATGTGGGTTTTTGCCAAAGCAAGGCATGTGGGGATTATCTAGGAAAAACATTTGAATAATGGTGCTATTCATAGGTAAAGTATGGTTAAACTTAACTAAGCTATCAAAACGGTTTTGGGCTTAGGGCATAAGATTGGGTTTATACATACATGTAGTACATAAGATGTATTTTAACATAAGCCCATCAAGAATTACATGTGATGTAATTGAAAAGAGTTTTCTACCTAAATAACTAAGTTTTGAGTGTTAAGCCAAAGTTTTCTTAGGACTTAGTGAAATATGGATCTTGTTTCTCCCATTTTTCAATTGAGGGTTATTTTTTTGAGTGGGAGCTAATACCTCATAATATATATAAGAATGTTGACCCTTATTGCATTATTTTGTAGATTATGGCTACTCCATCCACAAACCTGTCTATGCGATCTATCTTAGAGAAAGAAAAACTTAGTGGAACAAATTTCCTAGATTGGTATAGGAACTTGAGAATTGTTCTCAAGCAAGAAAGAAAGCTTTATGTCTTAGAAGAACCCATCCCTGAAGAACCACCAGCAAACGCACCTAAGGCTCAAAAGGATGCTTACACGAAGCATATCAATGATTCCACGGATGTGTCATGCCTTATGTTAGGCGCCATGATCTCTGACCTTCAGAAGGATTTAGAGGAAATGGAAGCCTATGACATGCTTGCTCAACTGAAAGCTATGTTTCAAGAGCAAGCACGCCAAGAGAGGTTTAAAACCACTAAGGCATTGAATTCATGCAAGATGACTCCTGGCACACCCGTGAGTGCTCATGTCCTTAAGATGAAGAGTTACATTCATCATCTTGAGAAATTAGGTGCACCTGTTAGTCAAGAATTGGCAACGGATCTTATTCTATCATCCTTGACTGATGAATATGATCAGTTCATTCTTAACTACAACATGCATAACATGGAGAAGTCCATTGATGAATTGCATGGGATGCTGAAAACTGCTGAAGAGAACTTAAAGAGAAAGGTAAAGACCACCAATGAAGTTCTTGTGGTTCAAAAGGGAAAAGGTTTCAAGAAGAAGGGCGCAGCGAAGGGCAAAGGTAAAGTACCTAAGTCCAAGCCCAAGCCCAAAGCTAAGACTAAGGCACCCAAGGAGGGAGTTTGCTTCCATTGCAATGAACCTGGTCATTGGAAAAGGAACTGCAAACTCTATTTGGAAGAGCTGAAAGAGAAGAAGAATAGTGCGACTATTTCTTCAGGTATGTTTGTTATAGAAATCAATTTTACTCCTTCTGCATCTTGGGTATTAGATACTGGAGCTGCAACTCAAATTTGTACTAATGTGCATGGTTTAAGAAGGACTAGAAGATTGATGGCTGGTGAGATCAACCTGCGTGTGGGAAATGGAGCAAGAGTTGCTGCTTTATCTGTGGGGACTTATGATCTTATTTTACCTACTGGACTCATTTTGGAACTTAAGAATTGTTATTATGTACCTACTATGAGTAGGAACATTATTTCTTTTGCTTGTTTAGAGAATGATGGATTTAAATTTTCTATTGAGAATAGAAGTATTTCCATTTATAAGAATGACGCTTTATATGGTATTGCACGTCAATTAAATGGCATCTATACTCTGAACATCGAGTCTCTAACAAATGAACGATCTATAACATAAATACCAAGAAGTTTAAATCTAACGATTTGAACCCAACTTATCTCTGGCATTGTCGCTTAGGCCATGTAAATGAAAACGATTTCAAAACTCCATCAAGATGGATTCATTGATTCTTTGAATCTTTTGACACGTGTGATTCTTGTTTATTGGGTAAGATGACAAAGGCCCCTTCATGAGTAAAGGGAAAGGGCGAATGAGCTATTGGGCCTTATACATACCGATGTATGCGGTCCTTTTAGCATATCGTGAGAGGAGGTTATTTGTATTTCATTACTTTTACAGATGACTTGATGAGATATGGGTATGTCTATTTAATGAAGTACAAATCTGAATCTTTTGAAAAGTTCAAAGAGTATAAGAATGAAGTATAAAATCAACTTGGCAAGAATATTAAAATCCTTGATCGATCGAGGAGGTGAATATTTAAACCAAGAGTTTGATGATTATCTTAAGGATTGTGGAATCGTTTCACAATTGACTCCTCCAGAACTCCTCAATGGAATGGTGTTTACGAAAGGAGAAATCTAACTCTATTAGATATGGTTCGATCAATGATGAGTCAAACCGATCTTCCAAAATACTTACGGGGCTATGCTTTAGAAACCGCATGACATTCATATTGAACCGTATTCCTTCAAAGGTAGAAAAGACACCTTATGAGATATGGACCGAAGCGTCCCAATTTTCTTTTCTAAAGATTTGGGGTTGTGAGGCTTATGTGAGCGTCTAATTGCGACAAGTTGGCACCCAAATCTGAAAATGTTATTTTGTGGGATATCTAAGGAAACTAAAGGATATTACTTTTACATCCCATCGAGAACAAAGTGTTTCTTTGCTCAAATGGTTTCTTCTTAGAAGGAATTTGTTTCAAAGGAAACAGTGGGAGTAAAGTACAACTCAAGAAATTCAAGTTTCACAAAATGACATTGAGCACGAAAAGGAGATTGAAGCGAGCTCACAAGTTGTTGATGAGCGACCTTCAACAACACAAGGCCTACGTAGATCCGATAGGATTCGTCATGAGCCCGAGATATGGATTTCTCGTTCTCGATGATGATAATGTGATGCTCATTGATCATAATGAGCCCACAACCTATCAAGAAGCTATGGAAAGTCCAGAATCTGCTAAATGGTTAGAGGCCATGAAAGCAGAGATGCAATCCATGTATGACAATCAAGTTTGGACTTTGATTGATCCTTCTGCTGGCTTGAAGACCATTGGATGCAAATGGGTTTTCAAAAAGAAACTCGACATGGATGGAAATGTGCACACTTATAAAGCAAGACTTGTTGCTAAAGGTTATCGACAAGTTCATGGAATTGATTATGATGAGACATTTTCTCCAGTGGTCATGATCAAATCCATTAGAATTCTTATTGCCATAGCTGCATACTACGAATATGAGATATGGCAAATGGATGTCAAAATGGCTTTCCTTAATGGAAACTTACTTGAGGATATATATATGATACAACCTGAGGGTTTTGTCCATCCTAAGAATTCGGGAAAGGTGTGCAAGCTTCAAAGATCCATTTATGGATTGAAGCAAGCATCAAGAAGCTGGAATCTTCGTTTTGATGAAGTTTTCAAAGAGTTTGGATTCATCAAGAATGAAGATGAACCTTGTGTTTACAAAAAGGTTAGTGGGAGTGCTGTTGTCTTTTTAGCTTTATATGTTGATGACATATTGCTCATTGGAAACGATATTCCAACCTTACAGAGTGTCAAGATTTGGTTAAGGAAACGTTTCTCAATGAAAGACTTAGGTGAGGCTGCCTATGTTTTAGGCATTAAGATCTATAGAGATAGATCAAGAAAGCTTATAGGTCTAAGTCAGAGTACATACATAGATAAGGTACTGAAAAGGTTCAGTATGCAAGATTCCAAGAGAGGATTCTTACCTATGTCACATGGAATCAAGCTTTCTAAGAAGGATTGTCCTACTTGGATAAGGAGCTTGGCGCATGAGTAAGATTCCATATGCATCTGCAATTGGATCTATCATGTATGCCATGTTATGTACTCGACCAGATGTCTCATATGCTTTGAGCATAACAAGTAGATATCAATCTAATTATGGTGAGAGTCACTGGATAGCAGTTAAGAACATCCTTAAGTACTTGAGAAGAACTAAGGATATGTTCCTAGTCTATGGAGGACTTGAAGGAGAGCTAGTTGTAAATGGTTACACTGATGCTGGTTTTCAGTCTGACATAGATGATTTCAGATCGCAATCAGGTTTTGTGTTCTGTTTGAATGAAGGTGAAGTGAGCTGGAAAAGTTCAAAGCAAGACACTGTTGCTGATTCTACAACTGAAGCTTAGTACATTGCTGTCTCGGATGCTACTAAGGAAGCTGTATGGATCAGGAAGTTCATCACAGAGCTTGGAATTGTTCCTAGCATTGCAAGTCCTATAGACCTTTATTGTGATAATAATGGGGCTATAGCACAGGCTAAGGAACCAAATTCGCATCATAGATCCAAACACATACTCGAGACGTTTCCATTTGATTAGAGATCATTAGAAGAGGAGACGTGAAGATATGCGAGTGGGCACAGATGACAACATTGCTGATCCACTTACTAAGCCTCTTCCATGACTAAACATGAGAGTCATACGAGGTCTATGGGTATTAGATATTTGACTGATTGGGCCTAGTGCAAGTGGGAGATTGTTAGTAGTATGCCCTAGGTCAATGAATATTTGTGATTCATGTATTAACATTATGATTTGTTAATAATATATTATGAGGTATTCCGTTTCATATATGCATGTATTTCATTTATGTAATGTGATTTACATTCCATGAATGGTATTAAACTTATGTCATCAAGTATGTGACTTGATAGTAAAACCATAAGTGTTATAATACTATTCTAGACTGTCCCTATTCAATCATTATTGGTGGAACAATAATGAATTAAGGCTAGTATGTGTTCTGATTGATGATCATGTTTTATTGATCATGGATATGAGATATCAAATCAGAAACATAGATATATGTTAGAGAACATATATTGGATCGACCCAAAAAGAGAATAATACATGGTTTCATGTCATTAGTGATTCTCAATATAGTTTGACTTTAGTCCTTTGACCTGAAGTCATCATGGTTCCCTACATGAGGAATTCGGTGTTTTGATATTAGACTAAGTTATTTTTAACCGAATTACAAACAGTCTTATGTTGGACATCAAATGAATCATGCGGAGGGATGTGAATGACATAGATGGGATTTGTACCTCTCTTAAATGAGAGAGATATCATTTGGGCCTCTTGACAAGTGTGACTGAAGAAATGCATGGCCGTGCTCAAATGAATTGATGAAGAGTCATCAATGTCATTTGTTATAATCACTCAACTTGGGGATCAAGAAACTATGATTAATCAAAGGTTGACATGTACCATGCCTTATGATTAATCTTGATATCGTGTTACAAAAGGATGAGCTTATAACCCTGGGTTCCGGGTTAAATTGGATTATCGATCCTCATTTGATTTGGGTAGTCATAATGTCTTGCTAGAGGCCGCTTATGACTTATGGGCCTTGAAGTGTAATCAAGCCCATTGCCAACATCAAATGAGCCTACAGGGTCACACACAAAGAGTGATGTGATCTGGGCTTATTCTCTTGGGCCTAATTTATTAGGTATTGAATAAATATATTTAGATATATTTATTGGGCTAGATTGAATTAAGTTGTCGGGCTTTTATTATATATGATATAATGGGCCGAAACTTAATAGAGCCTGAATGAGATTAGGGTTTCTCTATAAATAGAGAAGCTTAGGTCTCATTAGGTTAACGACACAATTGTCAGGAAACCCTAGCCGCCATCCAAGAGAAAGATCGTGCGCGGCGTTGAAAGGTTTTCAGGACGTGCTAGCACACTACTGACCATGACCCGGATCGTGCATGCTCGTGTGGATACCGGTAGAGGGCATTAGCGATTTGCAGTGTCTTGGAATCTGAAAAGAAGCAATCCACCCACAAAAATAAGGTATTTTCGTTAATCCTCGTGTTTTCGATTATATGTGATGTTTTTGTATGGTCTTTTTCGCAGCGTATTGTGAATACTCGGACCGTACGCGATCCAACAACAAGTACTCTTTGCGAGCCTCTTCAGGTCTCTACAACCAGTATTCTTTCACACTTAGCCTCTGTAGGCTATCTGCACAACTTTTTCTAAGAAAAGTGTTTGCACACTTGTTACAGTAAAATAGCTCTCAGCTAATTTGAACAGAATGCCTTTTGCTAAGTTTTGATCACTTTTTCTAACTTTGGCTAACTTTGCAATCTTCGACTTCGACTTGTATTTATATCCTTTGTCTCCAACTGCTTCTTGATTCTTGTTTCTTGAATCTTTAAAGAAACGGTTATTCATTGAGTTACAGAATTAACTCGAATCGACTCCTTCGCCTTCTTTTGAATTACGCATCTATTTTTCTTTATGCGTATTTTATAAATCATGCTTCCTGCGTCTGCGTCTGCGTCTTTTTTTACTTAAATCAGGTATGCCTTTTCTTCGTCTATATCTGCTTTTCTTGTTTAGCGTCTTCGCTCGCTTTACTATTTGCATCAGCGTCTGCGTCCTTTCTTAGAGTCTGATCTCTTATTTTCTCATCTGTTTCTCTATTTATCATTAAATCATGTTCCTTTATACATTTTTGACTTTTTCTATATGACTTCGCTTTTGTTTTTCTTTTATTTTGCTCTTTTGTTATACATCAAAATCATATCTAAGTAAAGTCATTTGGACTTAACAGTTTTGTTTTATTTTCTTATTTGAAACCAAACCAAACCCCTCGCTAAAACCTAAACTTTGATTAATTTCATTTCAAAAGCTAACCGAACACTCTCCTTGGGATCGACCTAGACTTACCACTGCTATAATAGTAGATCTAGTTTACTTTGCGTATCGTTACGTTACGCTGCTATCAATTTCCAAAACACAAACTCCACTTCGATATGCCTCTTAAGTACCTCATAATCCATTTCACTGCTTTCCAGTGAACCTTTCCTAGATTTGACAAGAATCTACCCATCATTCCAACATCTTGAGCAATATCTGCTCTTGTGTGCGTCATTTCATACATTAAAGACCCTGTTGCAGATGAGTATGGAATAGAGACATATCGTATTTCTCCATTGCTATTGAAGGACATGCATGTTTACATAGCTTGAAGTGAGATGTTAGTGGCATACTAACTGACTTGGCATGCTTTATATTAAACCTTTTTAGCACTTGTTCAATATATCTATCTTGAGATAACCATAATCATGCATCCTTCCTATCTCAGGTTATCTCTATGCCTAAAATTTCCTTTGTAAGTCCTAAATCTTTCATATAAAAATATTTAGGCAAGTCCTTCTTCAAATTTTGAATTCCACCAATTTCCTAATCCATAATTACCGTATCATTAACATAAAGAAGAAGAATGATGTAGTTCTCACCTAAGAACTTCTTAAAATACATTCAAGCATCAACATAAGTTCGTTTGTAACCATGATCCATTGTAAAGAAGTCAAACTTTAGATAATATTGCCTTAGAGCTTGTTTTAAACCATATAGATTTTTCTTCAAATTGCAGACCAAATTTTCCTTGTCTTTAGCTTTAAAACCTTCTTGCTGCTCCATGTATATATATCTTCTCTTCCAAGTTTCCATACAAGAAGGCTATTTTAATATCTAATTGTTATAGTTTAAGCTCCAAACAGGTAGTTAAACTAAAAAATGTTTGGATTGAGGTCATCTTGACTACTGGTGAAAAGATTTCATCAAAGTCTATACCTTTATTTTAACTAGATCCTTTCACTGCCAGCATAGCCTTGTGCTTTATTGACTTTTTACCATCTCTCTTTATCTTAAACACCCACTTATTCTTTAATGCCTTTTAGAAGCTTTACAAACATGTATGTATTATTCTTCTTTAAAAAATCCAATTATTCCTTCATAACTATGAGCTAGAGATCTTTTCTTTATAAGATGCAACCTCTTACACATTCTTAGGCCCCCCTTAAGTAGTAAGTAGCAGGTACTTAGAACTTGGATACCTTGTGGAAGGCCTTTTCTCCTTTGTCGACCTTCGAAGCTGTGTTTCATCAGTTGTTGGATTAAATTGCTCCCCCTGCTCATTATCCTCAATGGATTCATTTTCAGTATTGTCTGGATGTGGTTCATGTAGCTTATTATTATAAGCTCATATGTATTATTCTTCTTCAAAAAATCCATATGTTCCTTTACAACTGTGAGCTAGAGATCTTTGTCTTTACAAGATACAACCTTTTACACATTTTCAGGCTCCCCCTAAGTAGTAAGTAACATGTATTTAGAACTTGGATACCTTATGGAAGGCCTTTTCTCCCTTGTCAAAGTTTGAAGTCGTGTTTCATCAGTTGTTGGATCTAATTGCTCCCTCGGCCCATTATCCTCAATGGATTCATTTTCAGTATTGTCTAGATGTGGTTCATGTAGCTCATCATTATTAGATTATATCTAATCACCACCAATATGTGTTTGGTCACATACTTTATCTTCTTCATGTATAGAATTGGCGAAGAGCTAACTATGCCATATGATGAGTTGCAATGTGATAATTTATCTCCACTTGAAAGATCAGTAAACTAACTCCAATATCTCATACTTCCTTGTAGATCTTTTCCTAAAAGGGACTTTATGTTTCTTTCCAACCAAATGATGATCATAAAGATTAAACGATTGTGAGTTTTAACTAGGATAAGGGATTTCCAACCAACAACTTTAATTCTTCTCACTTAGGGGTCCTAATCATCAATACCACAAATTTGGTGAAGTTTTATCTTCTTCTGTGTATACTTCTGTACCACTCATTTTTAAGTGTGTTTTATATATTAAGCATGATAACTCTCCTCGGGAAAATCGTTATTGTGCCTTTGGATAGTTTCCATGTACTATCTTGAAAGTGTGTTGAAATTCTTCTTAATCTAACATATTAGCTGATAACAAATTTAGTTTTAGATTGGGGATGTGTCATACATCTCTCAAGTTTAGTAAGCATATGACGTTTTTCTAAACTCGGATATTACCTATACCAACTATCTTGGAAAAAAAGTTCCCATCTTTACACTGCTTCTGTAGTTTGACAACTACTCCACCTTTAAAACACAATGATAAGATGTTCTGGGGTCAAGCAGCCATTTAGAACCAAAATTGTTGACATGGAAGTATTCACTAGTTATATAAACTAAGGACACCTGATCATCTATGCTTGAAGCTATTTTTGCTGTATTTTTATCATCACCATTGATAGATGCATAAGTTACTATACTTTTACACCCATATTTGATGTATCTTGCTTGATATTTTATACTTTTGTTATATTAATGTGCTTCAAGTGTGTTTATAGGTGATAATTGCCTTTATAGACTTAAAAGAGAGCAATTATGACAAAAACATGTCGTAAAACGAAGAATCAACAATTTTAAAGGAATGCACGATCATGATTCGTGACCCTACACTTTCCCATAACTGTGCACTTTTGCGATAACCAACCTAGAATTTCATATAAAAGCAACATTTCAGAGGCAATTGGAAAGGGGAAATGACATGCATCATTTTGAAAGATCTAGAGATGATTTTGGAGGCAAATTTGAGCTAGAGGAGTGGGAGACACAAAGATTTTATGAACATATCCCAATAATACAAGATCAGACATCTACATTGTTAAAAATACTCGATAGAGAACAATAACAAAGATTTAGTATTATGATTCCATTATTTTCTATTCAAGTTTATGCATATGTGTATCTGATTTTGTATTCGACAATATGTAACTAACCGTTTCATTAGTATCTAGGTTAGATGAACCCCATTTGGATATTTTAATATGTGTTGATTATTTTGTTAATGAAATTGATTGATTGATTATTACAATCCAATTATCTAATTTAATTTATGTTCTGGTAATCCAAAATATGATATCATAATATGATTTCAACATAGGGATTGAGAAATCCTAGGTTTGAATAGATTCGCAATAATTGGAAAGAGTTGATTGCAACCCTATATATAGGATCATATAAATCTTCTAGATTAGGGTCAAACCTAATAGAGTGATTCATAAACAGTAACACAATTCTATAAAATTGAACCTGATTAATTCTATTATAAACTTTAGGATTAGTTATTAGTAGACTCAAGGTCAACTACTAGTATACCTTAGGAATCTCCACAGTCCAACTAATCAACATCACAATTGCCTTACAAATGATCAATCAATTAAGGGTTAAGGGGATTTGAAATCTAGATACTAATTACTTGATATCAATAATTTCCTAGTGCTTACTAAATTCTCTGTTCCATTTTGTTTCTTATTTTATTTTACTTTCCTTAGTTTTAGTTTCTTTTCATTAAAAATAAAAAAGCAATCCTTAGGCTAAATAATAGGGGAAGGGTAAGTACTAGTATTCATAGTTTTCATGGGATCGACTTATATTTACTAATACTAGCTATAGCTATGTTGTACACTTGCGGTTATCACATAATTAACTAATTCACAAATTAGGTCAATCAACCATCATTATGACGATCTTACTTTTTCTGATCTCTCTTCCACCTATAGCGGAACCTCTTAATGTGTCCTAGCTTATTGCACTAATGACATATCTTTGTCACTTCTGGACTTTAAATGGTTCTTAGACTTGCCACGACATTTGAGACCCCTAATTTTATTCCTTCCCCTACTTTATGTCACGAATGCTTGCACGTTGTCAACTCCAATCTCCTTTATTTTGATTTCTTTATTATATATACTCTCTTTGATTACATCAAAAGAGAGCTCACCTATAGGAGTTGAGTTGCTAATTATCACCATTAGTGTCTCCCAGCTATTTGATAACAAAATCAATAAGAACAAAGCTTGAGCTCATAATCAAGAATGATTTCATTGTATTAAGCTTGTTAATTATGTCCTTGAAACACTTAGATGCTCTGACATTGATTTCCCATCTTTCAATTCAAGTTCACAAGTCTTTTATTTAAGGAGTCCTTATTATAAGGAGTCTTCTTTTGATGTAAACCTTCTAACTTCTTTCATAGCTTAAAACAATCTATTTCTTGAGACATATGGATAAATATGTTGATAACAATTCATTGCCTAATAGTGCCCAAAGTTTTCCACTTCATTTTTTTCCCACTTTCTATCTAATATCTTTTCAGGTTTTAAAGAAAAATCATCCTTCACCCCTTTGTCCACCTCAATAAGATCAAATAGATCCTTACAATACAGAAGATCATCCATCATGGGCCACCAAATTGAGTAATTTGATGATGTTTACTTAACTATAGAGTTGTTTCCACCTTCTATTATGTCAACTCTTATGCCACTTATAAAAGGAAAATAACACAACTCTCTAAAAATTCAATCAACTATCAATGACAAGAAACTCTTCAATTTGTAGCAACAAACAATATAAGAATAAAAAAGTTAACAATGAAACAAACACCAATATTTACGAGGAAAACCCTTCAATGTAAAGGAAAAAATCATGGGAAAAACTGACAAGCAAATCTACTATACTCAATAAAGATTTACAAATAAAAGTTGATCGCTCACCCTACATCAACAAGTTCTCTCATAATATTTCAGTATTGAAAGCAAAGTTGATATCACAATCAATAATGATTTAAACCAATCCTAAAACTAATCAAGCAAGGATGAGGCTATAACATTATTTGCCCTCATTATGTTTTTTCTCACTTTCGGACATTATGGTTGCACTCTCTACAAAAATATACATATTTTCTCATTTATATCATAAAATATAAGTTTTTCTACACTATACACAATCCTTTATATGGTCGTATAAGTGACAAAGTATCTTTAGCATCAGCCCACTTATAATTGTACATAATTATTAAGAGTTACACAATCTCCACGCATAGTCGTGCATCTTTATATAGGCATGTATATGACCATAAATGTCTTTGATCTTCACACATTCCTTCATATGTTTACAAAACCTCACACAATTGATCCATGTGAGCATGTAGCACTCCACACAATTGTGTATCTCTCCAGAGGAGATTTTTCCTTCTTGTCTTCACTTGTTAATCATTATCACAAATCATAAAAGCGTTTATAATCAACGAAAATCTCAAAATAGGCTTAGACACTCAACACTATGTGCATTTCTCTTCTTATCCATTCATGTTCAATAGTTCTTATTCCTGATTTACATACAGTTGGAAATATTTTTACTGGAGATGATATGTAAACACATGTATTTGCCTAAGAAGTCCTTTTTATTGTTTAATATTTTAATTTTCAAGTTAATTTTTTTCATTACGTTACTTTTAATGTTTCCCAGTGCCATATGCTTTGAGGGAAGAGTAACAAAATGGCTTAGGAAAAAGGGAGGCTAAAGATTTAGTTGTAAAACTACTTTTCTGATTATATAAGAACTAATATTTTTCTTAAAAATAGCTAGAAATTGAAACTATAAATAGTGTGGACTATAACTTGTATTTTAAGCTTGTAAGCGGGTTCTATAAAGCAAATTTTAAGGTTATAATAAAGTTCTAGAAAGAAAACTATCATATATGTGAAGTTGACATAATTACTACCTCTTAGGAAGTTTCAAATATTATGTTTTTCCCTGTTGTAACAATTTTGAGGTAGATAAATATTTTTTAATGTCAACCTTATGGATGTTTATATTTTGGATCTTGAGGATAAGTATTGAGTCTTTTGATTGTTGTCCTTAACTTATGATAAACCATCTTGTTCTTCACTGTCACTTGAGCATACTGAAAAATAATTATAAGAAGAGCATCAAGAAAGAAGCTTGCCAAACAATCTTAAATATTACTACTGCAAACATATCTCAGATACAGGTTAGTTTACTATCGTTTCAAAAAGATCAGTAGTAGAGCTTTGTCATCATTCAATATGTTCCTAAATATTTCAAGTGTATAGATGATATCCTAACCAATGTAACTAGTTTGTCAAAGTTTGGACTATGGTTTCCAATATTACACAGGATATAATGGATGCTACTATTGTTTCTCCCATTTGTCCAATTACTTCAAAATGCTAAATTTGAAATCAAGAAAGTGGTTGTTTGGGTAATTTCAAATGCAACATCTGGAGTTGCCCATGAACATATTAAATATATTGCCCCTTCCATAAATATACTATAGAATCTTGATATTATGATCATGACACATATACTCTTGATCCATGTGTTTATTTAAAAGATATAGTTTTATCATGTTATGCTCTAATATTTTTGTAATTTGAGTGTGTACGTTATAATTTGTAATTTGATTTGTTATTTATTGTTTTATCTATAAGAATTGTTCAAGTTTTCATTTATATCTTGTATATGAACAAATGATGATCCTTTATATTCTTTTGTTGATATAATTTAATGATATTTATATAATTTTACTTTAAATGTAGCAAATACTATATAGCTATGAAGACAAAAAGTGGCAAAAAATTATTAACTATTTTTATTTTGTAGTCAATCCTTTGGGACCAAATTTTTTCCCACTGACATTCAATTTTTAGCTACATTTTCACAATGTTTTATCTCTGAAAATTTTCATAGCTAATACTTTTTGTCTATAACTTTTGAAAATGTTGCCTATAAATTTAAGCTACGGGGAATTGGCAATGATTTGTGTTATGAAATAAGAACATCAAAAATAACTATAGGTGACGTTTTTGAAACATTTAGCTAAGGTTTTTTTTTTGCAATCAATACTTTACTTTGTTGTAGTGAAACTTGACTAATCACACACTAATCATAGTTAATGCCCAACATCATATAGTCGGTGTCATGCTACAACAATTTGTCATTGTATTCAAATGACAATCCAAGCCCCCACACCCTGCAACGAACCAACCACCTACTAAAGATACCATATTCCTTGACATGTCATTCATTCTATGTATTGTTACTCCCCCAAAATAGAGAATGAGGTCATGTTCACGTTAAAAATATAATTTGAACTTTAGAGTTTCTAGAGTCTTTTGTAAAATATATTTTTGTTATAGAATTACAATGTATAGCTAGGATTTATTTCGTGAGCACTAGATTTTTCTAAAGAGCATTTAACAAGTTAGTAAGGTAGAAAGTTGTTGGGAATTTAAGTAGTAGTTCTAAAGTAATCCTAAGATCCTTATAAATATCTCTTGTACCAAACCTTTTATGCAAGCCAAAAAATTTGAGTGACATATTCTCCTCTCTAATTCACTCTTCCACATCCCAAAAAAGTGGTATCAAAGCTCGGTTAGTTTAGAAAAAATTTAGAGTGTGCGTTAAAAAATAGACTAGGTAAGTTGTGAGAAAAAGAGTAAGAAATAAACAATTTTGATATGGTTTCATTCTAATATCCTTGTCTTACAAACGATAACTATGAGAATTCATGTCTTCAAATGAAAGCCTTGCTAGCCTCATATGATCCATGGGAGATAGTAAAGAAGGGGTATAAGAAGCCACAAGATGAAGGAGCTTTGTCTCAAAATGCAAGAAACGAATTGATGAAGACAAAGAAGAAGGATCAATAAGCCCTCACTATCATCCACCAATGTTTGGATGATCCATTGTTTGGAAAGGTGGCTGATGTAACTACCTCAAAAGAAACCAAGGAGATCTTACAAAAGTCTTTCCAAGGAGTAGAGAAGGTAAGTAAGGCTTCAATCTTTAAGAATGGATTTTAAAGCAATGAAGATGAAGGAATCTGAATCAATTTTGAATTATTGCTCAAGGGTGAAGACAATAACAAATCAAATGAAGAGATCTAGAGAGATGGTGGAGGAAGTTCTTGTGATGGAGAAGATCGAACTCTCACTCTCATTCCAAAAATTAACTTTATGGTGTGCTCTATTGAAGAATAAAAAAATTTGGAGATCATTATTGAGCAACTAAAGGGATCCTTGCAAGCTCATAAAAATAAGATTAATAGAAGACAATGAGAAGTATTGGAGCAAGCAGCTCTCAATGCCAAGGCCTATTTGAAGGAAAATAGAGGAGAAAGTCAATAAGGTCATGGACGAGGAAGAGGGCAAGGTCATAGACTTGGCCAACTTGGAAGAGGAAGAGGTATCCAAGACAAATTCAATGATGGGTTAAGAGATTTTCAATCAAGTAGAGGTTATGGAAGTGCAAGAGGTAGAGGACGAGGCCAAAATTTAAAGATAAATGAAATGAGGCATGAAAATTCCAACACTGAGTGCTACAATTGTCACAAGTTTGGCTATTATTCTTAGGAATGTCATAGTTCCTTGAATAATGGTAAGGCAAAGGCTAATCTTGCAAATGGTAAGGAAGAAGATGAATCAACTTTGTTGCTAGCACTAAAGGATGGAGTGAAGGATAACAAGAGCTCGTGATATTTAGATTATAGTCAACCATATGTGTGGACTAAAGATAAAGTTTGTGGAGCTTGATAAAAATACACGAGGCAACATGTCTTTTGTAGATTTATCAAAAATTCAAATTAAAGGAAAAGTTACAATTCTCATCTCTTCCAAAGATGGTAACGACAAGCTTGTAAATGATGTTTATTATGTGCCCAAGCTAAAGAGTAATATTTTAAGCTTGGGACAACTTTTGAAAAAAGGGTATGATATTAACATAAAAAATAATTATCTTTGTCTTCGAGATCAAAATGGTACATTAATTTCCAAGGTCACTTGTCAAGGAATAGGATGTTCGAATTAAATCTCAAGATGCTAAATGTAAATTGTTTGAAGGCTACAATAAAGGAGGAAGCATGGCCTTGGCACATAAGATTTGAACACTTGAACTTTAGTGTCATCAAAGACATAGGAGAGAAGAAGATGGTGAAAAGAATTCCTTTAATCAACCATCCCAATCAAAATTGTGACATGTGTCTTCTTGGCAAGCGTGCAATGAAGAGTTTCCCAAAGGAGGCTACGTTAAAAGTAACCAAGCAACTCCAACTTTTACGCACCGATGTTTGTGAGCCAATTAATCAATCATCATTTAATGGAAACAAATATTTCATCCTTGTTATTGATGATTTTATTAGAAAGACATAGGTTTACTTCTTGAAGAAAAAGTCTAAAGCATTTGACATGTTCAAGAACTTTAAGGCTCTAAGGTATGATAAAGGAGGCTAGTTCACCTCAAGAGAGTTTAATGAATTTTGTGGAGCTCATGGAATTCAACAATCCCTAGATCACCACAACAAAATGGCATCACGAAGAAAAGGAATAAAATAATTCTTAATATGGCCCGATGTATGTTAAAGGCTAAGAATATGCATAAGGAGTTTTGGGCTAAAGCTATCTCTTATGCAGTTTATATATCTAATTGCTTAGCAACATTAAGCATTAAGGATTGTACACTACCAAAAGTATGTAGTGGACACAAGCCTATCGTGAATCACTTGAGATTGTTTGGGTGCATTACTTACAAGCACATCACGTAACAAGAGAGAAATAAGTTTAATGATAGAAGTATCAAACACGCCTTTGTTAGCTATGACACAAACTTAAAAGGTTATACAGCCCAAGCAATGGTAAAGTAGTGGTGAGTCATGATTTGGAATTCATTACAATGACAAGGTAATGGTGAGTTGCGATTTGGAATTCATTAAAGATAGAGCATGGAATTGGGAAAGAAAAGAAGAAAGCAAGTATCTCTTCATTCCATACTTTGTTGAGGAAGAAGAAGAAGTCACAACGCTAGCATAAGTTGTAACTCAACCTCCATCACCCACTCCCAAAAATCAAGCTGAAAATTTAAATGAAGGACTAAGAAGAATGAGAAGTCTTGAAGATCTTTATGATGAAACCGAAGAAGTAACTCTTGATTTGTATTGCCTCTTTGTAGACGATGAGCCATTAAGCTTTGAAGAAGCCATGAAAGACAAAAGATGGAGACAAGCTATGGATGAGAAAATCAAGTTGATTGAGAAGAATGATACTTGGGAACTAACAAATCTTCCCAATAGTCATAAAGCCATAGGAGTTAAAAGGGTTACAAGGTGAAGAAAATTACAAAAAGGAGAAGTGGTAAGATACAAAGCAAGGCTCATTGCAAAAGGCTACAAAAAAAGGTATGGCTTTGACTATAAAGAAGTGTTTGCCTCAGTTGCTACATAGAGACTATTCAACTGCTTATCTCAATGGTGACTCAAATGGAATGGAGAATCTATCAACTAGAAGTGAAGTCGACATTCCTAAATGGTTATCTTGAAGAAGAAGTTTGCATTGAACAACCACTTGGATATTTAGTCAAAGACCATGAAGACCAAGTCTTGAAGTTAAAGAAGGCATTATATGGATTAAAACAAACACCAAAGGCATGGAATAGTCAATTTGGCAAGTACTTTCAAGAACATGGATTTTTACGTTGCCTTAATGAGTATACTCTCTATATGAAGGCCTATGATAATGGAGACATATTCTCCTTTACGTGGACAATCTCATCTTTACAGGCAACAATCTGAGAGTGTTTGAAGAGTTCAAAAAGGAGATGTCTCGTAAGTTTGAGATGACCGACATAGGGCTCATGTCCTACTATTTAAGCCTAGAAGTGAAGCAAATAGAGGAAGGAATTTTTATCTCTTAAGAAGGATATGCAAAAGAAATATTGAAAAAGTTCAAGATGCTTGATTCAACCCCGTGAACACGCTCTTAGAGTGTAGAATGAAATTATCAAAGTTTGAAGAAGGCGAAAAGGAAGGTCCCACTTTATTCAAAACCTTTGCAGAAAGTTTGAGGTAATTAACATGTGAAGGAATTTATGAACAGATCATATGCCATAGGATTGATTATATATGCGTGGAAAACAAAACATACTTGTCTCGATGATTTGTTAGTTTCCACCGATTAAAGAACGCAGAATTCTTCTCTTTAGAAGTTTTCCAAGCAGCAGTTTTCGATCGGACCAAACACACACATTCATACGTCTTCAAACCGTTGTTTGTGACTATATATACTTCATCTATGAATAACTACCGATGGTTGTTATTCACGCCAGATGATGAACATTTGACCCATCATGGGTGCCAAACGGCATCATCTCCCACTCACACATGATGGGTTTAAAACAAAACTCTGCAGTACTCATACTCGTTCAATAACCGAAGTGACCAACGATCTGACGAGTACATAGTCACATATCTGTTAGGAGTATATGACATCTCGATTAACAAATTGATCCTAGGACTTATTTGTCCTTGAGTAGAAATTGTATGCTATACCCTAGGTCATATCTCACATTTGCATTTTCCTTTAATCTCATTTAGTTTCTTTAAGTCATAACTATATTCAAGTTCTCTCATAAAGAGATGATGGACATCTATGAATACTTTTCATGATTCATTGATCTAAATTAAATGACCTTCCTCTGTCTTCAATTCTCTCTTGAATTAAATTTAATTTGCTTTCCTAGAATTATTCCATAGGATTGTATCTTGCATGATCTTTTGGCAATAACCTAAAGTAACAAACCTTAAACTCAATTCGCAAGAATGAAACAAGAGTCATAAGGGTATATTATGAGGTTTTTCCTAAACCTCAAGGGTCTCACACAATGTAAGATGAGATCGTGCGACTTACATTAACCCCTGTTTGTGGTCAGTTATACGCACATGGTACGAGTCATGTGCTACGATATTTACCCACTTCGTTTGACTTGAACATTTTTTATTCAAGAAATACCGTACAGATGATAGTTCAAACATACTCAATGTTTAACTTGAGTTCACTTGTCTACTCACCAATTTATTCAGAACCCACATCTGGCAACGTAAGACAGATATAATGCTTAATAAATCATTTTGAACCAATTTCCTTGCGGCATCTATGGTTTAAGTGTCGCGCTCTCAATTATCACCTAGATAATAAACTTTAAACATGCCTCATCTCTAGCGACCATAAACGCTAGAGGTGATTTCCCGTGTGAGAGGGTCAATCTATAATCTGTCTCATATACTTAGGATTCATCTCAAAAAATATATTTATACACAAAACACATATATTCATGAATCAAATGATACACAATGTATAATCTTCATAATACATTATATCCAAACAAGTGACATTAGACTAAGTGAACATACATTGAAAAATGTTTTATCAGTACAATTCAATATCTACGCAGTCCTAGTGACTTTACATGCCCAATAAATACATCTTTAGAAATTGGCTTTGTCATTGGGTCTGCTATCATATCTCGCGTAGATATATATTTCATTGTCACTTCTCCTCATGCAACTATATCTTTCACATAATTATACTTGGTATCTATGTGCTTTGTCTTACAATGAAATTTGGGGTTTTTAGTATAAGCGATTGCAGCTTCACTATCACAGTTGATAGTCACTTGATTGATTTCGCTTTTAGTGACTCCCAAATGCACAAGGAATCAATGAAGCCACACAGCCTCTTGTACTGTAGTTGAGAACGTTATAAATTCAGCTTCCATTGTGGATAATGCAACGCAGGATTGTTTCTTACTTTTCCATGATATTGCTCCATGGTTTAGTAAGAATACATATCCTGAGGTAGATTTTCTTTCATCTAAATCTCCTCCCCAATCTGCATCTGTATATCCTTGTATACATAGATCATTTCCTTGATAACATAATGCATAGTCCACGGTTCCTTTCAGATACCTTAATATTCTCTTTACTGCTTTCCAATGTGCTTGGCCTGGATTTGACTGATATCTGCTTACCATCCCAACAGCATAACAAATATCTGGTCTTGTACACATCATTGCGTACATAAGACTTCCAACTGTACTAGTGTAGGGAGCATTCTTCATTTGTTCCCTTTCTTGTGGCGTTGACGGGCAATTTCTTTTACTAAGGCCTTCATTTTTAGCAATAGGATTATCAATTGGTTTGCAATCTTGCATACGGAATCGTTCAAGAATTCTTTGAATGTACATCGCTTGTGAAAGCGATAACAATTTCTTTGAACGATCTCTTGAAATCTTGACTCCAAGAATGTATGCCGCTTCACCCATGTCTTTCATTTTAAATTCAGATGATAACCATTCTTTGATTTCCGTAAGAAACACACAGTCATTACAAGCAATCAATATATCATCTACGTATAAAGATAAAATCGCAAATTTATCTTTGGATCTCTTAACATACACACAATGGTCTTCATCGATCATTTGAAAATCATACGAAATGATTACGTTATGAAAACAAATATACCATTGTCTTGAAGACTGCTTCAGGCCATAAATTGATTTTAATAAACGACATACTTTATTTTTATGACCTGCCTTGATGAAACCTTCAGGTTGTTCCATATAGATTTCGTCATCTAATTCTCCATTAAGAAAAGAAGTTTTTACATCCATTTGATGTAATTCAAGATCCATACTGGCTACTTGTAACATCCCGTTACTGTTAGCAAGGGTATTTTGGTAATTGGGACGGACTGATAAGTTTCAATGCATTCACTGATTGAACATGTTACTGGCCTTTAATCATAGAGGAACAGGTTTCTTGCATATGCATTTATTCATAGGTACATGCATTCATGATTTTTTGGCATTTTAATTGTGAGTATGAATTTATTGGATTGTGAACTGGAAACTGACTGGATCGTGATTAATTGAGAAATTAGGAATAAGTGGGCTCGAATGACTGATTTAGAATAGTTTGAGAGTGATTGGCAATTGATAGTGGCTTATAGGAAATTTTCTAGAAATTCGGGAGAAAAAGCCCCGACAGACCGATTGACCGTATGGTACTGAAAGAATTGTCCAATGGCGATGGAAAAATTAGAGTTATACTGTTAGGAAATTAAAATGTTGAGCCATTGAAATTTAGAGACTGAAATTTGAACTGATTTGGAGACTTATGTCTATAAATACTTAGGTTTGAAATTTGGGGATTTTTACCCTAAAGCTTTAGCATTTCTTCTTCTCTTCTCCATGGTGATCTTCGATCCCTCCCATCGGTGAGGTTCTTCGATCTTTCCTTGTGGTTTTCTCCTCATTGTGCAAGGTTAACTTGTTAATTGCGGTTGATGAAGGTTGAGAAGCTTTGAGAGTGGTTAATCATTGATCTTGAAGAATTTTAGGGTTTACGGAGATTTGAGGGATTTGTGGAATTTGATCTTCGATTGGTAAGTATTTATGGCTTTAATGTTGTTATTAATGGTTAGTTGTTACATTTATGGCATTTATTGTGTTTGAATGGGTAGTTCGGAGTGTTTATTACTGGTTTTAGAGAGAGAAGAGGAAAAGCGATCGGAGAAGGCGGTGGCGCGACCCGCGCGTCATGACGTCTGGCGCTTGACCTCGCCGACGACGAGTAACAAAAGTGCTTGCCGTGGCGAAGCGCGAGACGCCTTGTGCGGCGCGTGGTTTCACGCCACGTCGAGTCGCGAAGAGGATGCACGTCGCGTCGAGCGTCCTTCACGCCGCGACGAGCGACCTTCTGTACGTCGTGGCGAGGGATGTAAGTCGTGGCGAAGAGCAGTTTTCTGATGGATTGATTTTTAGTTTATTGGGTATAATTTATGGTATAAACCTCCGATTGAGGTGATTCCTGATTCGTTGCGAACTAGGGAAAGAGGTCTTCAATTGAGGAAATTTATGAGAGTCAGAATTTAATTTAAATGGTATCGATTCATAGAGAATAAAGTCAATTATGGTTCCTATAGTGACCTAAGTATTGAATTATGATAATTGGAGTTTTAATTGGGATTTTCAATAGAGGTTTTGACCTAATGGATATGGAATTGCTATGGGGTATATGAATCAAGGAGATTGAACTGAATTTTAGGATTTGAATCAAATCAGTGTTGATCCAATTGAGTGAAAAGATAGAATTGGGCGTAAGATATCAAAGATTGGGTTTTAAGCGGAAATCGTGAACATGCATTGTACATATTTCCTTTGAGACATATGCATCATTGAACTGTTTTGGTGAGCATCTAGTAATGGGGATTTATTTAAGCATTATAGAGGCATCGTTGGACCGTCATTCCACGGACATTCTTTGGAACTTCGAGCGATGCTTCGGAAGTTCTGGTGAGTAACCTAGTTGGTTTCTCAAATTCCTGATTGTCTAAATGTTCTATGTGAATTATTTGCCAATGTGAAATGCATGATTACTGAAATGTATATAATCGAATTGCATGCTTCTACTGTATGGGATTGGATTACTGCATGACATTGGGAATTGAAATACTGGGCTTTTATAGCCATATCACTGAATTACTGAACACTGCATTACATGCATAAAGGCATGATCAGATAATGAACATTGTGACCCAAGTCGCTAATATCACTGAATGAGCCTCGAGCTCTAACACTGTACTGACTGGGCCTCGAGCCCGAGGGGAGAAATCCTTGACGCGTCCACCTTTGAATCTTGAATCTTGTTGGCGCTTGGGCACAACATCAATAACTAGAAAAGAGTCATATATGCATTGTATACATGGTGATTGATTTGTGACACTTCTTGAATTATGTGATGACATGAGAGATTGCAAATTGTTACATACTCATGTAAAGCTGTTGCATATCATAAAATTGTTATATGATATTGTTAATTGAATATTCTTGTGCTATGCTATCTGTAATCTGCGTGTGCATGATTTAGAGTGAACCATCGATGATGGTTTCTCATTGAGTTCGCAAACTCACCCAAAATTGTATCTATTTTCGGGATGATAGAGTAGACCCCTAGCTCAGGAGATAGTCTTTTCTACCGTCTTGACGTCTTGTAAGAGAAGCAATAGCACCTGTGTCGGTCATTTGGGTTGGACTTTACGGATGACTTAGTATAGGCGCTTATACGGTTTCCTTTTGGGTTTTGTTAGGGGTGATAGACTTGTCTATTCTGCTATTGGATGACTGTATCAAGATTGCTATTATGATTTTAAAAATTTAGTGGTTTCTGATATTGTGATTTAATTATGGCGATGCCATGTGGACTATTAGCGGGAGTTTCTGGTAGTGCATCTTTATCGTGGGATACGTGTCGGAGCGACCTTCGGGCGTCCCGATATGTACCCTACGGTGAGGGGGCGCTACATTAGGTGGTATCAGAGCATGGTTTGACATCTTTTGGGATTAGTCAATTTTAGGCTTGAATTACCGTGAGAATAGCAGAACTGATCGAAAATTTCTTGTTTGTTTTAGGTCATCCGTTCTTGGGGATCGAGTTGAGCTACCAGCTGACCTGGAATCGGTAGGAGCTAGTAGGGAGTCCCCCATACCTCATTCAGAGGAGTTGCCTCCTCGAGTTCTTGTGAGACAGGAGCGGAGATATGATTGACTGCGTGGCGAGGGACCGTGATTTCTTTGGCGGCCACAGACCTGCTGAAGGCGAGAGATAACTAGAGAGGGGAGAGAGTCCTAGATCGGATGGATTGTGACTCGGATGGCGATTCGACTATGGGTTTCTCTTCTTGAGGTCCGGCATATCGGTGGTGGAAGATCATCCCGCGATACCACGGACCTTGTACTCTATCATGGGATGACTTTACGAGGGCCTTACAGGACAATTACATGCCCAAGGTCTATTTGGAAATGAAGATGCGGGAGTTTTAGAGTTGAGGCGAGGACGGATGTCGATGGCCGACTACGAGTCTTGATTCAATGGTGACGGGATGCGCTTCGACTCGATTACTCTTGAGGTGGCAGTGTCGGCGTTTGAGGCGGACTCAATCTGGAGATCCGTACTGATTGGCGAATCGATATGGGTAATTTCATTGAGCTAAGAACATTGCGGTGAGGATAGGCATTCTAAGGCGAGTATGGTGAGGCGAGTCGGGGGACGGGACCAAGAGATCTAGTGATAGCGAGGTAATGTTAGTAGAGAGTGCGATGGCGTCGAGCGGGCCCTTGGATCTGCGGGAGGGCTAAACGATGCGGTTATGGGCGAGAGGCGGGTTTACCTGGTGGTAGTGGCGGCGGCGATGTTAGAGGTTCGAGCGGTATTCGGTTTGCGAGCATTATGACAAGAGACACAGTGGAGAGTGTCGTTGGTTTTCTGGAGCTTGTTTGAGATGTGGCTCGATGGACCACCTAGTTAGGAACTGCCCAGAGACTTTGAGAGTCTAGTCTACTATGACTGGAGGATCAGGCAGTAATACCACAGTGTAGCAGAACCGTGAAGGTGGATCGGGATGGAGAGACCGGCGGAGGGTCCGTAGTGAGGCGGAGGGTGCGGCGGCGGACAACAGTCTCGAGCGAGGTCATGCCATGACTCGGCGGGAGGCCAGATTCCCGGATATTGTTGCGGGTATGCTTCTGATTTCTTGTTTTGAAGCATATGCATTGTTGGATCCTGGATCCTGGATCCACTCATTCTTTCATTGCACCGCATTTGGCATGTAGACTGCATGGGGATAGAGAGAGGTTACAGTATGGGTTAGAGGTGAGTACACCTCTAGGTAGTACGTCTGTATTGGGAGAGGTCTGTTTAGGGTGTTCGGTTCAGATCGATCGAGCAGCTTTGAGTGCCGATCTGATCATTTTACCTCTGAGGGAGATTGATGTGATATTGGGGATGGACTGGCTGACTGCGCATAGGGCTATTATAGACTGTTATACCAAGGAGGTTGTGTTAGAGTCTCCTGGTCAGCCCAGAGTGGTGTTTCAAGGAGTTAGTCAGGCAATGCCAGCGAGGATGATTTCCTTCCTGAGTGCCCTGGGTTGATGCAGGGGGGTTGTGAGGCCTATCTGCCTCACGTCGTGGATTCTAGAGTCGAGCAGAGATTGCAAGATGTTCCCGTAGTCAAGGAATTTTCAGATGTGTTTCCCGAGGAGTTACCAGGATTGCCGCCAGAGCGGGAGACAGAGTTTGAGATTGATCTCGTTCCTGATACCGCTCCTATATCGATACCTCCGTATAGGATGGCACCGGTGGAACTAAGGGAGCTTAAGGCTCAGTTGTAGGAGCTTCTAGATAAGGGGTTCATTAGATCGAGTGTTTCGCCATGGGGAGCTCCGGTACTGTTTGTGAAGAAGAAGGACGGGACTCTGAGACTGTGTATTGATTATAGGCAGTTGAATCGGGTGACAGTGAAGAATAAGTATCCACTGCCTAGGATTGACGACTTATTTGATCAGCTGTAGGGAGCTCAGGTGTTCACCAAATTGGATCTGAGATCAGGTTATTACCAATTGAGGATTGCAGAGGCTGATGTCCCTAAGAGTGATTTCAGGAGTAGGTATGGGCATTTCGAGTTCCTAGTGATGCCGTTTGGGTTGACTAATGCTCCGGCAGCCTTCATGGCTTTGATGAATAGAGTTTTTAGCCTACTGGATCGGTTAAGTGATAGTGTTTATTGATGATATCTTGGTTTATTGAAGACTAGGCAGAACCTGTTGAGCATCGAGGATTATTACATGGGTCATGAGAGAGATAGTTGTTTGCCAAATTAGCTAAGTCGAATTTTGGCTTGATGAGATTGTGTTTCTGGGACACGTGGTGTCGGCGAGGTATCGGTGGATCCTCACAAGATAGAGGCAGTTATGAGTTGGGAGGTTCCTAGGAATGTGCCCGAGTTGCGGAGTTTCTAGGATTAGCGGATATTACGGAGGTTAAATCGAGGGTTTTCGTTGATCTCTTTGACTTTGTGGCTGTTGAGGAAGAATGTGTCGTTTAGATGGATTGAGGAGTGCCATAAGAGCTTTGAGGAGCTGAAACATCGGTTGACTACTGCACCGGTGTTAGGCATTCCGTCCGGGACTGGAGGTTTTGTAGTGTACAGTGATGCCTCGCACCAGGGATTGGGTTGTGTTTTGATGCAGTATGGGAGAGTGATAGCTTATGCCTCGAGACAATTGAGGTCTCACGAGGTGAATTACCCGGTGTATGATTTGGAGTTAGCTGCAGTTGTATTTGCTCTGAAGATCTGGAGACATTATTTGTATGGGGAGCGTTCGGATCTTCGACCATAAAGTTTGAGGTACTGTTGAGTCGAGAGAGCTCAATCGGAGACAGAGGAGATGGATAGAGTTACTGAAGGACTATGACTGCACGATTGAGTATCATCCAGGAAACGCCAATGTGGTGGCCGATGCATTGAGTAGGAGATCGCATGGTAGTGCGGCTCAGATTCAGGTTTCGAGGTTGCCTGGTCTGATTCAGTTGAGAGCTCTTTGTAACATCCCGACCCTTATGGGAAGGGTATATGGGTCTATTTGGTCAGGCTAGTAATTTGCATTTCATATTTCTGAACATTTATTTGGACTCTGATTTATAGAGGACTGAGTCTTTTGGCATATGCACATATAGGTACATGCATTCATGACTTTTTCCCGGCATTTGATTGTGTTAATGATTTGAATTGTGAATTTGTGAGATAATTAGATTGGTTTATGATATTTTGGGAATCATGGAATAATTGGGTGTGAATAGTAGAATTGGAATTATACTAGAGTGATCATGAAAGTGACGATGAATGTTAGGAAAAGTTTTGGTATAATTAGGAGAAAATGTCGGATCAAAATTCTTGAGTGGCGGACCGATTATTTGAATAGGACGAAATAATTGTCTAATGATAATGGAAATGTAGAATTACGATTATTGAAATTAATTTGAGAAGCCATTGAATTTGAAGACAAATTGGATTGAAAATGATCGTGATCAGTGGTAGATTTAAATGTTTTGCGAGGAAAAGACCGAGAGACTTAAATGATTATCCTTTAAATGCCTTAGGTTTTTTAAATTGGAGAAAAAGCTTTCCTCTTCTCCTTCCTAGAGCACGATCGTTTCCTTCACCTTGACGATTTTGATCCTCCTCCACCCACGATTGTTGCTTGTTACTTCCTCTTTCTGTGCGTAGATGGCTTGATGCTTGAGGAAGATGAAGATTTGTTGAGTTTTAAGGGTGGAAATCGTGGGAGATAGAGGAAGGTAAAGGGAGTTGGACGATTTTCGGAAATCAGAGGATTTGAGTTTGTTTTGGTAAGTAAAATGATTTAATGTTGTGATTATTGTGTTTAAAGCATGCATAGGGGTTAATTGTTAAAGATTTGAGTGTTTAAGTTGGGTTTTAATTTATGGGGCATAACTAATTGTGTAGACCTCCTATTGAGGTGATGTTTGATTCGTTATGATCTAGAGAGCGAGTCTCGATTGAGGAAAAGAATGAGAGTTTGATTTCGGGTTTTAGAGATCTCATCTAGTGAAAGAAATTTATGAATGTGATTGTATTGCAACCTAAGGATAGTTTCCTGATAATTGGGTTTCAATTATGATATTTTCGAGTATGTGAATTCAGCGGAATTGGAGTCTTTAATAGAGAATTTGATTTAGTTCAAAATGAAAATTGGTTTTGAGATCTTGTGAGCTTTGTTTAGTGCATATGAATTGGCAAATGGAACTTATTGGTATAAACGAAATTGGTAAGTTCTACGGCGTGTTATTGAATCGAAATGAGTCGATATTGATCAAGTGAGTGAAAGTGAGATACAAAGTAAAAGAAAGTGGAAAGTGGGAAATGGTACCGGGAAAATCATGAATAGGCATAGTACATCTTTTATTTAAGGCATGTGCATCATTAATTATTTTTGACTGTGCATTTTGTAATGAATGAAATTATTGATTGTTATAGAGCCGATGGATCGATAATCCACGAGACGATCTTTGGAGCTTCGAGCAACAACTAGGAAGTTCGTGTGAGTAACCTAGTTGGTTTCTCGACTTATATGTGTTTAATTGTATGTTTTTACGCCATGTGGAGTTAAGGATGGATATATGTGTGACTACTTTTGATTGATTTCTGGCCATGGGTGCTCGAAATATTGAATTGTGATATTGAAGTGTAAATAAGAATAGATGTGTATAAGTGCATTTGTGAATTGAATTGTAAATGTATTAGCGAAATGAATGAAAAGCGCGTATGATCAAAATGCGGACCAAAGGTCGAAGAAATGAAAAGTGATATCGGTTGGAAAGTGACATAAGCATTCATGCATAATTGAGCGATCGAGATAAAGATAGTTGTTGACCTAAGGCGCCATTTATCTTGAGCCGAGCTTTGAGCTCGAGGGGACTAGTGCATACCGGAGGGCTCTCCTATCCCTAATGTGAGTGGGCGATAGTGCATACCGGAGGGCTCTCCTACTAGCCAAAAATGCGAATCTCATTCTTGAGCGAGAGGAGTTAGTGCATACCCTGAGGGCTCTCCTACTCCCTAGACGCGTCCGATTTCTGATAAGTGATAGGCGCTCAGTCACAACAACGAAATGAAAATGGAAAAGTGTCACATGTGCATCATATATATGAATGATTAAATGCGATTTGTGTGAAAGGCAATACGCCTTATATGTGTGAAATTGGTAAAGCATGGATTAATTTGAGATAATGTGATATTATGAGAGACATGTGAATTGACTGTATATGCATGAGTTGGGTGAAGCATCAATGATGGTTTCTCACTGAGTTCGCAAACTCACCCAACATTGCAACTATTTTTCAGGAATCGAAGAGTACCCCGTTAGTAAGACGGGAGTATGTTTGCAGGATTCAAGTGAAGGTTAGAGTTCAGGTCGGGATCAGTTCGTATCTACATTGCATGTCTTTATTTTTGTAATAAAGTGTTTATTTGTATTTGTGATATTGACCTCAGTGGCTGTTGAAAATGGGTGTATTGAAATTGAATGTGATTGAATGAGTAACCAATTTGGGCATAGAATTCCGCACTTATGTTATAAAAAGTAATGTACCGATTTCTGAATGAGCGGTTAGCACGCCACCCTCGCGGGACACGGACTCGAATATCACTGTAGATGTCGGGTTCGGGTCTTGCGGGTGTGGGGTGTTACATTTGTGGTATCAGAGCCGAGAAGTACAATCTTACATAGGCGTTACGAAAATGTGTCAAGCTACATGCATTTAAGTCATGTCACGGCAGACAGTGACAACTGATCCCAAGTCTAGTATATGAGTCACATGTAGGAGCCTGTACCAATTATTTCAGTCATTAGAATTAGTGAGGAAATTGATGATATATCAGAATGGGATAAATGCCAGTTGTGGATACCATGAAATCGGAAAAAGGTATATGATTCGATTGGACAAATGAAGATTTAGTGTATTGGTATTAGTGGATACATTATGGAATGCGATATCCGGGTTATACCGGGGGTATATCCTTGAATGTGAAATAGATATGAATATGTTCTGGACTGATAGAGGAAATTAGAGCTATGATAGAGTACAAGTGTATAATGTGGATGAAATAAAATGTTATAATTGAGATTGATTACTGTGACGAGTGTTATGAAAAATAATTTATGACTGTGACTTGATTACGTTAGAGAGAAATTAAGAATGATGGTATATTTATGATGTTGATTTTTGAGTGTGAAAATATAAGGGTGCGTTGTAATAATGAAAAGATTGAAAGGTAAGACTATGATACTGATAAGTGAAACAGATGTTCCGGTTTAGTTGATTTGCCTAAGTGAATACACACCTGATTATGGGAGCCCCATGGTAAGTGAAAAATATTAACCAAAATTGCCTCATGTGTGTAGAGATGGCATGAGAAGTAAATTAAGGGATGATTGTAGTGTATAAAGTTCAATATAAGTTCGAATGAGAAAGGAAAGTGTTTATGATAAATCAATTGGGAAAGAAGGGAGACTGTTAATGGTGGTACCAAAAAGAGAAAGGTTACCTAGAATTAAATGTGATTAAAGAGTTCTTAGTAGTATAAGCTATTAATGGGCAAATTGATGGGAATACATTTTCAATAAGATGTGATGATTATAGTGATTTATTAGGAATGAATTAAAATTTGTTACATGTTGAGGACTTGATCGTGATATAATCCTCACGAGTGAGGATAGGTGCAAAAAGAGAGTATTGTGTATCCTTAGTGTAAGTGACTAATTGGTATATCGATGCAATGATTTTTGCTAGTACGGACCTCAATGAACAGTATTAAAAAGGATATTCTGATGATATGGATTGTGGCATAGATTGATCTACATGGGATATTGTGTATAGTTGAAAATTGAGTCCTTGTGGCATTGAGAATGACTGACAAGAAATGTGATGACTGTGATATTGAGAAATTTCATAAGTAGTATTGATGAAAATAGTAAGAAATCTACTTGTAAAGAAGAATTTACCTGAATTGAATTAAGCTGATCGAATGATTCAATTGAATAGTGATCAATATAAGGACAGTATAAAGATAAATTTGAAATGAATTACAAGTTAAATTTGGAGTCTTAATTCTAGCAGAGACTCGAGCGTAAGAGGTAGAAAAAGTTTTCATTATGATGATGAGATTAATCCAATTATGTAAGAGAATTACTGAACATTAAGGAAATAGTAATTGCGAATATGAGGAGAAAATAGATTCGTGTATGGTTTGTGTAATTATGTTCCGAAAATATGAAATTGATTTGATGAATGTTTAATTAACGCAGGCAGTGATCTATTGCTAATAAATTGGGTTATGTGGAGACATTAGGGTAAAAAGGAACATATGCCAGAATATGTTATGATGAAATTGAGAAATCGTTCCTCATTGGAGACTTTGATATTTAAAGAGTTATACAAATTGATCACGGGTATAAGGAATTTTGGATTGTAATTGTCCGAGATGACAATGCCCTAATAGTATTGTGCTACTGAAAAGTAAAGTGTCTTAAGTGCATTCAGATTGGAGAATGATTAAGATCATCGATGATTGATTTAATGCATTTGAAAAGTGAAGAAGATAAATCAGCACAGATGAGCAAATTGTATACTATGCGAGTTTCATAAGAGTGAATTTGACCTTGATCAAATAAATAGTGGATGAATGATTATTCGAAAATGGCACATTGACAGACCTAATGACAATAGGGGTATGGATACAATGTGAAATTGTAAGGGACTTATATATGTATACGGGATTTGGAGATTTTGCATTATATATTGAAATGTCCCAATAAAGGTTATACTGCAATCTGATGAAAGTGTGTAAAGTGATTTTTGTACCTTGGGACAAGTAAAACTTCATGGGTTGTATTGTGATTGATGATTTGAGATCTGTTGTAATGAGTGTTGCTCTAAAAGCTTGGAGATAATAATTGTACAGAAACAATTGAAGATGTCTACGAATGTGCAAATCAATAGTGATAGAGGTATTTGTGAATTTGAAAGATTTGAAAAGAATTAAGCGATTGAATAATTCAAATTATGCTAGTCATGAAATTAAATGGATTGAACAAGAAATTCAAATGAGATGATCGCAATTTGAGCGATAAGGTTTTGATCGTATGACTGAGTAAAAACTCGTCGAGCTAGCAAAAAGGGGCTAAAAGAAAGTATTATTTGTTATTGGAATTCCGAAACTGGTGTGTGTATTTAAAAAGTTTGGAAAAGACCAAATTAAGGTGTAGACATTTGCGAAAGTTATCGAGAAACTGTTAGAGAAATCGTGAGAAGCGATTAGAGTCTTATGGTTTAGTAAGAGTAAATCGAAAGAGGAATCAATAGTTTAGCGTAAAAAAAAATTGAATGGTTGTATGTGTGATAAACCAACAGGCTTGTCTGTTGGAATTAATTGTCAAATGAATAATTTGGGAATTTATAGGGACATAAATTGGCATATAGTATGAATTGATTGTAGCTATATCGATTGTTGCATTGGTGACACCATTTGAGCAGTGTATATGTTGAGAGTAAATGAATCTGTAATAGGGATTTAGAAATCAAAATTTATGACAATGTGATGAATTGATTGTTATTGAGGTGATTAGAATCTTATGAGATTAAGGTTTTATCACAAAAGGGACGTAATTTGACAAATGATAAATGAAATGTTTTGAAGTGTATCGCTTCGGCCAGATACACTTAGATAGAGACACAGGTGTAATGAAGGGAAATTAAATTCGATATGTAGTGATCTCTATGGGACTGTAGTGTGAATGGAACTACGAATTTGTAAACCTGTAAAAGATGTTTCAGATCTAAAGTGTTACTTGGACGGGATTAGGAAATATTGTTATGATCTGACATATATATTATCGATATCGAAAATGAAGAATTGTGAGTGATCTTGAGGAAACAATGAGACCGTGTATAGTTAGAGAAAAGATAAAGAGTGATTGATAGTATTGATTTCAGTTATTTGGCAGAAATTGACTATATAGTGAATTGAGTGGGAAACAGTATATAGTGATCGGAACAATTCCCCTGCCTCCCTGATCAATTGCACATGAAATTTTGAGGATGAAATTTTTGTAAGGAGGGGAGAATTGTAACATCCCGACCCTAATGGGAAGGGTATATGGGTCTATTTGGTCAGGCTAGTAATTTGCATTTCATATTTTTGAACATTTATTTGGACTCTGATTTATAGAGGACTGAGTCTTTTGGCACTTGCACATATAGGTACATGCATTCATGACTTTTTCCCGGCATTTGATTGTGTTAATGATTTGAATTGTGAATTTGTGAGATAATTAGATTGGTTTATGATATTTTGGGAATCATGGAATAATTGGGTGTGAATAGTAGAATTGGAATTATACTAGAGTGATCGCAAAGTGACGATGAGCGTTAGGAAAAGTTTTGGTATAATTAGGAGAAAATGTCGGGACGAAATTCTCCGAAAGTGGCGAACCGATTATTGAATAGGACGAAATAATTGTCTAATGATAATGGAAATGTAGAATTACGATTATTGAAATTAATTTGAGAAGCCATTGAATTTGAAGACAAATTGGACTGAAAATGATCGTGATCAGAGTGGTAGATTTAAATGTTTTGCGAGGAAAAAGACCAGAGACTTAAGTGATTATCCTTTAAATACCTTAGGTTTTTAAAATTGGAGAAAAAGCTTTCCTCTTCTCCTTCCTAGGGCACGATCGTTTCCCTTCCTGCTTCGACGATTTCTATCCTCCTCCACCCACGATTGTTGCTTGTTACTTCCTCTTTCTGTGCGTAGCTGGCTTGATGCTTGAGGAAGATGAAGATTTGTTGAGTTTTAAGGGTGGAAATCGTGGGAGATTGAGGAAGGTAAAGGGAGTTGGACGATTTTCGGAAATCAGAGGATTTGAGTTTGTTTTGGTAAGTAAAATGATTTAATGTTGTGATTATTGTGTTTAAAGCATGAATAGGGGTTAATTGTTAAAGATTTGAGTGTTTAAGTTGGGTTTTAATTTATGGGGCATAACTAATTGTGTAGACCTCCTATTGAGGTGATGTTTGATTCGTTATGATCTAGAGAACGAGGTCTACGATTGAGGAAAAGAATGAGAGTTTGATTTCGGGTTTTAGAGTTCTCATCTAGTGAAAGAAATTTATGAATGTGATTGTATTGCAACCTAAGGATAGTTTCCTGATAATTGGGTTTCAATTATGAGATTTTCGAGTATGTGAATTCAGCGGAATTGGAGTCTTTAATAGAGAATTTGATTTAGTTCAAAATGAAAATTAGTTTTGAGATCTTGTGAGCTTTGTTTAGTGCATATGAATTGGCAAATGGAACTTATTGGTATAAACGAAATTGGTAAGTTCTACGGCGTGTTATTGAATCGAAATGAGCCTATATTGATCAAGTGAGTGAAAGTGAGATACTGAGTAAAAGAAAGTGGATAGTGGGAAATGGTACCGGGAAAATCATGAATAGACATAGTACATCTTTTATTTAAGGCATGTGCATCATTAATTATTTTTGACTGTGCATTTTGTAATGAATGAAATTATTGATTGTTATAGAGCCGATGGATCGATAATCCACGGACAGTGCTGGAGCTTCCAGGCAACAGCTAGGAAGTTCAGGTGAGTAACCTAGTTGGTTTCTCAGCTTATATGTGTTTAATTGTATGTTTTTACGCCATGTGGAGTTAAGGATGGATATATGTGTGACTGCTTTTGATTGATTTCGGGCCATGGGTGCTCGAAATATTGAATTGTGATATTGAAGTGTAAATGAGAATAGATGTGTATAAGTGCATTTGTGAATTGAATTGTAAATGTATTAGCGAAATGAATGAAAAGTGCATATGATCGAAATGCCGGACCAAAGGTCCGAAGAAATGAAAAGTGATATCGAATTGGAATGTGACATATGCATTCATGCATAATTGAGCGATCGAGATAAAGATAGTTGTTGACTGAGATGCCATCTTGAGCAACCGAGCTTTGAGCTCGAGGGGACTAGTGCATACCCAGAGGGCTCTCCTATCCCTAATGTGAGTGGGCAGTAGTGCATACCCAGAGGGCTCTCCTACTTCCTAGACGCGTCCGATTTCTGATAAGTGATAGGCGCTCAGTCACAACAACGAAATGAAAATGGAAAAGTGTCACATGTGCATCATATATATGAATGATTAAATGCGATTTGTGTGAAAGGCAATACGCCTTATATGTGTGAAATTGGTAATGCATGGATTAATTTGAGATAATGTGATATTATGAGATACATGTGAATTGACTGTATATGCATGAGTTGGGTGAACCATCAATGATGGTTTCTCACTGAGTTCGCAAACTCACCCTGTTGGAGTTATGTAAATATAGTGCCACGGAAAGCAAGTGTATTTACATGTAACTTTATCTTCTTGATTCTGAGTTTTGTAATGAAAATATTTCTTATTAATAAAAAAAAGTTTGGTTTTATCTGTATGAGCATTATATATCTGGTCATAAGGTACCAAGATTCATTTGTAAGTAATATACATATACATAGAGATGTATGGGAAACATGTATATTATTAGAATCAGATTAATTGATTCACGTTGAATAATCAAGTTGGTCGTTTGATTATTGTTTAGATCTGTAGTGTTGCGATTTATCTCCATATAAGTAAAGGAGTTTACTTAAAGGGAATGATGAGTTTCATATCATGATAGTAGTAGACTATCGATAATGGCACTATTAAATGAATGCGGAATCAAGTATGTTTTCAAGAATAAAGTGGGTCGTTACTTTAATCTTAAAACATACAACTTAAGCATTCGCTTATTATGAACCACAATCTTGATGAGTGGTGAACTCATATGTTTCATTATAATTCTTGATATGATCGGAATGGATTTTACAGGTATTAATCCGATTATGCATGTTGGAATTATTAATTGAAACATGTATCGAGGAACATTCACTCGAATAAAGAGTTTATAGTGTTATCATCTCTTACAGATGTTTTAAGGAGATTTGGTGATTAAGCTGGCGCCAGATAGTTTGATGGACTAGCTACCCATCAAGTCTTAACACTAAGATGAGATCTTATGTGTTAATCACCATATAAAGTAAAATGAGAGATCTAGAAGGAAAAACCAACATAAGGGCAAAACGGTAATTTTACCCTTTGTTGTGCGGATGGCTATAATAAGGTTCTAAATAGGGTTTGCAATTGGACATATTCTCATAATATTTAATAATTCAAGAGTTTAACTAATTGTCTTTAGTGGAATGACATTTAGTTAATAAGCTAGAATTAATTCGATGAGATTGAATTATTTACGGCCTTATTGGAGCTT
Source organism: Erythroxylum novogranatense (assembly GCA_029891385.1). Lineage (NCBI taxonomy): Eukaryota > Viridiplantae > Streptophyta > Magnoliopsida > Malpighiales > Erythroxylaceae > Erythroxylum > Erythroxylum novogranatense. Next base: position 31,832,218 of record CM057226.1, on the reverse strand, counting down.
GAATTATCAAAGTCAATAAGATTCCCCATTTGGCTTTAAGGAAGGTTATCAAGCTAAGTAAGAAGTAGTTTGGAGGCTTTAGAAGTCTATAATTGAATGATGGGCTTATACTAATTAATGGTTAATTGGAAGCCCATATGTTCATTTAGAAATGGGCTTGTTTGGTTTAATGTAATTGATTAGATTAATTATATTAAAACAATTTTTTAAATGGAGAAGAAGCAATTTGAAATTGTGTTAGGTTAGATGTGTAACCACACATTTGACATTAAAATACTAAATAAAGATGGTCTTTAGTATGGTTCATCATTATTAAATGGAGTTATGAACTTACCATTAAATGGTTTAATGGTTGGCTTTTAATGTTGGCATGTAACCTATTTGTATTCATTAGATTAAAGATGAAAGATGTGCATTAGATGGACCATCTTCCTTCTTTCTTCTTGCCAAAATTGAAATGGGTATTCATGTTGGGACCCGATCTCTTTAATCGGATCCCAACCGAAAAACGGAAACGGAAAAACGAAAAGTGAAACAAAGTGCGGAATCGGAGCAAACAGAAAACTCAGAACGTCTCGAAATGAAATTCACATCGAAGCGAATCGAAAACAAGTGTCCGACATCCGGTAACGAAGATTGGTCGAGAAACGAAACGAGATGCGTTGGATAACCTAGACTAACCATCCGAAACCGATATAGCTTTTTCTTTCTTTCTTTTTTTTCTTATTCATTCCTTTTCCCTTTACTCAATCACATTCAAATCATAATCAATCCAAACAATTTCCTTTTTGGAAATTTATCCTCATATGACACTAAATTCATATAATTTGTCTTAATCACACAAATCTCATCTTTACCAAACTAATTTCTTAATTCTTATTCTTATCTTAACCCGATTTTTATCGAAAATCGGCAAAGATAATCTGACTGTATTTTGACATTAAAAAATCTGCAAAGGCAAAAATGTACTTCTATAAACCAAATCCAATCACACAAAGTCATCGGACTCCCCGTCTGGAATTCAAACACCGGCAGAAACACACATCTATATCTAAGCACTTCATAATCTCAATCCATCATACATACTTCAATTCGAATACAATTCAATCATATTCATATAAACTAACATGATCTACTTAAATAATCCAATTCCACTATCATACATAAATTCAATTTCATAACTTAACTCAAATACATCATCAATACCAAAGTGACATTTTCAATCCACAATATCAAACCAAAAACCACAATCTCAACGAACCCTATTACTGACACATGCAGAACTGATGACTGGACCGTCTTCATCCAATCTCCTGCTTGGAAACCTGGAGATGGGGATGAGAGGTGGGGTGAGCTTGACAGCTCAATGGGTAACATACGTATAAATGAAACCTAAGCGAAAATTTTCTTTTCAAACTTTTCAAATCTTTCCCATTCGGAAATTTATAAACCTTCATCAATAGTTTCTAAGATTTTTCTCATCATCTTCATTTATTTTAAAATCCTCATAAACTGTTTCCGAAATTTCATGATTTCAAATTAACCATTATTTCTCAAATTCTCAAACTTTTCACAAATTATGCACCATTTCAAACATGAATGTATCACATCATAGAATATCACATACAAACAGAGCAAGATCATCTAACACATCATTGGTTTGATGTTGGACCCCACACCCCACCCGTAGGTGTTTGCAGGTTATACTGCGGCGTGTGTTTCTTGGGTTATACTGCGACATCAACACCAAGCACATAACACATTAAATGGTTTGGGTCGGTCTAACATGACGTCTTGCACATTCCGCATAGCGGTAGTGTGCAACAGTGAATAGAGAAGTCCGAATCGAACTCCTATGCCACTAGCGAGCAGCGGGAGAAGGCTATCGAGAGGAAACCAAAGTTAATGACTCATCGGAGGGACCTTACCAAACCCATATAACATATATCAAACTCGAAAATCATATTGCCCAGAGGCACATTTCGAAAACTTGATTTTCATATCGTGTCACATTATCATTCATAATTTCACATAATTCACATAACAAAATCAAATACCATCACAATTCATCAATCACTTTTATACCGATTCACAATCATATTAGGTTTGTAACAATGCATAATTAAAGTATGCAACACAAAATAGATAACAACTTTATCAATTCCTTTGAAACATACAATACACATGTCTCATCCAAAATTTAAACCACGATTTTCACCTTTTATTTAAAACAATAAAATCACTAATCATTTTAATTTCTTAAATCGATTTTCAAAACATTTCTCTCCTTGATTTTCCAAGACATAATAACAATCTCTAAAATTTTCAATATCTTGAATAACAATTTCTTCATTCAATTTCCAAAAATCTTTAGAAACAATAAATCTAACTTTTGTAATAATTTTTTGTAATTCCGGACATGCTCGAAATCTATCAATATTTAAAACCTTTGAAAACTTTCAAATTGAAAGTTTCAATTTCTCATATCATTGAACATATAACAAAATTTCTAAAGTTATTCCAAAAGCAAAGAATTTCATCAAACGAAAATCAACGATTACATAAACAATATTTTATAATTAATTTCTAAAACATTCGCAATCATAGTTTTCCTACTTTCCAAAATAGTCGAATCATGATTTTCCAACTTTTCAAACACGTAGAACTTGGAACAATTTTCCAAACCATTTGAAATCAATACCAAAATTCGATACTTTCTTTCTTCCACCTTCTCGAAATCATTCGGAAATCAAAATTTCAAATCAATCAAACCATCATTCAAAATAATAAATCGAATCATTTTAACTATTTTTGAAACCTTCTTCTTTTCTTGATTTTTCGAAAACATACACAATAAGTTTTCAAAACATTTTCTCCATTCATTACAAAATCAAGGAATTTAAGCATTCGAAGCATTCGAAATTAATAATTGGAATTCCAAAATCATTGAATAGATAACAATTTCTACAGAAATTTCGAAAGCAAGGAATGTACTCAACGGAGATTAAGATTTTCAAACATTTTCATAAACAAGAGTTTATAACTAATTCAAGGTAATTGGAAATCATAAATTTTAAACATTCAGATAAACCATATTTTCTACGATTTCAAATGCATTTTCAAAATCAAAATCTTCTAACATTCATGTAAAGAATACTTTCTAAACACTTCCAAGTTTATTCGAAATCAAGGTTTTCAAACCCCTATATATATATATATATATATATATACTATAATTTATAAACACTTTAAAAATCTTGGGAATCATAAATTGTCAAACACTTTTATAAGCGATATTTTTCTAACATTTTCAAAGCTTCGAAATCCTAGTTTTTCAAACACTTTCATAAACTGTGGTTTTATAAAAATTCCAAAGCATTAACGTCCATCATTCTAACCCAAGGATTTCTCAAATATCAAATATCAAAAAGTACAAATCTTGTCATAAGGAATCATGTTATCAAAACAGTTAAATTACCAACTATTTCATTCTTTATCAAAACATTCAAAAGCGATGAATGTAATCAATTGAATCATCTTGTTTGCATTGTCCGAACAAAACAATTTCTTTGAGTAATTCAAACGTCATGAATAACAATTTCTTAAACAAATTTTCGAAATCTTTTCTCTTCTTGGTTCTTCAAAAACATAGTTTCCTTAACTTATTTCAAATATCATATAACAACGCTTTCTTAATTAAACCTTCAAAATCAATACTTGCAACAATTTTCATAAACAACAATTTTCCAAAAACATTTTCATTCTTGATTTTTCACAAACTTGTTCAAAGCTTAAAATTCGAAATACAAATACGTTACCCACCTCGAATCGATGCTAACATCTTGTCCAAAGCTTTACTTTTCCGAAGTCCTTCTCCTTTCCTCAACTTTAAAAATACCTAAGCCATAATCATCCATATTTAATATCATAAAAATCAAAATCCTCACAATTAACTTAACTAAACACTAATCCCACATATATCCAAACTATCTACCTTAACAATTTCCAACATCCCCAAATCTACAAACTTAACATAAATCCCTAATTCATCAAATCCAAAATGAAACCTCACTTAAGGCATAAACACCATAAATAACTTCATAAATCACAAATCCATATAAACCTTAAGTCACTTAACCAAAAATCTTACTAAAACCTCATAGGCATAAACCCCACATTCATTAAATCAACATAACCATAGTCTAATCTCTTCAATAAACTTTAGAAAACTTAACTTCATAACCTTTCCAAGCCTAACCAACCATCAAACAAGGTAAAAACTCAAAACTTAAAACTTTCTCTCACTTACCATTTTTCCACCATTTTCGGCCATTAATGAACTCCAAGCAAGCTTTCATCTTCTTCCTTCTCTTTACTCTTGAAACCCACGAAAATCCCTAATAAAACCCATAAAAATCGCAACCCTAGCTATGTCTTCTTCTCTCCACCGAACCTCTCTCTTTTCTCCCTCTCTCACGTTTCTTTCTTCTCCTTTCTCTTCTTTTGTTATTTCCACGGCTCTGCTGCTTCTTATTTGGCTAAAACGACAGCCTCTGATGTTTTTTGCCTTGTCACTTAAAATGGTGCCAAAATGACCAAGTTACCCTCACTTATTTGCCCATTTCCAAAATTGCCCCTACAGGAACTTGAAAAACTGATACCTTGCGATCTGATTTCAGGGAACTAAACGAAATAAATTGGACAAACTTTCTACTAGAGAATTGTTCCTCTCGATCTTACGAATCCAACGTAACTGACGGTTCTCAATTCGGATCTAAAACAAAGAAGTTATAGCCAAAATACTATCGGACCTGCGAAAAATCCGAGACTGAACATTACGCGAATTTAATTCCAAAAATTAACAACCTTAGGGATGAAACTAAATTTCGATCCCTTCATAAGAGTTGTAGCCCTATATCTTAAATTTATTTTCCCTCAATAATCAACTCAATCGGAGTTGTACAGCTCCCGAAAATCGCAAAATACTGAACTATGTTCAGAAAATTATCCAACTTATAACCTATAACCCATCTCTTACTTTGGTTCAATCAATCTCTTTCCATTTAATCTCCTAAAAATCATAATTCTTCATGAAAATGAACGTAATTGTCTTAGGAATTCAACGCTTCAAGAATCAAATCAATCGGATGTCGGACGAAGGATGTATAAGCAAAAGATTACAAAAGGGTCGGAGTTCAAACCAAGTTACAAGACTTCAAATACATACTTATACCTGAATTTTCCAAAAATCATATCTCTTAATTCCGACATCAAAAAATAGCAAACTTTATGTCCACGAAAAACTCTCGACAGAGGCTACAAGTTTCATGTAGATCATTTTCTCAGATTTTGCCTCAATTAAAGAGTCAACTTTTTCCTCAAAATCAAACTTTGAACGAACTTTGACTGATCATAACTCTCACTCCCGATATCGAAAAATATCAAACTTTATGGCTACGGAAAGCTCTTGACATAATCTACAAGTTTCCAGAAGACCATTTTATCAAATTTTGACTAAATCAAAAGTCAACTCTCAAAGGCCAAAAAGTCAACTATTTCACAATTTCTCATATTTTCACACTTTCTCTTTTTACTTCTTGCTATTTAACTTCATTTCAATCAACTCATCCACTTTTGAATATTTCTTATTTTTACTCAAAAATCGGGGTCCAACAATTCAATTATAGGTTATGGTCTTTTCAAATAGCCATTTTAAAGATAAATGAAGTAAGTCTCATTTATTGGTTATTTGATGAGTGATTAATGTAAGAAGTGATGCATTGGATGCCTCTCACTCTTTCCATTCATGCATATTTCAAAATTGAGATGTAAGAAATGGTTCTTGCATGGTTTTTAGACATTCTCTCCTTTCATGCAAGGTAGAACCGAAATTCCTAAGTGAAAGAATTGAAAGAGTTTCAATTTCGGTTCTTCTTCTTCTAAGAAAATCTCCTCCAAATATTTCTTCTCCTTTCCCACCAAAGGATTTTGTTAACCTAGTTGTCCTTGAAGAACAAGTGGTAAATCTAATTGGTTGAGGATACTACAACAAGGAAGAAGAGAGATTGCTAAAGGAAAAGACTCAAAGGCAAAGGATTTTGATATAAGAAGGAGAGGATAAGCAATGAGGATTTAAAGTCAGTGTGCGAAGAGTCGGTAATTTCTTTTATCTTGTTCTTGGTTTTATTATCCTTATACCATATCATGTATGGATTAGCATGTTGATTTGGATATATTGCTTCCGCTGCAAGATGATTTCTTAAAAAGTTTTGAAATCTATCGTTTCTCCATACTAAGCATGCTTTCTTTTCCAATCCAACAATTGGTATCGAGACAGGTTTTCATGCATGATTTCGATTCCTATATGGTGGATGCATGGGTTGGCAATCTTTTATGTATACTGCATATTTTTATGTGATAGAAATATATATGGTGTATGTTGCTCTTTTGGTTGTCCATAGAAGTTAAATTTTATCTTGTAAGATTTCTTCATTTGGTTGTAACAAGGAGGGTGGTCTATCATCACCATGTTTCCTCCTTGGTTTCTTTTTCTATTTTATTTGATTTTGTAATGTACAAATTGATGTAATGATGAAGAAGGAGCAGCCATGGATTGAAGAAATGGAAAGGTAAAATTTTGGTGTATCCTTTTGTGTTTTGGCATAAGTTTTGTGAAAACTAAGTTGCTGGAATTTTTGTTTCAATGAATCATATTTCAGTTATGATTGGAAAACAAGTGCTGGTTTTTGTTTCAAAGAATCCAATTTCGGTTTTGCTAAAATACTAAGTGCTGTTTTTAAATTTTCATGAAATGAGTTTCGGTTTAATAAAACAAGTGCTGGAATTTTTGTCAAAAAAGATTTGGTTTTCTAAAATCTAGTGCTGGAATTTTATTTTCAAAATGACAAAATTCTAATTTCATAAATGTCATCACATTTTGTTTACCAAATGGGCCGGATCATGTTAGCGAAGAGTTCGAAGCGGAAGATCCAAGATGAAGAAGCATATTTTGGGCCTAAAAGGCTTGTAATTATTTTATGTTTCTAGGATGGACAATCAAAAGTGGCTTTATTAGTTCATGTGATGAATGGAGAAATGAATACTTGTAATATGTGATATTATGTGATTGCATGTCATTTAGAAAATTGCCAACCCTATGCCTTGCCATGCATTCATTATGTATGAGATATATAATGAAACAATATAGGATGGACAATAAATTGCATCTAGATAAGATGGTATTTAAAACTTAAAGCCCAAAAAGATTGAGTGGGAGAGGATGCTCCTGTGAGAGTCCACGGTCTCCAAATGATGACCCGTTTGCATGTGGTGAAGTGTTACTCCCCATCGGAGGGCATGGATCCTAGATCTTGCATGGTTTGGGTCTCCTTAAGGATAAGTCCACTTAATGATAGCAAATGTGACCTCCCACCGAGGCATGATTTGTAGTTATCTTTAGTGAATGAATCAAATGGTTATACACTCAACATTTTTATCAATAAACGCCCACCGTAGCTCTGTTGGTAAAAGTATGGACCAAATTAAGACGCTTAAAAAATTGAGCATGAGATGCTTGGTAGTTTTTGAGTGGGAGGGTCCCGCTTTCTTTTAATAGATAAGATGGCCCACCGTCACTTAGTCTACATTATAGATAAGAAAAATAACCGTCAGATAATGTTTTAATTTTTAAGTTTTGTTAAATCTATCATCATGCATACATGCATCATGATTTTATACAAAGCTCCATAAATTGTTGACTAGTATGCTCATGTTTTAATAATTTATATTTTCAAACGTAATCAACCACAAAATGAATCCACTCACCCCGCTTCTTGACTAATAACAAATTGGAAAATGGAGACAAGTTTAATGAATGGAGACGTAACCTTGACATTGTTCTTCAATATGAACGTATTTCATGGGTGTTAACTGAAAATGAGCCTACACCTCTAAGTGGAGATGCAACTCCCAGCAAGTCCAACAATATGGCGTTGGCGTAGAATCTTCGACAAGACTACTAAGTGTTATATTAAAGCTTCGTCGTGACATGTTGCAAAAGCAAATTGCTTGTATGAAAGCTGCTAGTAATGGTCCATCACCTACATGAGATGTTTGGTGTGAGGACTAGGTCTGCAAGAGTGAAAGCTATCCAAACATTTCATAATCTCGCATGAAACTCGGTGAACCGGTAAGGGATTACATGATGAAGGTAATCTCTGCAGATCATCGAGGTTTGAGATGCTTGGGCGGATATGGATGCGGACACGCAGATGATTATGATCATCAATAGCTTAAACTCTTCTTTTCAGCAGCTAAAGTTGGACTACGAGCTCAACAAAGAAGGATTACACCTCGAGTGAGTTGATGAATACCCTCCGAGAGCACGGAGGAAATATTAAATATTAAGGCTCATGGGCCGAAGTTAATGTAGCTTCTTCTTCTAAGCCAAGGGTAAGGGCAAGGAAAGAAGAAGGGTCCAATGAAAAGAAGGCCCAAATAGGGTCAGGCCAAACCCATGAAAAAGAAGGCGAAAGAGAACATCACAGAAAGTGTTTCCTTTGTGATGAGACGGGCCATCTGGAAAAGAAACTGCCCGCCTACCTAGAGTCCCTCAAAAGCAAATAAGGTATGGGCTTCCTAAGTTTGTTAGGAACTAGAAATGTGACATTGATCTACTTCTTGGATATTAGATTCAGGAGCCACTAACCATGTTTGTAATTCTTTGCGGGGTTCCAAGAAAGGAAAAGACTTCTAAAGGCCGCCAAGTTAAGATAGCATATGGTTCCTATGTTTCAGCGAATCAGTGGGAGTAGTTATCTTGGACTTTCCTAGTGGTCATAGGTTATATTTGGAAGATGTTTATTACATGCCAATGATTGTAAGGAACATGATTTCTATTTTTTGTCTAATAAAATCGCTATTCCTTATATTTTGAAAAGGTTGTTTCAATATATGAGAATAAGGATTTTATTTGTGAAGCGATAATTAAACATGGATTGTTTTTTATAGAACCTATGAAAGGCTCACTAAACACCACAGAATTGATAAAACCAAGACAATCCAATATCTCTAGCATTAATTCAAAGTATCTGTGGCATCTAAGGATGGGTCATATCAATCGAGAAAAGACTTGACAAAGCTAGTAAAGGATGGGATCCTTATGGGCTTGGATAGTAATCCATTACCCACCGTGAATCTTGTATTGAAGGAAAAATGACAAAAGCCTCATTTCCTTCTAAAGGAAATGATTTGAATCCACATTGGACATGGTACATAATTGATGTGTGTGGGCCCATGAATGTACAAGCTAGAGGAGGTTATGAATATTTCATAACTTTTATAGATGATTACTCAAGACATGGCTATTTGTATTTGATGCATAAAAAGAGTGAATCTTTTGAAAAGTTCAAAGAATTCAAAGCTGAAGCTGAGAAGCAACTTGGCAAGCCATTAAAACAGCTTCGATCAGATCGAGGTGGTGAGTATTTATCTGGAGAGTTCCAGCAATATTTAATTGACAATGGAATTGTTTCCAATTTGTTAGCTCCTCGTACACCTCAACAGAATGGTGTAGCAGAGAGGAGAAATAGAACATCTATTGGAAATGGTAAGATCAATGATGTCCTATGCTAGCCTTCCAGAATCATTCTGGGGATATGCCATACAAATGGCAACATATCTTCTTAACTTTGCTCCATCCAAATCGGTGCCTAAAACACCTAGGGAGTTGTGGACTGGCCGAGTGCCTTCATTGAGGCACTTGAGGACTTGGGGCTATCCAGCCCATGTTCTAAAGCCTGAATCCACAAAGATGGAACCAAGGTCAAGTATGTTTGTTTGTAGGATATCCCACGGAACTCGAGGGTACTATTTTTACAGTCCTCATGATAGGAAGGTATTTGTGTCGACAAATGCAAACTTCTTAGAGGGACGAGTTTGTGAGAAATCACAAAGGAAGAAGTGAAGTAGTACTAAAGGAGTTAGCAATTTCATCCAAACCAAGATTTGTTTTGGATATGATGTAACAAGATGTCGAAATGGATTCAAGAGTTGAATCGAAGTGCAACCCGAACATCAAGATGTGCCTAGACGTAGTGGGAGGGTTGTGAGACAACCAGATAGGTATTCGGGTTTAGGAGAAGGCTTAATTGCCATCTCAGACCAAGAAGAAACAGATCCTGTTACGTATACACAGGCTATTAATGATGTTGATGCAGGAAAATGGCTCAAGGCAATGGAATCGGAAATAGATTCTATGTATACTAATGAAGTTCGGGTCCTTGTAGATCCGCCACCAGTGTCTAAAACCATAGGGTGTAAATGGATCTACAAAAGGAAAAGGGATCGGATGGAAAGGTAGAGACCTTTAAAGCTAGATTGGTAGCTAAAGGTTATACTCAAAAGGAGGGTATAGACTACGAGGAGACTTTTCTCCGTTTGCCATGCTTAAGTCCATCAGATTTTTTGGCCATAGACCTATTTCGATTATGAAATATGGCAAATGGATGTCAAGACCGCATTTCTGAATGGAGATCTTGAGGAGACCATTTATATGGCCCAACCAGAAGGATTCATTGAGTTAGGTAATGAGCATAAGGTTTGCAAGTTGCAAAGGTCCATTTATGGACTTAAGCAAGCATCTAGGTCTTGGAACATTAGGTTTGATAAGGCTATCAAAACCTATGGGTTCATACAAAACCTAGATGAGCCTTGTGTTTACAAAAGAATACAAGAAGGTAAGGTTATTTTCCTAATCCTGTATGTTGATGACAATCTGCTCAATGGGAATGATGTGGGAATGTTATCTGCGGTTAAGGGATGGCTGAATGAACAACTTTCAATGAAGGATTTGGGAGAGGCTACCTATGTTCTAGGGATCAAACTTATAAGGGATCGTAAGAACAAGAAGATAGTTTTGTCTCAACTAACCTACATTGAGAATATGCTCAATAAGTTCGCCATGCAAGATTCCAAGAGGGGTTTCACTCCTACTAGACATGGAATCAAACTTTCAAAGGAACAAGCACCTAAAATCCAAGAGGAGGTTGAACGCATGCGTAACATTCCATATGCTTGGCGCTTTGTAGTTTGATGTATGCAATGTCAGCACTAGACCGGATATCTCATTACGCAGCGGGGTAGGTAGCGATTTCACCAATCCAGAATGGAACATTGGATCTGCGGTTAAGTGTATATTTAAGTATCTTCGTAGGACGAAGAACTTAATGCTTGTTTACTCGAAGTAATCTTATTCCGCGGGATATACGGATTCGATTTCCAATCGATGTTGATTCAAGGAAATCAACTTCGGTTCTATATTTACTTTGTGAGGTGGAGCCATAGTTTGGAGGAGTGTCAAGCAATCTTGTATTGCTGATTCGACTATGGAGGTGAGTATGTTGTTGCAGTGAAGCGTGAAAGGAAGCGATCGGCTTCGGAAGTTCCTAAATGATTTGGAGGTAGTTCCAGAGGCGTAAAAAGCCATTACACTTTATTGTGATAATAGTGGGCATGGCTAATTCTAAAGAACCTCGGAACCACAAAGCTGCCAAACACATTGAGCTAAAGTATCATCTCATAAGGGAGATAATACAACGTGGAGAAGTGGATGTGGTAAAGATTCTGAGCAAAACCTCACGATCCGTTCACAAAGACTTTGACTCAAAAGAGCTTTGAGGGTCACCTAGAAGGGATGGGAATGAAGGATATGTCAAACTTGCTTTAGAAGCAAGTGGGAGATTGTTGAGTTATCTAAATATAGTGCCTGAAAGCAAGTGTATTTACATGTAACTTTATCTTCTTCGATTCATGCTTGTAATGAAAATATTTATTATTAATAAAACAAAAGAGTTTGGTTTTATCTGTATGAGCATTATATATCTGGTCATAAGGTACCAAGATTCATTTGTAAGTAATATACATATACATAGAGATGTATGGGAAACATGTATATTATTAGAATCAATTAATTGATTCACAGTTGAATAATCAAGTTGGTCGTTTGATTATGGTTTAGATCGTAGTGTTGCGATTTATCTCCATATAAGTAAAGGAGTTTACTTAAAGGAATGATGAGTTTCATATCATGATAGTAGTAGACTATCGATAATGGCACTATTAAATGAATCTAGAATCAAGTATGTTTTCAAGAATAAAGTGGGTCGTTACTTTAATCTTAAAACATACAACTTAAGCATTCGCTATTATGAACCACAATCTTGATGAGTGGTGAACTCATATGTGTTTCATTATAATTCTTGATATGATCGGAATGGATTTTTACAGGTATTAATCCGATTATTCCATGTTGGAATTATTAATTAAAACATGTACCAGGAACATTCACTTAAATAAAGAGTTTATAGTGTTATCATCTCTTCTAGATGTTTTAAGGAGATTTGGTGATTAAATCGCGCCAGAGTTTGATGGACTAGCTACCATCAAGTCTTAACACTAAGATGAGATCTTATGTGTTAATCACCATATAAAGTAAAATGAGAGATCTAGAAGAAAAAACCAACATAAGGGCAAACGGTAATTTTACCCTTTGTTGTGCGGATGGCTATAATAAGGTTCTAAATAGGGTTTGCAATTGGACATATTCTCATAATATTTAATAATTCAAGAGTTCAACTAATTGTCTTTAGTGGAATGACATTTAGTTAATAAGCTAGAATTAATTCCAATGAGATTGAATTATTTCTGGGCTTATTGGAGCTTGAATTATCAAAGTCCAATAAGATTCCCCACTTGGCTTTAAGGAAGGTTATCAAGCTAAGTAAGAAGTAGTTTGGAGGCTTTAGAAGTCCATAATTGAATGATGGGCTTATACTAATTAATGGTTAATTGGAAGCCCATATATTCATTTAGAAATGGGCTTGTTTTGGTTTAATGTAATTGATTAGATTAATTATATTAAAACAATTTTTTAAACGGAGAAGAAGCAATTTCGAAATTGTGTTAGGTTAGATGTGTAACCACATTTGACATTAAAATACTAAATAAAGATGGTCTTTATTATGGTTCATCATTATTAAATGGAGTTATGAACTTACCATTAAATGGTTTAATGGTTGGCTTTTAATGTTGGCATGTAACCTATTTGCATTCATTAGATTAAAGATGAAAGATGTGCATTAGATGGACCATCTTCCTTCTTTCTTCTTGCCAAAACCGAAATGGGTATTCAATTATAGGTTATGGTCTTTTCAAATAGCCATTTTAAAGATAAATGAAGTAAGTCTCATTTATTGGCTATTTGATGAGTGATTAATGTAAGAAGTGATGCATTGGATGCCTCTCACTTTTTCCATTCATGCATATTTCAAAATTGAGATGTAAAAAAGGGTTCTTGCATGGTTTTTAGAGATTCTCTCCTTTTATGCAAGGAAGAACCGAAATTCCTAAGTGAAAGAATTGAAAGAGTTTCAATTTCGGTTCTTCTTCTTCTAAGAAAATCTCCTCCAAATATTTCTTCTCCTTTCCCACCAAAGGATTTTGTTAACCTAGTTGTCCTTGAAGAACAAGTGGTAAATCTAATTGGTTGAGGATACTACAACAAGGAAGAAGATAGATTGCTAAAGGAAAAGACTAAAAGGCAAAGGATTTGGATATAAGAAGGAGAGGATAGCGCAGCGAGGATTTAAAGCTGTAGCGAAGGAGTCGGTAATTCCTTTTATCTTGTTCTTGGTTTTATTATCCTTATACCATATCATGTATGGATTAGCATGTTGATTTGGATATATTGCTTCCGCTGCAAGATGATTTCTTAAAAAGTTTTGAAATATATCGTTTCTCCATACTAAGCATGCTTTCTTTTTCCGATCCAACACACCCAACATTGCAACTATTTTTCAGGAATCGAAGAGTACCCCGTTAGTAAGACAGGAGTATGTTTGCAGGATTCAAGTGAAGGTTAGAGTTCAGGTCAGGATAAGTTCGTATCTGCATCGCTTGTCTTTATTTTGTAATAAAGTGTTTATTTGTATTTGTGATATTGACCTCAGTGGCTGTTGAAAATGGGTGTATTGAAATTGAATGTGATTGAATGAGTAACCAATTTGGGCATAGAATTCCGCACTTATGTTATAAAAAGTAATGTACCGATTTCTGAATGAGTGGTTAGCACGCCACCCTCGCTGGGCACGGACTCGGATATCACTGTAGATGTCGGGTTCGGGTCTTGCGGGTGTGGGGTGTTACACTCTTAATGTGAAAATGGATTTGGGTCAGGATGGATCTCTGATTACTACTCTAAGGCTTAGGCCGATGTTGCATGACAGGATCAGGAGAGTTCAGGATCAATATCCAGTTTTAGTGAGACTGATTGAGAGAGTGCAGACTGGTACAGATTCAGAGTTTGAGTTGAGAGATGGGACTTTGTGGATGGGACAGAGACTGTGTGTGCCTGATGTAGATGATTTGAGACGTGAGATTCTGGAGGAGGCTCACGTTGCTGCCTATGCTATGCATCCTAGTACGACCAAGATGTATAATACTTTGAGACAGCATTTCTGGTGGCCTGGCATGAAGAGGCAAGTGGCGGAGTATGTATCCAGGTGTCTAACATGTCAGCAAGTTAAGGCAGAGCATCAGGCTCCAGTGGGGAAGTTGAATTTGTTGCCCATTCCGGAGTGGAAATAGGAGCGGATTACCATGGATTTTGTCATGGGGTTGCCTAGGACACCGAGGCAGCATGATGCTATCTGGGTCATAGTGGACCGGTTGACCAAATCGGCTCACTTCTTGCTAGTGAGGCAGAGTAATACCCTCGATCAGTTGGCCCAGAAGTATGTAGCCGAGATTGTGCGACTGCATGGGGTCCCAGTATCGATAGTGTCAGACAGGGATCCCAGGTTTACTTTAAGGTTTTGGAAGAGCCTACAGACTGCTATGGGTACTAGGTTGAACTTCAGTATAGCATTTCATCCTCAGACAGATGGGCAGAATGAGAGGACGATTAAGACAGTTGAGGATATGCTTCGAGCTTGTGTATTGGAGTTCAGAGGATCATGGGATCAGTATTTGGCTCTGATCGAGTTTGCTTACAACAATCAGTACCAGAGCAGTATCAGGATGGCACCGTATGAGGCCTTATATGGGAGGTCGTGTAGATTGCCACTATATTGGGATGAAGAGGGTATGAGATCGATAGAGAGTCCCGAGCTGATTCAGGATACAGTGGATAGGTACAGTTGATCCGGAGTCGCATCAAGGCGGCTCAGGACAGACAGAAAAGTTATGTGGATCAGCATCGGCGAGAGATGGAGTACAGTGTAGGTGACAGAGTGTTTCTCCGAGTGTCACCTTGGAGAGGAGTCCTGAGATTTGGCCGGAAGGGTAAGTTGAGCCCTCGGTACATTGGTCCGTATGAGATCCTTGAGAGGATAGGACCGTTGACTTACATATTGGCTTTACCGAGTGAGATGTCCCAGATGCATGACGTGTTTCATGTTAGTATGCTCCGACGGTACCGTTCAGACCCGACTCATGTGATTCTGGCTCAGGAGATTGAGGTAGCCAGTGATCTGAGTTATGTTGAGGAGCCGATACAGATTATAGGATCACGGGTCAAGCAACTAAGGAACAGGGTGATTCCATTGGTGAAAGTCCTTTGGAAGAACCACTCTTCAGAAGAAGCTACTTAGGAGACTGAGGAGCATATGAGGAGTCAGTATCCTCATTTATTCGATCGGACAGGTATTAAATTTCGGGACGAAATTTTTATTAGGAGTGGTGAATTGTAACATCCCGTTACTATTAGCAAGGGTATTTTGGTAATTGGGAAGGACTGATAGGTTTCATTGCATTCACTGATTGAACATGTTACTAACCTTTAATCATAGAAGAACAGGTTTCTTGCATATGCATTTATTCATAGGTACATGCATTCATGATTTTCTGACATTTTAATTGTGAGTATGAATTGATTGGATTGTGAACTGGAAACTGACTGGATCGTGATTAATTGAGAAATTAGGAATAAGTGGGCTCGAATGACTGATTTAGAATATTTTGAGAGTGATTGGCAATTGATAGTGGCTTATAGGAAATTTTCTAGAAATTCGGGAGAAAATGCCCGGATCGGAAATTTTCGAGTGACAGACCGATTGACCGTATGGTACTGAAAGAATTGTCCAATGGCGATGGAAAAATTAGAGTTATACTGTTAGGAAATTAAAATATTGAGCCATTGAAATTTAAAGACTGAAATTTGAACTGATTTGGAGACTTATGTCTATAAATACTTAGGTTTGAAATTTGGGGATTTTTACCCTAAGGCTTTAGCATTTCTTCTTCTCTTCTCCACGGTGATCTTCGATCCCTCCCATCGGTGAGGTTCTTCGATCTTTCCTTGTGGTTTTCTCCTCATTGTGCAAGGTTAACTTGTTAATTGCGGTTGATGAAGGTTGAGAAGCTTTGAGAGTGGTTAATCATTGATCTTGAAGAATTTTAGGGTTTACGGAGATTTGAGGGATTTGTGGAATTTGATCTTCGATTGGTAAGAATTTATGGCTTTAATGTTGTTATTAATGGTTAGTTGTTACATTTATGGCATTTATTGTGTTTGAATGGGTAGTTGGGAGTGTTTAATACTGGTTTTTAGAGAGAGAAGAGGAAAAAGCGATCGGAGAAGACGGTGGTGCGACCCGCACGTCGCGACGTCTGGCGCAGCCTCGCCGCGATGAGTAAATTAAGTGCTCGTCGCGACGAACGTTTTCGTCTACGCCGCGGCGAGCCGAGAAGAGGATGCACGCCGCGGTGAGCGTCCTTCACACCACAGCGAGCGACCTTCTGTACGTCGCGGCGAGGGATGTAAGTCGCGGCGAAGAACAGTTTTCTGATGGATTGATTTTTAGTTTATTGGGTATAATTTATGGTATAGACCTCCGATTGAGGTGATTCCTGATTCGTTGCGAACTAGGAAAAGAGGTCTTCAATTGAGGAAATTTATGAGAGTCAGAATTTAATTTAAATGGTATCGATTCATAGAGAATAAAGTCAATTATGGTTCCTATAGTGACCTAAGTATTGAATTATGATAATTGGAGTTTTAATTGGGATTTTCAATAGAGGTTTTGACCTAATGGATATGGAATTGCTATGGGGTATATGAATCGAGGAGATTGAACTGAATTTTAGGATTTGAATCAAATCAGTGTTGATCCAATTGAGTGAAAAGATAGAATTGGGCGTAAGATATCAAAGATTGGGTTTTAGCGCCGGAAATCGTGAACATGCATTGTACATATTTCCACTGAGACATATGCATCATTGAACTGTTTTGACTGAGCATCTAGTAATGGGGATTTATTTAACTGTTATAGAGGCACCGTTGGACCGTCATTCCACGGACATTGCTGGGACTTCCAAGCAGTAGCTCGGAAGTTACAGGTGAGTAACCTAGTTGGTTTCTCAAATTCCTGATTGTCTAAATGTTCTATGTGAATTATTTGCCAATGTGAAATGCATGATTACTGAAATGTATATAATCGAATTGCATGCTTCTACTGTATGGGATTGGACTACTGCATCACATTGGGAATTGAAATACTGGGCTTTTATAGCCATATCACTGAATTACTGAACACTGCATTACATGCATAAAGGCATGATCAGATGATGAACGTTGTGACCCAAGTCGCTAATATCACTGAATGAGTCTCGAGCTCTAACACTGTACTGACCGGGCCTCGAGCCCGTGTTGGAGTTATATAAATATAGTGCCCTGGAAAGCAAGTGTATTTACATGTAACTTTATCTTCTTGATTCTGCTTTGTAATGAAAATATTTATTATTAATAAAACAAAGAGTTTGGTTTTATCTGTATGAGCATTATATATCTGGTCATAAGGTACCAAGATTCATTAAATAAGTAATATACATATACATAGAGATGTATGGGAAACATGTATATTATTAGAATCAATTAATTGATTCACGCTTGAATAATCAAGTTGGTCGTTTGATTATGGTTTAGGCGTAGTGTTGCGATTTATCTCCATATAAGTAAAGGAGTTTACTTAAAGGAAATGTTGAGTTTCATATCATGATAGTAGTAGACTATCGATAATGGCACTATTAAATGAATCTGGAATTAAGTATGTTTTCAAGAATAAAGTGGGTCGTTACTTTAATCTTAAAACATACAACTTAAGCATTCGCTTATTATGAACCGCAATCTTGATGAGTGGTGAACTCATATGTGTTTCATTATAATTCTTGATATGATCGAATGAATTTTTACAGGTATTAATCTAGTGTCTGCATGTTGGAATTATTAATTGAAACATGTATCGGGAACATTCACTCAAATAAAGAGTTTATAGTGTTATCATCTCTTCAGATGTTTTAAGGAGATTTGGTGATTAAAATGGCGATTAGTTTGATGGACTAGCTACCCATCAAGTCTTAACACTAAGATGAGATCTTATGTGTTAATCACCATATAAAGTAAAATGAGAGATCTAGAAGGAAAAACCAACATAAGGGCAAAACGGTAATTTTACCCTTTGTTATGCGGATGGCTATAATAAGGTTCTAAATAGGGTTTGCAATTGGACATATTCTCATAATATTTAATAATTCAAGAGTTTAACTAATTGTCTTTAGTGGAATGACATTTAGTTAATAAGCTAGAATTAATTCCAATGAGATTGAATTATTTATGGGCTTATTGGAGCTTGAATTATCAAAGTCCAATAAGATTCCCCACTTGGCTTTAAGGAAGGTTATCAAGCTAAGTAAGAAGTAGTTTGGAGGCTTTAGAAGTCCATAATTGAATGATGGGCTTATATTAATTAATGGTTAATTGGAAGCCCATATGTTCATTTAGAAATGGGCTTGTTTTGGTTTAATGTAATTGATTAGATTAATTATATTAAAACAATTTTTTAAAATGGAGAAGAAGCAATTTGAAATTGTGTTAGGTTAGATGTGTAACCACATTTGACATTAAAATACTAAATAAAGATGGTCTTTATTATGGTTCATCATTATTAAATGGAGTTATGAACTTACCATTAAATGGTTTAATGGTTGGCTTTTAATGTTGGCATGTAACCTATTTGCATTCATTAGATTAAAGATGAAAGATGTGCATTAGATGGACCATCTTCCTTCTTTCTTCTTGACAAAACCGCAATGGGTATTCAATTATAGGTGATGGTCTTTTCAAATAGTCATTTTAAAGATAAATGAAGTAAGTCTCATTTATTGGCTATTTGATGAGTGATTAATGTAAGAAGTGATGCATTAGATGCCTCTCACTTTTTCCATTCATGCATATTTCGAAATTGAGATGTAAAAAAGGGTTCTTGCATGGTTTTTAGAGATTCTCTCCTTTCATGCAAGGAAGAACCGAAATTCCTAAGTGAAAGAATTGAAAGAGTTTCATTTGGTTCTTCTTCTAAGAAAATCTCCTCCAAATATTTCTTCTCCTTTCCCACCAAAGGATTTTGTTAACCTAGTTGTCCTTGAAGAACAAGTGGTAAATCTAATTGGTTGAGGATAGTACAACAAGGAAGAAGATAGATTGCTAAAGGAAAAGACTCAAAGGCAAAGGATTTGGATATAAGAAGGAGAGGATAAGCAATGAGGATTTAAAGTCGTAGCGAAGAAGTCGATAATTCCTTTTATCTTGTTCTTGGTTTTATTATCCTTATACCATATCATGTATGGATTAGCATGTTGATTTGGATATATTGCTTCCGCTGCAAGATGATTTCTTAAAAAGTTTTGAAATCTATCGTTTCTCCATACTAAGCATGTTTTCTTTTTCCGATCCAACAATTGGTATCAGAGCCGATTTTTCATGCATGATTTTGGTTCCTATATGGTGGATGCATGGGTTGGCAATCTTTTTATGTATACTGCATATTTTTATGTGATAGAAATATATATGGTGTATGTTGCTCTTTTGGTTGTCCATAGAAGTTAAATTTTATCTTGTAAGATTTCTTCATTTGGTTATAACAAGGAGGGTGGTCTATCATCACCATGTTTTCTCCTTGGTTTCTTTTTTCTATTTTATTTGATTTTGTAATGTACAAATTGATGTAATGATGAAGAAGGAGCAGCCATGGATTGAAGAAATGGAAAGGTAAAATTTTCGGTGTATCCTTTTGTGTTTTGGCATAAGTTTTGTGAAAACTAAGTTGCTGGAATTTTTGTTTCAATGAATCATATTTCAGTTATAATTGGAAAACAAGTGCTGGTTTTTGTTTCAAAGAATCCAATTTTGGTTTTGCTAAAATACTAAGTGCTGTTTTTAATTTTCATGAAATGAGTTTCGGTTTTAATAAAACAAGTGCTGGGATTTTTGTCAAAACAAAGATTTAGTTTTCTAAAATCTAGTGCTAGAATTTTATTTTCAAAATGACAAAATTCTAATTTCATAAATGCCATTACATTTTGTTTATCGAATGGGCGGATCATGTTAGCGAAGAGTTCGGCCAAGATCCAAGATGAAGAAGCATAATTTGGGCCTAAAAGGCTTGTAATTATTTTATGTTTCTAGGATGGACAATCAAAAGTGGCTTTATTAGTTCATGTGATGAATGGAGAAATGAATGCTTGTAATATGTGATATTATGTGATTGCATGTCATTTAGAAAATTGCCAACCCTAGGCCTTGCCATGCATTCATTATGTATGAGATATATAATGAAACAATATAGGATGGATAATAAATTGCATCTAGACAAGATGATATTTAAAACTTAAAGCCCAAGAAGATTGAGTGGGAGAGGATGCTCCTGTGAGAGTCCACGGTCTCCAAATGATGGCCCGTTTGCATGTGGTGAAGTGTTACTCCCCATCGGAGGGCATGGATCCTAGATCTTGCATGGTTTGGGTCTCCTTAAGGATAAGTCCACTTAATGATAGCAAATGTGACCTCCCACCGAGGCATGATTTATAGGTATCTTTAGTAAATGAATCAAATGGTTATACACTCAACATTTTTTATCAATAAAGTGCCCACCGTAGCTCTGTTGGTAAAATTATGGACCAAATTAAGACGCTTTTTAAAAAATTGAGCATGAGATGTTTGGTAGTTTTTTTAGTGGGAGGGTCCCAGTTTTTCTTTTAATAGATAAGATGGCCCACCGTCACTTAGTCTGTTATAGATAAGAAAATAACCACGATAATGTTTTAATTTTTAAGTTTTGTTAAATCTATCATCATGCATACATGCATCATGATTTTATACAAAGTTCCATAAATTGTTGACTAGTATGCTCATGTTTTAATAATTTATATTTTCGGACATAATCACCACAAATGAATCCACTCACCTTTCTTGACTAATAACAAATTGGAAAATGGAGACAAGTTTAATGAATGGAGACGTAACCTTGACATTGTTCTTCAATATGAGCGTATTTCATGGGTGTTAACTGAAAATGAGCCTACACCTCTAAGTGGAGATGCAACTCTTGAGCAAGTCCAACAACATGGCGTTGGCGCAATCTTGACAAGACTACTAAGTGTTATATTAAAACTTCATCGGTGGCATGTTGCAAAAGCAAATTGCTTGTATGAAAACTGCTAGTGCAATGGTCCATCACCTACATGAGATGTTTGGTGTGAGGACTAGGTCTGCAAGAGTGAAAGCTATCCAAACCTTTCATAATCTCGAGATGAAACTCAGTGAACCGGTGCGGGATTACATGATGAAGGTAATCTCTGCGGTCCTTGGCTGAGATGCTTAGAGGCGGATATGGATGCGGACACGCAGATGATTATGATCATCAATAGCTTAAACTCTTCTTTTCAGCGTTAAAGTTGGACTATGAGCTCAACAGACAAGGATTACACCTTGAGTGAGTTGATGAATACCCTCCGAGTGCGGAGGAAATATTGAATATTAAGGCTCGTGGGCGAGAAGCTAATGTAGCTTCTTCTTCTAAGCCCAGGGTAAGGCGAGGAAAGAAGAAGGGTCGATGAAAAGAAGACCCAAATAGGGTCAAGGCCAAACCCATGAAAAGAAGGCCAAAGAGAACATCAAAGGAAAGTGTTTCCTTTGTGATGAGATGGGCCATTGGAAAAAGCTGTCCGATCTACCTAGAGTCCCTCAAAAGCAAACAAGGTATGGGCTTCCTAAGTTTGTTAGGAACTAGAAATGTGGCAGATTTATCTACTTCTTGGATATTAGATTCAGGAGCCACTAACCATGTTTGTAATTCTTTTCAGGGGTTCCAGCAAAGGAAAAGACTTCCTAAAGACCAGTTTCAAGTTAAGATAGCAGATGGTTCCTATGTTTCAGCAGAATCAGTGGGAGTAGTTATCTTGGACTTTCCTAGTGGTCATAGGTTATATCTGGAAGATGTTTATTATATGCCAATGATTGTAAGGAACATGATTTCATTTTTGTCTAATAAAATCGGCTATTCCTTATATTTTGAAAAAGTTGTTTCAATATATGAGAATAAGGATTTTATTTATGAAGCGATAATTAAACAGGATTATTTTTATAGAACCTATGAAAGGCTCACTAAACACCACGAATTGATAAAACCAAGACAATCCAATATCTCTAGCATTAATTCAAAGTATCTGTGGCATCTAAGGATGGGTCATATCAATCGAAAATACTTGACAAGTGCTAGTAAAGGATGGGATCCTTATGGGCTTGGATAGTGATCCATTACCCACTGTGAATCTTGTATTGAAGGAAAATGACAAAGCCTCATTTCCTTCTAAAGGAAGCAGATTTGAATCCACATTGGACATGGTACATCTTGATGTGTGGGCCCATGAATGTACAAGCTAGAGGAGGTTATGAATATTTCATAACTTTGATAGATGATTACTCAAGACATGGCTATTTGTATTTGATGCATAAAAAGAGTGAATCTTTGAAAAGTTCAAAGAATTCAAAGCTAAAGTCGAGAAGCAACTTGGCAAGCCATTAAAACGACTTGATCGGATCGAGGTGGTGAGTATTTATCTGGAGAGTTCCAGAATATTTAATTGACAATGGAATTGTTTCCAATTTGTCGACTCCTCGTACACCTCAATGTAATGGTGTAGCGAGAGGAGAAATAGAACTCTATTGGAAATGGTAAGATCAATGATGTCCTATGCTAGCCTTCCAGAATCGTTACGAGGATATGCCATACAAACGCAACATATCTTCTTAACTTTGCTCCATCCAAATCGGTGCCTAAAACACCTAGGGAGTTGTGGATGGCGAGTTCCTTCATTGAGGCACTTGAGGACTTGGGGTTGTCCAGCCCATGTTCTAAAGCCCGAATCCACAAAGATGGAACCAAGGTCGGAAGTATGTTTGTTTGTAGGATATCCTACGGAACTCGAGGTATTATTTTAAAGTCCTCATGATAGGAAGGTATTTGTGTCGACAAATGCAAACTTCTTAGAGGAAGAGTTTGTGAGAAATCACAAAGGAAGAAGTGAAGTAGTACTAAAGGAGTTAGCAATTTCATCCAAACCAAGAGTTGTTTTGGATATGATAGAACAAGATGTCGAAATGGATTCAAGAGTTGAATCAGAAGTGCAACCTGAACATCAAGATGTGCCTAGACGTAGTGGGAGGGTTGTGAGACAACCAGATAGGTATCTGGGTTTAGGAGAAGGCTTAATTGCCATCTCAGACCAAGAAGAAACAGATCTCGTTACGTATACACAGGCTATTAATGATGTTGATGCAGGAAAATGGCTCAAGGCAATGGAATCGGAAATAGATTCTATGTATACTAATAAAATGCAGGTCCTTGTAGATCTACCACCGTGTCTAAAACCATAGGGTGTAAATGGATCTACAAAAGGAAAAGGGATCGATGGAAAGGTAGAGACCTTTAAAGCTAGATTGGTAGCTAAAGGCTATACTCAAAAGGAGGGTATAGACTACGAGGAGACTTTTCTCCGGTTGCCATGCTTAAGTCCATCGAGTTCTTTTGGCCATATGACCTATTTCGATTATGAAATATGGCAAATGGATGTCAAGACCGCATTTCTGAATGGAGATCTTGAGGAGACCATTTATATGGCCCAACCAGAAGGATTCATTGAGTTAGGTAATGAGCATAAGGTTTGCAAGTTGCAAAGGTCCATTTATGGACTTAAGCAAGCATCTAGGTCTTGGAACATTAGGTTTGATAAGGCTATCAAAACCTATGGGTTCATACAAAACCTAGATGAGCCTTGTGTTTACAAAAGAATACAAGAAGGTAAGGTTACTTTCCTAATCCTGTATGTTGATGACATTCTGCTCATTGGGAATGATGTGGGAATGTTATCTGCGGTTAAGGGATGGCTGAATGAGCAGCTTTCAATGAAGGATTTAGGAGGCTACCTATGTTCTAGGGATCAAACTTATAAGGGATCGTAAGAACAAGAAGATAGTTTTGTCTCAACTAACCTACATTGAGAATATGCTCAATAAGTTCGCCATGCAAGATTCCAAGAGGGGTTTCACTCCTACTAGACATGGAATCAAACTTTCAAAGGAACAAGCACCTAAAACCCAAGAGGAGGTTGAACGCGTGCGTAACATTCCATATGCTTGGCAGTTGGTAGTTTGATGTATGCAATCTTTGCACTAGACCGGATATCATTTACTGCGATGGGGTAGTAGCGATTTCAGTCCAATCGAGAATGGAACATTGATCTGCGGTTAAGTGTATACTTAAGTATCTTCGTAGGACGAAGAACTTAATGCTTGTTTACTCTGGAAGTAATCTTATTCCGACAGGATATACGGATTCTGATTTCCAATCGGATGTTGATTCAAGGAAATCAACTTCTGGTTCTATATTTACTTTAGGAGGTGGAGCCATAGTTTGGAGGAGTGTCAAGCAATCTTGTATTGCTGATTCGACTATGGAGGCTGAGTATGTTGTTTGCTGTGAAGCGTGAAAGGAAGCGATCGGCTCGAAAGTTCCTAAATGATTTGGAGGTAGTTCCAGAGGCGTAAAAGCCATTACACTTTATTGTGATAATAGTGGGCGTTGGCTAATTCTAAAGAATCTCGGAACCACAAAGTCGCCAAACACATTGAGCGAAAAGTATCATCTCATAAGGAGATAATACAACGTGGAGAAGTGGATGTGGTAAAGATTCTGAGCAAAACCTTGCGATCCGTTCACAAAGACATTGACTCAAAAGAGCTTTGAGGGTCACCTAGAAGGATGGGAATGAAGGATATGTCAAACTTGCTTTAAAGGCAAGTGGGAGATTGTTGGAGTTATGTAAATATAGTGCCGTGGAAAGCAAGTGTATTTACATGTAATTTTATCTTCTTGATTCTGATTTTGTAATGAAAATATTTATTATTAATAAAACAAAAGAGTTTGGTTTTATCTGTATGAGCATTATATATCTGGTCATAAGGTACCAAGATTCATTTGTAAGTAATATACATATACATAGAGATGTATGGGAAACATGTATATTATTAGAATCAATTAATTGATTCACAGTTGAATAATCAAGTTGGTCGTTTGATTATGGTTTGATCTGTAGTGTTGCGATTTATCTCCATATAAGTAAAGGAGTTTACTTAAAGGGAATGTTGAGTTTCATATCATGATAGTAGTATACTATCGATAATGGCACTATTAAATGAATTGGAATTAAGTATGTTTTCAAGAATAAAGTGGGCGTTACTTTAATCTTAAAACATACAACTTAAGCATTCGCTTATTATGAACCGCAATCTTGATGAGTGGTGAACTCATATGTGTTTCATTATAATTCTTGATATGATCGGAATGGATTTTTACAGGTATTAATCCGATTCTGCATGTTGGAATTATTAATTGAAACATGTATCATGGAACATTCACTTAAATAAAGAGTTTATAGTGTTATCATCTCTTACAGATGTTTTAAGGAGATTTGGTGATTAAATGGCGCCATGGTTTGATGGACTAGCTACCATCAAGTCTTAACACTAAGATGAGATCTTATGTGTTAATCACCATATAAAGTAAAATGAGAGATCTAGAAGAAAAAACCAACATAAGGGCAAAACGGTAATTTTACCCTTTGTTGTGCGGATGGCTATAATAAGGTTCTAAATAGGGTTTGCAATTGGACATATTCTCATAATATTTAATAATTCAAGAGTTCAACTAATTTTCTTTAGTGGAATGACATTTAGTTAATAAGCTAGAATTAATTTCAATGAGATTGAATTATTTCTAGGCTTATTGGAGCTTGAATTATCAAAGTTCAATAAGATTCCCCACTTGGCTTTAAGGAAGGTTATCAAGCTAAGTAAGAAGTAGTTTGGAGGCTTTAGAAGTCCATAATTGAATGATGGGCTTATACTAATTAATGGTTAATTGGAAGCCCATATGTTCATTTAGAAATGGGCTTGTTTTGGTTTAATGTAATTGATTAGATTAATTATATTAAAACAATTTTTTTTAAAATGGAGAAGAAGCAATTTCGAAATTGTGTTAGGTTAGATGTGTAACCACACATTTGACATTAAAATACTAAATAAAGATGGTCTTTATTATGGTTCATCATTATTAAATGGAGTTATGAACTTACCATTAAATGGTTTAATGGTTGGCTTTTAATGTTGGCATGTAACCTATTTGCATTCATTAGATTAAAGATGAAAGATGTGCATTAGATGGACCATCTTCCTTCTTTCTTCTTTCCAAAACCGAAATGGGTATTCAATTATAGGTTATGGTCTTTTCAAATAGCCATTTAAAGATAAATGAAGTAAGTCTCATTTATTGGCTATTTGATGAGTGATTAATGTAAGTGATGCATTGGATGCCTCTCACTTTTCCATTCATGCATATTTCAAAATTGAGATGTAAAAAGGATTCTTGCATGGTTTTAGAGATTCTCTCCTTTCATGCAAGGAAGAACCAAATTCTAAGTGAAAGAATTGAAAGAGTTTCAATTTGGTTCTTCTTCTTCTAAGAAAATCTCCTCCAAATATTTCTTCTCCTTTCCCACCAAAGGATTTTGTTAACCTAGTTGTCCTTGAAGAACAAGTGGTAAATCTAATTAGTTGAGGATACTACAACAAGGAAGAAGATAGATTGCTAAAGGAAAAGACTCAAAGGCAAAGGATTTGGATATAAGAAGGAGAGGATAGCGCAGCGAGGATTTAAAGTCAGGCGAAGGAGTCGGTAATTCCTTTTATCTTGTTCTTTGTTTTATTATCCTTATACCATATCATGTATGGATTAGCATGTTGATTTGGATATATTTCTTCCGCTGCAAGATGATTTCTTAAAAAGTTTTGAAATCTATCATTTCTCCATACTAAGCATGTTTTCTTTTTCCGATCCAACAGCCCGAGGGGAGAAATCCCTGACGCGTCCACACTGAATACTGAATACTGACTGAGCGCTTGGGCACAACACTGAATAACTGGAAAAGAGTCACATATGCATTATATACACATGACTGATTGATTTGCGACACTTACTGAATTATGTGATGACATGAGAGATTGCAAATTGTTACATGCTACTGTAAACTGTTGCATAATACTGTAAATTGTGATATGATATTGTTAATTGAATATTACTGTGCTATGCTGTATGCAATCTGCGTAATGCATGATTTGAGTGAACCATCGATGATGGTTTCTCATTGAGTTCGCAAACTCACCCAAAATTGCAACATATTTTCAAGACTGATAGAGTAGACCCCTAGCTCCGGAGATAGTCTTTTCCTGCCGTGCGAGCGTGCTGGCAAGAGAAGCAATGGCACACTGGTCGGTCAGCTGGGTTGGACTTTTGCGGATGACTTAGTATAGACGCTTGTATCAGTTTCCTTTTTGGGTTTTGTTAGGGGACTGATAGACTTGTCTATTCTGCTATTAGATGACTATATCAAGATTGCTATTATGATTTTAAAAATTTAGTGGTTTCTGATATTGTGATTTATTTATGGCGATGCCATGTGGACTATTAGCGGGAGTTTCTGGTAGTGCAACTTTATCGTGGGATACGTGTTGAAGTGACCTTCAGGCGTCCCGATATGTACCCTACGGTGAGGGGGCGCTACACTACTATAGCCAGAATAAGATGGATTGAAGCAAACTTCACAAAAGGTGAAAAAGTTTCCTCATAATCAATTCCCTCCTGTTGCGTATATCCTTTTTCTACAAGACGTGCCTTATATCTTTCGATATTGCCATCAGCTTTTCTCTTAATTTTGAGAACCCACTTGTTCCCAATTATTTTACGTCCTTCGGGGAGGTCAACCAAGTCCCATACTTGATTTGAGCTTAAAGAAGCCATTTCTTTTGTCATTGCTTTTATCCATTCTTCTTTAGCAGGGCCAGTAAGAGCCTCATTTACATTCCTTGGCTCTTCTTCCTCTTGCGGAACAATCATATTAATTTCTCCTTCAATCTCAAAACGACGTCGGGGAATTACTCCTCGATTACTTCGTCTTAATCAAGGTTCATCGTAAACAAATTCATGATTGATCTTATTGTTTCCACTCGGATCAGTTATCATAGAGAACCTTTCTGTAGAATTGCTCCCACTTGGTTGAAGTTCCTCATCTTGATTCTGCATAATAGAATCATTCTGATCAAGCGACTCATATAATAATAGGTCTTTACCTATTTCGCCTTGCTTGGGAAAATCATTCTCTAAGAATGTTACATCTCGTTATTCAAATTCAGTTACACCTCCACTACCTTGTTCACTTATGAACACGTATCCTTTTGAGTGTTCTGAGTATCTAATAAAAATAATTTTTCTCCCTCTTGGGCCTAATTTCCCATGTTTGTGAGAGAGATCATGAACATAGGCTACACACCCCCAAGGTCGGAGACTTGACACATCAGGCCTCCTACCAGTCCACAACTCATATGGTGTGTTAGTAACTGATTTCGTGGGCACACGATTAAGTACATAATTGGCTGTTAGCAACGCATCACCCCAAAAAGTGATTGGTAAATTTGCTTGGGCCATCATGGACCTAATCATTTCTAATAGCATCCTATTACGTCTTTTAGCGACGCCATTTTGTTGTGGGGTTCTAGGAATTGTTAATTGCCTTTCTATTCCTTTTTCATCACAGAAAGCCTTGAACTTTTCTGACAAGTACTCTTGTCCACAATCAGTTCGTAATGCTTTTATTTTCTTATCTAATTAATTCTCAACCAAGTTCGAGTATTTTATAAAACAATCGAATGCTTCTGATTTATGAGAAATCAAATAGATATGACCATACCGAGTATAGTCATCTATGAACGTGATGAAATAAATTACCCCACGTCTAGCCCTTACATTCATTGGACCACAGATGTCGGAATGAATTAATTGCAATGGATATAAAGCTCGTGTTCCCTTTCCAAATGGCTTTCTTGCCATCTTACCAGCTAAACAATGCTCACATGTAGGTAAATCTACTTGACTTAGATTACCTAAAAGTCCTTCTTTAGCTAATCGACTTATTCGATTTTGACCAATATGGCATAGTCTAGCATGCCACAAAGTTGCATCATTGTCGGAATTACTAGATGTAAATAATGAATAACTAATATTATTATTTTCCTTTAATACATCCAGTACGATAAAACCATCCAATAAAAAAACCATGACCTTAATTAATAGATCCAAGATACAAATCCATTCTACCACTATGGAAATTTACATTAAAACCAAGTTTAACTAACATCAACACAGATAAAAGATTCCTACGAATCTGTGGAGCAAATAATACTTCATGGAGGATGAGAGGTCGTCCTCCACGCATGTCCAATTTACATGTCCCAATTCCTTGTACAACAACTTTGGAATTGTCACCTACATAAAGCCATCGACTACTATGTGGGAGTTTACGAAACTCAACGAAGGCATCACGATCCTTCGCTACATGGTTGGTTGCTCCTGAGTCTGCAATCCACAAAAGATGTGATTCAGTTAGAAAAATAGAACAAGAAACATTCACATAACAAATGTCTGTACTATAAAGTTGTACCTTCTTGGGCTCGGTACAATCTCGAGCAAAGTGGCCCTTATTACCACAATTATAACATTTCACATGTTTCATGTTCTTCTTCTTGAAGGGACGCTTTCCCTTTCCACGTTAGTTCCAATTTTTCTTCTTGGATTCCTGAGGGGAGTGGTTGAATTTCTTATTCCTTTTCCACTTATATCCACCATGATGCTTGTGTTTCTTGCTCATAACTCCATGTGAGCTAGAACTAACTGCATATGCCTCAGAAGACATCTTTGAGGCTTCAAGACGCTCTTCCTCCAAGATAAGATGCCTCGTAGCATCTTCCATTGTCTTGATTTTTTCATTATGAGTTAGGTGCATCTTCATATGCTCCCAACTCTGAGGCAGTGAACGAATCACAGCTTGCACCTGTTGCTCATCAGACAGCTCATGACCAACATCACGTAACTCACTAACTATGTTGGACATTTTTCTCAAATGCTTCTGTATTGTATCATCTGGGCGCTTCTTATAAGTATCAAACTTAATTGTGAGTGACCTCACTTTGGTCACTGAAGCACCTCCAAAACGAGCAGCCAATACGGACCACATGTCGCTGCGGTTTAATTTACGGAACTCACGCATGATATCATTATCCATGCTACTCAGCAACGTGATGCGAGCTAAAGAGTTTTTCTTTTTCCATAAGTCATACGCATCACGGTCCCTTCTATGTTGGGATGTTGTGCCCTCCTCAGGAATATTCATGGTTAGGTTTAATGGTTCTAGAGCCTCTTGCTCTTCTAGTACATATTGGATTTTCATACTCCAAATCTCGTAATTGTCACCATTGAGTTTCTCACCCCTATTGAGTTCAGCAACTATATTTTTCAAAGCAGTAGCCATTTTCGAAACACGAAGTTTCTATAATAAGAAAGAAATATATACACGTTAATTTCACATTAATCGTTCATAGAGCAAATAATTCGATTACAATTGCTTATGAAATCAAAAGTCCACAAATGTGTTCAATCATCATTCATACAACAATCGAATCCTAATTACTTTACTCTAGACGAATTCTTATAAAAAAATTCATGTAAAAATATTACATAAATATTAAAACCTTGTTCTTATAAAACCAAACAACCTATTGTATACCTATGAACAATCTATAGGTAACGAACCCTACGTGGAAATGAGTTCACGAGTTCGCGTGAAACATTTTGCGAAGCTCGATTTACAATAGATCTAACTATTTCCATTGGAAGACCTATAGTGTTGGGACCCGATCCGGAAACCGGATCCCAACCGAAAAACGAAAGAAACAAAGCGAATTCAAATAGGATAAATTGAATTCGAAGGTGGATCAATAACAAAATGCGAAAGCAACGAATCGAATACAAATAGAATCGAAACCGGTTTTTGACATCCGTGAACAAATATCTTAGAGAACATGATCGTGTTGGAAACCTAGACTATCCGATCTGAAAAATCCGGTATAATTTTTTTTTCTTTTCTTTTTTTTTCTTTCTTCTTCCTTAATCAATTCTCAATTCATAATCATTTTCTTATACACTCATTTGAATCTCAATTCTCGTTTTCATACCCATTTTACCAAAAATTTCGACAGCATAACGACTGAATTCTAACTAACCCAAACATGCAAAGTGTTCAAAATACACTTCTATAATTCTCACACAATAGCCAGAATCATCGGACTCCCGTCCGGAATCCAACTCAACACATGCAATCCTATATCTACAAATCCATATTCTTTAACATATTATATCTACACAATTCCCAATAATCATACACAAACTTATATCTCCAATCCATGCATAAATTCATAATTCATTTTACCATTCCATATACAACCCATAATGTACTTACGTTATGAAATACGTGCTTACAAATTATTCCATAATACGTCATCAATATGTACATATACAAACAACAAAAATCTTCACTTTCTTCACCTGATCTTCTTCTCATCGCCTGTGGATGGGAATGAAGGGGGGTGAGCTTATAGCTCGTGGGTAACATGTTTATAAAATGAACAATAAGCAAAAATCTTTGCAAAACTCATTTTCCTTTAGTAATCATTTCTCAACATCAAAAGCTTATTTTTCAAACTTTTCCGACCATTCAAATCATTTACAAAAAGTTTTCGAAACTTGCATGATTGAAAGCCTCAATTTTCTATTTCTCGAAAATCCAAAACTTTTTCCAATTCATAGATAAAGCCGAAACATGAATGCATCACATAAAGCATAACATGAACGCTTCTATCAGTCATAACACGTATTATGCATCATAATCACAATAATGATGAAATGCACACAATTGGCTCGAGAGTTCCATAAACACGACGGAAACCGAAGTTTACCGTAAACACGATGAGTCCATTTTTCGGATCTCGTAAGCCTCAAGCAGGCAGCCATGAGAAGGTTAAGGGGGTCAACGTGCACGTGACTTAACGAAATGGGTTCTCTCTCGCCCAAACACAATCAATCTATGCTCAAATTCATATTATCAACATGAAATGCTTTCATGTGTCTTTTCTTCTTTCCATTCAATTCAAAATGTCGTGACACAATTTCAATGGCATACATAATCATATTCAAACATAACATCATTCACAAAACACGATGACACAACACATTCACATATCACAAATTCTCAATCATTCAAACGCAAGGAATGCTAAAATCGTAGCAATATAATCAAATTCTTTAGATCATGAGAAAACATTAAATCTAATCATTCGGAAACGGTAATTTGAAAACAATTTTACTTTCTTGATTTTTCGAAAATGCATAACTAGCATATGATTCAAAATATAAACATATTACCCACCTCGAATCGATGCCAGAATATTATCCTTAGCTTCAATTTGATCCTTGCTTCTTTCTTTCTTCCACATTAAAATAACCTAAGCCATAATCATCCAAATTCAACATCATAATTAGCAAAATCCTAAAAATTAACTATAGGAAACCCATAATCATCATTTTTCCAAGCTATCCAGAGCAAGAATTTCTAAAATCCTCAAATTCCAAAATTGGACATAAACCCTAATTCGCAGTTACTCAAAATTGACCCAATTAAACTAAGCCTTCACCAAAATTGAGTTCATAATCCACAAACCCATACCATTAACAAAGTTTTAAACCAAGAACTCATCAAAATCACAAATCTCAAAATTTCGCATCTTACCTTCTCTCACACCATTTTCGGATTTATAGGCTCATGTTGGAGCTTTTGAGCTCCTCCACCTTTTTCTCTCTTGAAATACCACAAAATCCCTCTTGAAATCTCATAAAAATCTAACCCTAGCTATCTCTCTTTTCTTCTTCTCCATCGCCACCCGAGAGCACACTCTCCCTTCTCTCTTCTTATATTTCTAAGTGTCATAAGTTCTCCTTGTAAGAACGACAGCCACTCTGCTTTTATATAGTGCCATGTCATTAAATGAGGGCTAAATGACCAGATTGCCCTTCCATGTATGTCTTATAACTTAACTCTTTAAGTAAACTTTCAAAATTGCCCCTTCCTTGGTCTTTAAAACTGACATCTTGTCTGATTATTTCGATCAGAAAAATGAAGTCATTTGATAAAACTTTCTTCTAAAGAAATGTTCCTATATGTCTTACAAATCCATCACTTCAGGAATCAGATCAATCGGAGCTCTATAGCTCAAGATATCTCAAAAATACTGAAGTCTGTTCTTCAGACTCCAGGCTGACTATTACACCTGACTTCCGACCCATATTTGGAAGGCTTAGAGGCTCCATTGTTGATCCGCTCCTTCATAACATTTGTAGCCTCATCTCTCTAGTTTAATTCTCAAAAAGAATCAGCTCAATCCGAGCTCTAGCGATAGATATATCTCCAAAATACTAAACACTGTTCAACCATTACAACACCGAGACTGAACACTACACTGAACTTTCGACCTATATTTGGAAGTCTTAGAGGCTACATTATAGCTCGGCTCCTTCATAACATTTGTAGCCCCATGTCTCTATTTTAATTTCCAAAAAGAATCAGATCGATCGGAGCTCTACCGATCAAGATATATCCAAAATACTGAACGATGTTAATACCTTTTCCACAGGTCAGCTCACTTAGATCAGGTCGATCTTTTTCCATTTAATTCTAAAACCAATAAATCTAGTATGGAAAGATAGAAAAATGTCTTAGGAATCTAACGCTTTGAAAATTAGGTCGATCGGATGTCGGACGAAGAAGTTATGGTGAAAGATTAAACAAAGGTCGTTCATCCAAATCAGAGCTCATACTTACGAGCGGGGATGGCCGAGCGACATGACCGAGCGGAATGGCCGAGGCGAAAGGCCAAACGAAATGGTTAAGCTATACAAGCCGAAAAAAGAGAGAGAAGTCGGTTGGCCAAAATGAATAGGCCGAGCTATCACAAGGAACACAGGTCGCTCGGCCAAAACGAATAGGCCGAGCTAAAACGAATAGGCCGAGCTATCACAAGGAACACAGGTCGCTCGGCCAAAACGAATAGGCCGAGCTATCACAAGAAACACAGGTCGCTCGGCCAAAACGAATAGGCCGAGCTATCACAAGGAACACAGGTCGCTCGGCCAAAACGAATAGGCCGAGCTATCACAAGGAACACAGGTCGCTCGGGCAAAACGAATAGGTTGAGCTATCACAAGGAACACAGGTCGCTCGGCCAAAACGAATAGGCCGAGCTATCACAAGCTAAGCGATCGCGAGCACTGAACGATCAGAAGTGTTGGGCGATCCGGAGTGCTGAAAGAATCAGAGGTCGGTCGGTCGGCACCCGATCCGAAATTCAAACTTCAAACGTTCATATCTTTTGACTCCGAGTTCCAAATTTAACAAACTTGGTGTCTATGGAAAGCTTGAAGAAAGATCTACAACTTTCATGAAGATCGCCAACCCCAATTCCAACTCTATAAAGGTCAAAAGTGGCCTCAAAGATCTGTCTGTGATCTGCCATTTAGACAGCACCTGCACCCAACTCTAGTAACTCACATATTGCAATTTAACACCTCAAAAACTAGCTCATATACATCATGGACAGGCTCTACAGCTCGGCTAACCCCCTTTGAAAGTATAAATGATCCTATCCGATCTATATTAGTTCAGAAATTGCAGCACAACACAACATACCCAAAATTGACCACATGAGCACATCAGCCCAGAATTAGGATCATCTACACTCAACTTCAACAACTCATGCCATTCATACACAATTTACATGTCATATCCATACACAATTGATCTTTATTTTCTAATTTCTTCAAAATTTTACACTTTCACTTTCTATTTCTTGATTTCAACTTCCATTTCAATCATCTCATCCACTTAAACTTTCATAACTAAAACTGATCTTCAAAGTCATCACAACCAATAAATTCTTTTTCTCATCAATTTCTTCAAGGCATAAAGACTTCTATAACACAATTCATGTCCGAAAACACCCATTGAATTCATTTTGATATTTCCAATTTCTACCGAAAGTTCGGGGTCCAACATATAGGATATAAAGTCCTAATTAACTCTCTTCTACGCATCTTTTTCATAAATGTCATCACTAACAAATTATAAGTCTTCTCAGGTATATTATTCCAGAACATTTGCAATAGTTCGCCTTGAGGTTGAGGCAATGTTGCAAGCAAAGTCGTGTACTTTACTTCAACATCCGTGTAAGCTACACAACCTCCAAAATATAGCTTTTGCATGATGTTATTAACTGCAATAACATGTTGTGTTAGATCATCTCCAGGCATTAAGTGCATGTTGACTAATTGCACATACATGCTGCTAATTCGTCTCTTATGTGCCTCACATCGAATAAGCTTCCGTGTTTGCTTAATAATAGGCATTTTTCTGAAAAACAAATTTTCAGGAATCAGAAGAGTATATAAAAAAAATAACAAATTATTTTTTTAAACACTTAGCGAACTTATGCTCATATATTGAAAAATTTTAATTTTATTATTTTGTATTTTATTGTTTATTAACAATTTATTGAACGAATCAAAAAAATTAATCTCTAAGTAATTAGACACTTATTTCTAATTTACCTTATAATTGAACTAATCAATTATCTTGGTTTAATTAGAAACTAATTTCTAAATACATTAATTAAAAAATTCATTTTAATGAAACAAAATAGTAATTATCCAATTAGAAAATAAACCAACAAAATAGTTTATTTCTATGGGTAATAACATTTTCACTAAACAAATTAGTATTGAGTTTATTAGAAAATAAACCAATGAAATTAGTTTATTTCTAAGGTTATTTTAACTAAACAAATTAGTTATATATATATATTAAAAAATTGTCTAAGTAATTAGAAACTTATTTCTAATTTAAAGCATAATTGAACTAATCAATTTATTATGGTGTAATTATTTTAGAAACTAATTTAATTAAATAAATTAGTTAGTGGAAATTAGAAAACTAATTTCTAAATCATTCCATTATATTATGTATAAGTCCATTTTAATGTGGGTCACAAATAAACATTGAGTGCATATAACCCTCAAGAGCCCAAAATAAAAAAAACAGCCCAAAACTCGAAACTTGGGCTTGAAGAAAACAGCCCAAAAAACAAAATCGGGCTTGAGGCGTCTGGCGCATGCGATGCAAAGCATCGCCCATTAGCCTGAATCGGGCCCCGAGGTCGTCTCAAGCGCGTCTTTGTCGTTGGTCGTCCGGCGTCGGGCACTGACGCTCATCTTCTTCCTCCGACGTTTTCATTTCTGGTTCTTTCTTCCTCCCTTTTTTTTGTTTTTGCTTCTCTGTTCTTTTACCCATTCGGAAATCAATTCAAGCAACAATTAAAATCACAAATCCAACACAACAAACACCTATTTACTTCATAAACATCGCAAACTCAGCAAGATTTGATCTTTGATTAATCACCGAAAAAAAAACACTGTAGATATACCAGAAGATTAAAACACATGTATATATATTGCTTTCAAACCAATACAGGACCAACCCACAATCAAAAACTCATTTATCACCGAAAAAAAAAATCGTGTTCTTGCTAATGTACGAGAGGAACTAGAGTTTATTCTGTGTTTTTTAACTATTAGAAAATAAAGACAGAACAAACCCACAAAACGAAGAGAGCAGTAAAACAATTAATCTATAACCAGATGCTCGGATATTTTTCGGTAGAACATAAAACAATTCCAATACAGAGAAAGAACAAAAAAAACACAACTGATATATTCGGTAGAACAGAAAATGTAAAACCAGATGCTCTGACACCAATGAAGGAATTTATGAACAGATTATATGTCATAGGATCAATTATATATGCGTGGAAAACAAAACATACTTGTCTCGATGATTTGTTAATTTCCATCGATTAAAGAACGCAGAATTCTCCTCTTCAGAAGTTTTCCAAGCAGCAGTTTTTGATCGGACCAAACACACACGTTCATACTGTCTTCAAACCGTTGTTTGTGACTATATATACTTCACCTATGAATAACTACCATGCCAGATGATGACCATTTGACCCATCATAGGTGTCAAACGGCATCAACATGCAAGAGGCCTGATATTCTTTATATTGTTGGAGTAGTGAACATTACCAGAATTTGGATGGTAATTAAGGTATGCTTTTGTACTGTCTTACATCGGGATGACTACCTTTTTTCGTTCTGGATAGTTGAAATATCTTTCTAATCAGTCAAATTCAGCATCATCAAGAAATACACCGTAAGAGTTTCGGATGTCCGCACACTCACTATAATAAGAAAAAAGTAGCAATTCTCGTCTTTATAATTCTAACAACAGTATCATTAATCCTAGTGTGGATGTTCGGAAGTTCCCAAGCATCTTCTCATATGAGCTATTTAGTTGTCTTCTACTCGTTTGTTTCATCTTCTATCTGAAAAAAAAAAAACAAAAAACATCGTTATATGATCGACATGCTTGGCATAAATCGTGATTCGAGCTTAATAACTGAAAAAATCTA
Organism: Erythroxylum novogranatense; assembly: GCA_029891385.1. NCBI lineage: Eukaryota > Viridiplantae > Streptophyta > Magnoliopsida > Malpighiales > Erythroxylaceae > Erythroxylum > Erythroxylum novogranatense. The sequence continues at coordinate 31,794,312 of CM057226.1, read as the reverse complement.
AACCACATGGTTGATAGGCCGGACTAATTGAAGCACATAGTTGTGGTTTATGGCCCAATGTTAATTTTAGACATACCATGAAATCATTGTTGCGGACTGCTATCCAGTAGAAAGCTTCTGAGCCACTCACAGTAGCTTTCGACATTGCCTGGATTTGGTTCAGGGGACAATCCTCTGATATCAGTACCTTCTTCCTCTAGAATATTCAATAGACCGTTACTGTCTGAGTGTGAATGATTTTGATTTGGCAGAGAGGCCAAAGGGTAATTTGGCTCTTGATTTCCATCAGAGATGTTTACGCGAACCTGGCCTACAGGAATCATATTGATTGCGGGAGGATTTATAATAGCATTCTCAATCAGTTCTTGGTTTCCGTAACTGAAGTCCATCCGAGCGTTGTATGCATTCGTTGCATGGACGGTGGTAGAATTTGACAGAGCCATAGCACACATCTCTTGATTCTCAGCGATGGTGTATGCTGACAAGTTTCCTGTATTCTGCACTTCACCTGAAGTATGATTTAGAACTGATGCATAATCTGACTCTTGGTTGCTATAACTGAAGTTTATCGAAAATAAATCAGCATTCAAGACATTTCCCACCGTAGGCTTTGGAACTGCTCTGAATCCTGGCGCCTGCATCCCGTCAGTGAACTCCGTCCGGAAATCATTTGTATTCTGCAAACTGCTTGACGCAGAATTTAGGAATTCCATATTATCCAGGCCATGGTTTTTGTTTGTAGAGTTAATCAAATAGTTGTCTAAGGTGTTCATGTTTCCTGTTGCAGGACTTGCAATTGTCATGCCATTCATCTCTTGGCATCTGTCATTGAAATTTGTAGAACGCGTGATGTTGTCACGAGCCATGCCTGAAGTATAATCTAGAATTGATCCAACACCAGAGAAATGTCCTGGGCATTCGTACATACCGGATGAAGTAGGTTTGAAGATTCCAACAGCATCTGGCTCTTCAATCCCCATACTGATACCTGACAGAAAGTTGGATGAATTGAGCTCATTGTTTGAATTTTCCATAAAATCAAGAGACTGGTTATTATCGTCTGAGAAGTCAATACAGAACTTGTCTGCAGAGGCAACATTTGAAGGAGGATTCAGAATAGACGAAGCACCCAGATTCTGTTTCCGGTTCAAGAACCCTGAGAGAACCTTGTCCGAATTATGAGCATTTCTTGAAAAAGGACTCAAATTGGCCATATCATCTGCCCTTTGGTTTGAATTGTTGAAGTTTGTAGCAATTTTGACTGCATTAATAACATCGTCTAATGTGAATTGTACTGAGGAAGAATTTTGGTCTTCTAACTTTCTTGTTGATGCCTCTTGACCATGTTTGTCTCTTAGTGAGCTATAGGCTGCAGGCAGATTTTGAGTTACAAAGTTCTCTGATCCCTGTGAGAACTGAAATGCATCTCCTGAAATTAGGGGAAAATCAATAGATAATTATAGGTTAATCCATCTAATATATAGACTTTAAAGACTCTTTCTGTTCCACATTCATTCTGCATGCCGAAGAAAGTTCAGAAATCTTAAAGAGTGGAGTTATGCAGCACCACCATCATCACCTTGTAAATTGTGTAGCTTTCCAATATTGTGAATAGCATGCTTAAGGTTCTAAACTGTGTAGCTTTCCAATGTATCAGAAAAAGGTCCCAGATTGAAGTCCGGTTCTATAAATACGCCTATAAGTGTTGGTTTTTAGTTATTGTTTGCGATTGTTATTATAAACATTTTCATCTTTAGTATGTCCACGTTAACTGTAATTACTATTAGGTTAATCGTAATTATAATGTCACTGAAATTTCACGCTTCTTATGTAGAAAACAAGCATATTAATTATTTAAGATCTGGTAGACAATATAAAGTTTCTTTTTTCTTTTTTCTTTTGTTTGTAGGTCAGAATATGCACGTTATGGGAGGAATGAAGAGTATGATAATTAACCTCCAAGTCCAAAGTTGAAATTTTGACTTCTTAGATTCCTCTTCTCGAAAAGTTCTGAAGCGTCAAGAATTGGCGAAATTCCATAGCTTTTTCGGTTGTCTTTCGCTGGAGGTGCATCAAGGGCAATAGACTCGCGAAGCCGTTGCACTTGAGCTTTGTATTTCTGAAAGGAGAGATTTCCTTCAATGGTCATCAAAACATGAATGGGAAAAAGATTAAATACCAAAGGAAACAAACGTACTTCCAATTTTGTTGTAACAGTAATATTTTTGCCTTCTTAATTAAAGGATTACGCTGTCAAGAAAAGTAAGATACAAAGAGGAGTATTGACACAACAAATGAGACCATTTAGAATGTTGATTTAATTCAACTCAATCACATCTTAAAATTGTAGAATTAATACAAATGCAAACAATCCCAAAATATATAATACCGTGCATCTGATCAGCATGATTTAGACACTTTTGATCTTTCATATTGTTGTTTTCTAATATGCAGGACGTTTATATATACAGATTTACTACAGAAGAAAAAAGCGAAGAAACGACTTGTTGTGAAACATGCTAGAAAAGCTCGAAACATAAGATGTTTAATTAGACCATGAATTAGAATTAAGAACAAAATAGTTGCACCGAAATAACAAATAACAATTGATATTTAACATTTCAAGTGACTCTAGGCAGAGTAGGGATCATTACCTGAAGATGGCTAGCTACCTGCCGTTGTGTCAAATTTGGCACGTCCATCAATTTCAGTATCGATTTTGGGCGGGCTCCTGTACATGTTAACCCAGATGAAATTAGTTATGTTGATTATATAGAAGAACTATCTAAAAAATAAAATTGCTTTAAAGATATAATTCGGAATTAAGTTTTGACAAGAGGAAGGAGCTAGGGTTTAGCGGCTTACTGCTATTGCCTAAAGCACTAATGGCTGCTGTGAACTTGCGGTGAAGCTGTGGAGTCCAGATCATGCGCGACTTTTTCCATTTCTTTTCCGTCTCTTCTTCATGGCTGCTTGTTCCTATTTTCTCTTCCTCTACACAATGTAACATTTCCTCTTCCTTTTCTTCATCAGCGCTAGCTCTTCTTTCTTTTTCACTACTCTCGTCTGACTCCTCAATGATGACTTGACGTGTATTACCTTGTTCAAAGTCAAGACCAACTTCTTTTCCAATCATTTCATTCTCTTTCTCATCATCATTTGACCTCTTCCTTTTTATCTCAACTTGGTTTGGAGTCGATAGGGTCGTCAAATATGGATCAATGCAGGCGTTTTCTAATTCTTTTATGCAAGTTTCAGCATCTGGATGTACATCTGCTTCAGTTTCCTTCCTTTTTCTATATACATGACTAGCAAGCAATTTACCCTTTCCTTTGTTGTGTAGATTACAAGCGCCATGGAGCTCATGAGTACTAGCAATGGCAGGCCTAGTATATTTTCCATATTTCCATAGTCCTGCTTTCATGTTATCAATCTGCTTCTTTTCTGACATAAGATTCTCCCTTTGAAAAGCTCCTCTTCTTCTTTTCCTGTATACATGCTGCCACAGGTACTTTAGATCTTCCAGGCAAATAGGCTTGTCAAGATAGAAACATGCGCCAGCTGCTAGGGCCTTCCTAGCCTCAGTTATACTCCTATTCGACGACATCACTGCAAGGAGCAGCCAATTTCAGGAAGTTTGTTTGGTGAGGAGGAAATGTAAACGTTCCACCAACAAATTTTGAACTCTTAACACAAAGAGAAACATGTAAACCTTAGTTAGGTTAAAAGAAATTTGTTAACATATAGCGATAATGAAGAACTCACAAATAACAGGGATCTCCTTCTCACGCATCGCGTGCAGAAAAGTGAAGCTATCCATCTCCGGCATGTTTAGACTTACCATTACAAGTTTGAATCTATCCTTTGGTTCTTGCATCATTGATAAGGCAACTGATGCTAGCTCAGTGGTGGTAACTGAAAGAAAATAGATGACTTTTAATCGGACCAAATATGAGACAAAGAATTGAAGAAGAACTACTAGAATAGCGTAAATTATATTTTTGGGAAATTATTTTACTTTTTTCCATCTATTTTCCCAATGGGATCCGTGTGCTACATTGTACAATAGTCAAGTCAAAAATCATGGTCAAAGGGCGTTTCTAGAGAAATTAACGTTTGCACAAAATTTGCTACTCTTACTACTATATATCTTCATTCAAAAGAAGACTAAAATTAGTTTTTTTTTAATCAAAATCGGTGAGTAAATAAATAAAGGTTGGTGAGGTTTCTATGTGTTTTATTTTTTACAACGAAAGGATGCAATATTAGTCTAGGAACAATGCTACAATTTGTGTATAATTCTACATGTGTAAGGTTGAACTAATTCGTGGATTGAGTCACATAGTTGTCCATACTAAGTTCATGTTTTTATTTCAACCATAAAGTTCAACAAGAAGACTTGCATATATATATATTAAAATTCTCATTTTTGCTCCAATTAAACTAGTCTTCATATAATATTCGTTCTGCTTCCACTCAATTCTAATTCCATTCCTGAACTAGTATCTTATAAGTTTGACAATCCACACAATAATAAGAGAGAGAAAATAAATTCTTTGTTCAATGCGTAAAAGTTATAGAGAAAAGTATTGTTTTTTGAGTAGTATAAGATCCTTTGGACTTGTAGGCTATAAATGAATTTTGATTATTTCAACAAATAAGTTTCCCAACCAAAGAAAAAATAAATTTCATCACTAAACATCTTTCTCAAACAATAAGAACAAGAAAATAAGTACGTTTAGAGTTAAATTACCATACCACCTGCATTTCAATCAGTGAATAAGTTTAAACATACATGAAGCCAACAAGTTAAGTGTCCATCTCTGTAACACCGATGTTTATCCAAGTGACACCCATCTCAGATAATCTAATTTCTAAAATATTACGTATTTGTGCCAAAAATAATACTGTATAACCAGCCATCTGTTTCGACACATGTACAACAACAGTTTGTTATATCAATTATCTTAAAACTATCAACCCACTATTTCACCATTTTCTCTGATCAATGTCAACTTATACTTCTTGCTAGTAATTGCAACTATTTTTACTTTTCATTTTCACACCTTAAAGCTAATATAACTGTTATGAATACACACTACTCTTACTAATTACAAGGTCTTTCTGTTTCGTCCATTAAAGCCAATATAAACTAACACAACACAATGGAAAATTAGATATACAAAGCAAAGTATATGAAGTACGTTTACTGGTCTCAATCTTATCACGAGTAAGAAATCTCTTAGTCTCATCCTTTATGCGTGCTTTTTTCTGGTTAATAGCGTTCCTTTCTTTTATATATGTAGTTGTATTAAAAGTGAAAACCAAATGAATAAATGTCAGTGCACCATTCTACCATACATAAAATACAGACGAAAAAAAAGATTGTATGACCTTTTCCAAAGTGAATATTAGTAAGTCCCAAGTCAAAGCTCATGCATCCATTATTAATATCACTGACTCATGAAGCATAAAAGGAAGAGTTCACAGTTTTAGTCTTGCTTGTAACTAATTATCTTATTTGTCAATATAATGACAGATTAAATATCAATCAATATATATATATACTATCAACCTATTCCAGAAAATAGTGAATCGACAAAATAATAGGCAACAACAGTTGAAGTGAGAACAACAATAATCCTGTAATGTTTAGCACAGCTAAATAGTATAGAGGTCTTAGAGTTGATGAGTAATAGCTTTTTTAATGTTAATTCCAACCCAATTCAATATTAGCAAGTTGGAAAATATAAAACTCACTTTCACCTGATCAAGTCTCCCGATCCACCCAACCCACACATATTCTAATAACTTGTTTCTAGTTGGGCGGATAGGTGTTTTAATATGGTTTGAGGGTTTAGACGTTATACCAAACTACTATTAACATCAATTTAAGAAACTATACAATCGAAAGCAATACTTAAATATAATTTGACAGTTCCAGAATATGGAAAATCTCAAACAACAAATTCATTTAGACAAAAGCATAAACTTTCATATAAGATAAATAAATAAAACTATCAAAGAACAAGCTAAGTTCATAAATGAAGATATATCATAGCTAAGAATTGAAGTGCGCAAATGAAGTAAAAGTTCAAATTTTGTGATATTCCCAATTTTAAAATTATACATGTATTAAATAGGCGGGTAATTCTAAATTAGGTTTATTTAAAATTTTCAAATTCTTAACCAATCAAAAACTATGAGAGCTTAAAGTGTTTTAACATACAATTTTAAGCATTTATTTCAAATATACGGTTTATTCACTTGTAATTTAAATCGGAAGACTTGAATAAAAATCTCTCACGCTCAAAAACTAATTATATACTTATAAAGATTCATGATAACCTCATACTTTAATTCTTTGCGTCCACTATACAATATAAATTTTGGAAATCCATCTAAATTAGACTCGTTGATTGATTTAATCATGTCCATCTCCTCTGCAATGTGCGTCAATTTTGTGTAAGAAATTATAACTCTATAAGATTAAATATCTACGCAAGAAATTGACATAAAACCACAAATCTGAAAAAAATTAATCAATTAACAGATAAAATGATAAACCACAAATGTTAACTTATTCCAACCCTAAATTCATCACCTTTATGATGCTTGATTCCCTACAAAAAAAAAAGATGGCTAGATTATATCTCTTACGCATAAACCTGAAGTCTTATTGTAAAATTTTAGCAAACTCTTTCTAATAACATTTTCTTATTTCATTACTGTATCTTATGATCAAATCCTTGAACTAGATTAATCAAATTTTCTGCTTTACAGCCCTTTTGATTCAAAACAGTTGAATAATTTGAGTTCAAGCCTTTATTACAAGTACAAAAAACCAATAATGTGATGGTAAAAAGCACAATATTGAATATCATAATACTTGAAATTTATCATTCCCACAAGATTTAATAGATAATCAAGTCAGATTTATAAAATTTGCTAAAGTAGATACTCCTTACCATGGAGTAGCATACAATCTGTGACATGGTTTTCAGAAGAATCGAAATAGGTTCTCCTTGCTTTGTAGAAAAATTACTCAAAAAGAGACCTAATTTACTTTTAAGTAAACAAACATTGAAAGGCTTATTGCTTTACCCTTGAAGGTGTATTGTTCAAGCAATGATGCTAGGTACATAAGAGATGTTGAATCATGATCCACCACCAGAATTTCCAGGCCTCGGGCAAAGGTAGGGACGAAAGTACATGGCAACTCTCTCACGTCATTCATTTTTTTAGGAGAAAAAGAAAAAGGTTCTTTTAATGATCCGACGAATGAGAAATAACACCAGAATGAAACGATGCTCAGTTCTTCTTTGCTTCCAAGTTCCTTTCCAAAATTTTCTATTTTGAACAAGGAAGATTGAAGAACCCCAAAAGAGTGTAGAGGCTAGAGACGAATGACAAAGGTTGCAGAAACTAGGTTAACAAAAGCTGGACATAACTACTTTGGACCAATTGTTTACAGGAGATAAATTAAATTCTATAAGCCTAATGGTCGGAGAAGAGTAGATTTATATAGAGACTGAGAAAGAGACTTAACACACCAGGCACAACCACTTCCATGCCTTTGAATAAGAGTCTGCTTCTGACAAAACATGTAAAACAATATCAGATTTTACTCTTGTGGGTCCCATTCTGGATGGACCCACCTGGTCAGCCGTCCAAATCCTTTGCTCTTTGAACAATAAGTCAACCAGTGCTACATTGGACTCTTTGACTGTTATACGTTAGTTAATAGTTACCTTGTACAATCTGGATAAACCCTTGCTGCCTTATATAAGAGTATGCTTATTTACAGTTTTGCCCACGTTCATCCGGGAATAAATCCTCTGTTGCTGCCTTATATAAGAGTATGCTTATTTACAGTTTTGCCCACGTTCATCCGGGAATAAATCCTCTGTTCTCAAATTTATGTACTAATTTTATCTTATTAAATCTTAGTCACTTATTTATACGACTCTACTACTCTGCCTTCCGCTGGTGGTGCTAGATTGAGTTGACCTCGTATTACCCTGGACTCGATTCGTTCTCTAATTTCCAAATGTGTCAACTAGTAACGTTAGCTATTTTGTTATTGAGCTATCATATATATCGAAGCATTTTGACTCATAACTAATCATTATTCAACTTTTTCACAACTTTAATGACTTCTTTCTTGAAATTGTCAATTACATTATAGTGCTAGATGAGGGAAACGAGGAAAGTTTTCCATTAAATACAAGTGTTGTATTAACTTTCTATTTAGAGATCGAGTACAAAGAAATTAATTTTTTAATGGTACACCTGAAATAGGAGAGTTAAAATGTTAAATGCTGAATGTGCCGCTGACTATGAGAGAATGGTTGAGTCAAACGTCCGAGATGTTTTAATTTTCTATATATACTTTTGGTTGTACTCGATTGTAATTATAAAATTATACGTTTGACTAACATAAATAATCTTTTGTAAAATTACAAAAAAAAGTTACGTACATTTATGGCTCTCTTATAATTCTTACAAAAAAAGGAAATCTTATGTATTAAGATACGTTGACTTAACTCTTAGTTTTAATTTTGGCTTAATGTGCTTATTAAATTATACTTAAAACAAAAATAAATGAAAAATATTTCTACAACGTTAATTTTGTAAATTTCTCATTTGAACGATACCCTAGTACGAGTGAGTTAATTTTAAAGCTCTTGTCAACTTTATATATATAAAGCTAGAATAAAGATAAACTAACTAATCTATAGTAATCTTTAGTATATATGCCCATCTACTACCTTTCGAGAATAGTATCCCAAATTGTGTTGACTACAAATGTTAGTTATTTTGTACTAACCCTTTGATCTGAAATACAAAATGGAAAAATAAACAGCAGATTAAACAATTGCAATTCTAACATATTATATTTCTTAATTGTATTTACCAGCATTTCATTTTACTTGGACTTGCTGGTTCACTTGATAAGCTGCGGATTCAATGGTCAAAATCACATTGAAAGCGTGAGTGGAAGTAAAGTAATGTAATTAATATATGGAGTTATACTAGGCAAATTTTCTAAAGAATAGAGGCGTTATTATAACGTATAAATTCATCATAACTAAAGCATCGACGGAAGAGAATCATTAATTGATCTAAAAGCAGTGTGAATAATCCAATTAGTTATTTGACCTGCTGCGTTCTTGATTGCCTCATTGAAGGCGATGGCTAACAACCTTATTTAATGCTTTCCTCCTTCTAATTATACCTATTTGTTTAGTTCACGAGCTTAAATTTAATTATTTGGTACTAATATAGAGTAATGGAACCAAACTTATTTAAAGGGTGATTTTAAGAAGGTACAAAATTTTAAGAGGATGACATTTTCAAACAATGGGAAGGGGCACAAGGCTCTACCAGGCTCGTATGGTAGAAGTGGAACTGAGGTAAGGCTATGGCGGATACATCATACATGGAGCAATTTCTTTTTTTTTTTTGTAATATTATATTAATTGGAGCTTCCAGCCTTCTATAAGGTTCCAAACCTCAATTAAGTTATAATTAAGTTGCAAGAAATACTTTATTATATATGACTACTACTAAGCATAGACTATATAAACAGACCGAGAGATAATTAGCTTTAGTGGGCTTAATCAAAGTTTTATTTATTCATCCAAGTCATAGATCGGACGAGTTGGTAAAATATTTCACACTTAGTTCGAGTACATCCAAATTCTCCCCAGATCATTCCCACAGTTTCAAATTAATTGACTATTTCATTTAAAAATATAATATTTTGTTTTATAATATTCTTTTACGGATTCATTCCTCTTAAAATGCAAAAATTAGGGAATGCATTGTTAATTACTTAAGGAAGTAAGGTCAACATCATTTTCGGCCAAATTTCTAATTAGTTAAAATCGTTTTATAATTTCTTGTTATAAAAAATTTAAAATAGATAAATGATTCGTAGGATCGGATATGTATATTGAAACTTATCACTTACTTGGATGAGCAAGTTAAACGATTTTTGAAGAAACTTTTCTTCTATGCAAAATTATTTTGTGTATTCGTGTGTTTCAGAAGATTATCATTAGTCTTTTTAAGTGAACATTATCTTCTATTTATAGATAATGTCAAGATGTTAACTAATTATTAACAATTGAAAGGTCACAGTTAAACTTATCAAGTGTGTCCTTTCATTTTTATTTCCCTTTCACATATGATAACTTTAGTCGATAAAGCTTATACATGTTATGATACTCATCCAATAACCTATGTGACTACCATATCGTGAGAATTTATAGTCATATACCTGTGAGGAATATATGATGTCTCGATTAATGAATCGATCATTGAATAAATTTCGTATATTATATCCTAAGTCACACTACAACAATTTAATATAATTCGCGACGTTTTTTGAAAATACGTCACAAATTGTATAGAGTTTTTGTGATGTTTTAAAAAAGTCACAAAAAGATCCCATTTTTGCAACGTTTTACAAAGACGTCATAAATATATCAGACCTTTTGCGACGTTTTAGAGACAAAACGTCACAAATTTAAAACTTCGACGATTTTCCGAGAAAACGTCATACAGTCTCTAGCAATTGTTAAGTTTCCCCTTTCCCCTTGCTTTTGTTAAAACATCTTTTGCTTTTGTTAAAACCACCCGACTATCTCTTTCCCCTTGCTTTTGTTAAAACCTCCGGCTATCTCCTTTCCCCACCTTGCTTTTGTTAAAACCTCCGACTATATCCTTCCCCCCAACCCGATGTCGCCTTTTCCCTCTCTCTCGAGCCACTTTCTACCGTTATTTTGTCTTCTTGTTGCTGACATTTACGTGGCCGGTATTCATGTTTGTAATTTCTTTTTCCTGTGTTGTTGTTGTGTTTGTAATTTCATGTTTGTACTGTTGGTGTGTTTGATCTTATGAGCGTGGTTTTGTTTTCCTCTGCTTCTATGGCGCTTTAGGTGACTCATCTTCAGGCGTCCTCGGTTTCGTGGATATTGTTTCATCTATTTCATTTTGTGCCTCTTATTTGGATATACTATCGGTTCAAGTGGCATTATTATCTTCTGTGAGTTCTACGCTTCAGATTTGCATAACATTTCTATAGTTTGACATTCATGAGAACTCGTTTATACGATTTGATTATCGTGTCGTCAAATGATTTCTCTTTTGCTTCTTGCTTTGTTTTAATAGCTAAGGTTGTTAAACCACAGTTCTATCATAATTTTTATGAGTAAAACCAAGAGTTAATAAACGATTTACACAGATAATATTACCTCCTTATTTAATTGAAGATTTGTGAACAATTATCATGTAATATATAGTCTAACAGCTAGCATATTGACAAATTATGTTTATATTTAGCTCATTATTTCTTAATGGGACGGTCTTCAAAGATGATTGTGCAATGCCCTATGATCTTGTTTTTCAGTTTGGAGAATAGAATCATCCCTAGGTTTCTTGAGATAAGCATTTCTGTAGTAGTTAAGTGATAGTTATTCAGTTATCCTTTTGCCATGAAGTGTAAAATCAAATTTAAGAGAGGTTTCTCCAAAAGATACCCTGATTACACCAGTGCAGTGCAAGGCAATACGGAGGCAGTTCAAAGCAGAGACCGAGTTTACAGTCACTCAAGCTATTTCTGCTCAGGTGTGTTTTCTTACCATTTTTGGAGTTGAGATTTATTTCAGGAGGCTTACAAGTGGAGTAATAATTGGTTACCACCTCCGTGGGCAATTGTTGCTTTGATTGTCCTTGGCTTTAATGAGTTTATGCTTCTGTAGGTTTCTCTGGAGGTGATGTGGAAGTTTGAGATTGACATTCTTTTAGTGTTAATGCTTGTTACTTTCCCTGTAGTCACAAAAGTTATTCTTGGTTTGTAGGTGATGTGAATAGCATTAGTGTCGGATCCGCACTAACATACGTGACAACACCTCTTGTAAATGTGGCAAAATCAAATCTTAGCGGAAAGGTGCTACCAACTATCATTGGGGACAATGTTATCGTAGGTGAGCAATGAGCAATTGGAAATGTTTTTTTATTAATCAATCGATTCATGTTTCTTTTCGATCTATACTTGATCTCAAAGTGGATCTCCAAGGTCATAGTCTTGTTTTACATGGCTGTGCGGTTGAGGATGAAGCTTTTGTTGGTATGGGCTAATAATACTTGATGGTTCTGTTGTTGAGAAACATGGCATGGTTATTGCATGGAGCCCTTGTGAGACGAACACAAGGATCCTCTTTGGAGAGGTAAATCATTACTCTCTTCCCCACCACAACAAACAACACCCTTCCGCAATCTTCAAACTGTTCTTCGGAGGGTTTTCAACCATTCTCTTTATTGTGGTGCTTTCCCATTGTGCTTTACATATATAGAGTGATTAATCACCATGGTTTAGTAAGAATTATTAGAAGTGCTTCAGAAATATTTAGAACAAAGATATAGAAATAGCTACTTCTATATTTTCCCCACGAAATGGACTGCTCTCTATGACTGCATAGGTAATAGTCTAATAGTTGTTAAATGAGTTTGCAGATCTATCAATCCCCTGGAGTAATTGAAGACAATTTTCATCCGACGATGTTCCTTATATGTCACTTTGCAATTCATATCCTTTGCAGCGTAATCACTAAAGTGTGATTTGACAATCTTAAATTTTCAGGTGTGGGGAGGCAACCCGGCAAAGTTCCTAAGAAAGCTAACTGATGAAGAGATAGCCTTTATTTCTCAGTCAGCCACTGTTGAAGTAATTGCTGCAAACCCAAAATCTTAACTCCTGCACACATGTTTTGAAAATCTTTGCATTCCTTTTGTTCTTGAAGATAGAATCTTGTGAGTTGTGAAGATAGAATCTTGCCTCCTAATTACTACTAATTTTATACTCCTATACGTGGGGAATCTGTTGTATTTATACTAACTGCACAATTTTCTTATAATCATGTTATTTGTCTCATTCTACTTTGGTTTGTTGGCAGTTGGCTGAGCTATTATCCATCTCTTCAAAGTTTCTTCCTGCTGTTATGAATCTTATTAGAAAACTTGCTGAAGAGGCACAAGGCATTCAACTTCTGAAGCAACAACTACAAGGAAAGAATTGCTTAATTCTCAGAGTTTAAGGAATCAATCCAAGCCAAATCCAACTACAAGCACAATCCCCGAATCTTCAATTTCATCAAATATTTCAAACACAGTCCCCTTTCTACTGAGAATTTGTTGTTTCCGAAAGCGGTTGATAAGGCATGATATTCCTTGTTAATTGTGTGGTTCAATGAGGAATCATCATGGCATTACAAACGATGTATTATAACATGTTTGCAAATTATAATTAGTGTATTTTGATATTAATTAGTGTATTATAATATGTTTGAGAATTGCAATTAAATAATATATTATCTGCGGTATGAAATTCTTGTGATACACTAATAATTATTAAAATTAATGATATACTAAAAATTGAAGAATTATTAAATAAATAAAATTTATAAATAATATTGAATAGTTATTAAATAAATAAGATTTTAAAAATTTATTATTTAAAAATAATTATTAAAATTTAAAATTATTAAATAAATATAATTTTTAAAATGAAAATAATAAAATAATAATAAAATGTCACGGAATACATTCTGCGACGTTTTAAAAAACATCGCGAAAGACAATCAGTGACGTTTAAAAATAAACGTCGCGGATTCCTTCACATTCTGCGACGTTTTAAAAACGTCGTGGAAACTCTAACAATCCGCGACGTTTTCTTATAACGTCACAGATTGTCCAACTTTTTTGTGACGTTTTTCAAAACGTCGCAAAATGTCGACGTTTTCTGCGACGTTTTTCACAAAATGTCGCAAAAAGCATTTACCTACACTACATTCCACGACGTTTTTTGTGACGTTTTTTAAAATGTCGCAAATGCTCTTTTGCGATGTTTTTAGGACCTTTTGTGACTTTTTTAAAACGACGCAAAAGGACTTGTTTTCTTGTAGTGTCATATCTTGTATTTTAATCTTCTTTGATCTCATTTGTTTCATTAAAAATATATTAAATTCTCTTACTAAGATTTGGTATCCACATTTGAATATAAAATGCTATGAATTCAACTTCCATTATAGATAAAACAATACATGATTGTTTCTTTCTTTTCTATGATATGGCAATCACTGTTAAGTAAGAAAACAAATCCATAGGTAATTTTTTTTTATCTGAATCTCCTCCCTAATCTACATCTGTATATGCTTGTATGCGTAAAACGTTGCCTTAATAACATAATGCATAATCAATAGTGGCCCTTTAGATACCTCCATATTCTCTTTACTACTTTCTAATGTGCTTGACCTAGTAACTAATAATTGCTCACCATTCCAATATCATAACAAATTTTTGGCTGCATACACATCATGGCATAAATGACATTGCCGATTTAATGCTAACCTAATTGATTATGAATTTTGGATTTTGGTTCTAGACTATCATAGAGTTGATTACTCTCTTTTGAGCTATAATCATTAACTCTAAATCATAAACCCTAATCAGACTGTGAAAGTTGCAATTTCTCAATTCACAACTTATCCAAAACCTTAATTAGTTCTAAAGTTCTCTAATAAACTATCGGAAACCTATAAAAGATCTCTCTCCCAAAAAATTATCGATATGATTTAATTATGGTTTCTATTAAATCATCTAACTCTCGTTAGTCCAATTTAATCATTTTCATTCGATTTACCCTGTCAGTTTATTATCGAATTGTGAAATAGCAAAATCAAACTATAACAATATCCGATAAACACATAAACAATCAGATTCTCATTAATTCAAAACTAAAATTCCGAAGGTGAGTTTAGAACATCCTAGATATTCTAGATTCTATCATCAACTATTTAATCCAATTCTATACAATAATAAAATTGAAAAGAACAAGAAACACAATCTAAAATAGATGACGGCAGCAACAATGTCGGGAAACCTCTTGATCTGAGAAGTATTTTGAGTCAGCTTCTTCTCTTCTTCTCTCTTTCTAGGGTAAGGTGGCTAATGCAAAAAGCTCTTTTTCTCTCCCTCTTTTTGTTCTTTTTATATCCTCTTGTGTTTTTGATAACCCTAGGATTTTTTTTGGCATCCGAAAGGTCTAAAAAAAGCTCTTGAAACTTGACATTTGTGAGTGTCTACATATTTACCCAACGCAACCATGGCCCTACCGGCCACGATCGTGGCCCATTCTCTGAGCTTCTATCATGATCGTGGCTAGAGCTTCTATCACGATCGTGGTTTGACATGCCACATTCGTGTGCTGTTGTTTTAGCCCATATGTCTTTGAAACTCCTCCGTTCTTTGATGTTAACCCTTAAACACTAGCAAACACATCAAAGTACCTAAAAAACATAATATTTAAGCTCGAAGACTTGTACTAAATATTTAAGCTCAAAGACTTGTACTAACTCATAAAACTCTTAAAATATAAATAATTAACAAACTAACACAATTCTAACCTAAACACATACTAAATGATTGAATTAATGGCTAAATATATATCAAACTATGCCATAAAATATGATGCAATTTACACTTATCGACATCCCTACACTTAAACATTTGTTTATCCTTAGGCCAAAAAAAACAATAAACAACACAAAATCACAAAGCACATAATGCAATAATGAGACAATGACTTCAACTTCATGAAACAAGTTTAATTCTAAACACAATTATTCAAGTTATTCCAAATTATTAACATGCAAAATCTGCGTCTTGGAGCTCTGGACTAAATATACATATTAATCAAGACCCAAATTGTTAGACCCCGAACTTTTTTTAGAAGACTAGAACTAATAAATGAAAAATGTGGATAAATTCATGTTTTGCTTTGGTGATTTAGTGGATAAGAGATTTCAAAATGGGAAGAATTTAGGTGAAAGTTAGAAGTAGAATGAAAAAAAAAATGGAAATTGAATTTGTGTAATAAGTTGATGAAGAATATGTACATATGTGTATGTTTTGTTATTGGTGTTTATGATTAATACACATATGTACATATTCTTCATCAACTTATTACACAAATTCAATTTTCATTTTTGTTTTCATTCTACTTCATTAATCATGGACAATATTTTCTTTGGATGATATTGATTTGAAATGTAGTTGAGAATGAAGTAGAAAAGGTGATCTTGGTACGAGTTGTGTTAAAGAAAGATTGTGAAACAAAAATGAGTGGTTGATCTGGAAAATATTTATGGAGTATGTTTCAGTCTTTTAGCCACAAATTTTTCTCTAGTTATCCAAACGAGATAATTTTTAATTTGAATTAAACTAGAAACATATGGATACATTTCTTATGAAGACAACCAATTTAAATCCTGTCTTTAAGAATCTTAAAATTTGCCATGAAGTTGAGAATTGGGTGCAGTACATTGGATGAATGTAAAAATTCATGTTTTTTATTCGAGGGACAATCTGGATTAATCTAGACTTATTTAGGCAAATTTGTTTTCTAAAATGTTGTACGCCTTTTTTTCATCTTTTCAACGGTATATAGTATGAAACTTTTGGACTTTGGAGTCAAAAGTTATGGTCCTTATAAGGGAAGATGTATCTTATGCATTTTGCTTCTTCTGTGATGACGTCATATGGTCTGTGATGATGTCATATCTTCTGTAAATTTGTATGGTCTGTGATGACGTCACATTGTCTATGTTGGATCCCGAACTTTCGGTAGAAATTAGAAATATTAAAATGAATTCAATGAGTGTTTTCGGATGTGAATTGTGTTATAGATGTTATTGTGCTTAAAGGAAATTGATGAGACAAAGGAATTTATTGGTTTTGATGACTTTGAAGATTAGTTTTGGTTATGAAAGTTTAAGTGGACGAGATTATTGAAATGGAGGTTGAAATCAAGAAATATAAAGTGAAAGTGTGAAATTTGAAGAAATAAAAGTTTGACTAGAGTTGACTTTTGATTTGGGCGATTTTGAGAAAATGATCTTCATGAAAATTGTAGCTTATTTTGAGAGCTTTTCGTAGCCATAAAGTATGCTATTTTTTTATATCGGGATTGAAAGTTATGATCTTTGAAAGTTAAGTATATTTTGCTTTGGTTTTGGAAAATGCTCTAAGTATAGGATTGTATATGTTGTGTTTTGAGGCGATTTCTGGACTGTTGTGGTTTGAATTGGATCAAATGGCATTCTTAAATGTTATAGAGGACCTCCATAGTTTCCCAATGATGTATAATGTGCTATTTTGGATGTGGAGGTTGGGAGATGTGAGTTATTGAAGTTGAGTGATGCTGCAAATTTTTGAATTGATGTGTTCATAGGAAGTTTTGTATATCTTGTGATCGATGCAAATTCGGGACTAATGTCTATGGAATGGGATCAAGTAGCCTTCTTGAGAGTTGTAGAGCTTGATTTTATATTTCCATTGATATAAAGCATGAAAATATTGGAAAAGGGAGTAGAAAGTTATGATTTTTAGAAGTTCTGATGCTGTTTAGTGTGAAGCTGATCAACCAGTCACTTTGTGTGGAGTTTTTGACCAATTTAGAGGTCGATCTAATTTTTAAGGCCTTCATGAAAGTTGTAGAGGATTCTTTTACCTTTCTATAGACACTAAGTTTGTCAAATTTGGAGTTCTGAGTCAAAAGTTATGCGTCTTATAAGTTGAGACGTTCTGGAGAAAAAGTCAGACGAAGTTACTGTTCACCCTATTGTCTTAGTTTGATTTTTTACATCTCAGTTTGACCGTCTCAGTTACTGTTCATCGTCTCAATTACTGTTCATAGAAATGAGACAAAGTACTGTTCATTGTCTCAGTTACTGTTCATAGAAATGAGACGAAGTACTACTCATCGCCCTCGCCATCGCTCATCGTCTCGCTTATTGTTCATAGAAATGAGATGAAGTGCGCTCATCGCCTCGCCATCGCTTTTTGCCTCTCAGTTTGACCGTCTCAGTTACTATATATTGTTACCTTCTGATCCATTTTCTATGCTTAAAATGTTGGAATTGGCCTTTGAGGTCTTCATAAGAGTTTTTGCTCTTGAAATTATCTTTCCATCCATGTAAAGAAATCCTTAATCCGATATCCGTAGGGAAAGTTATAGCAATTTTCCCAATCTGTATCGTCTGATGATGTCATCATTGTCTTAAAATGACTTCATCATCGTCTGCTTTTGTTTTTGACCCCACAGATGAAAGATTTGGCCTTTGAGACCTTCATGAAAGTTATAGCTCTTCATGTCCTCTTTCGAACCATTCAAATAACACCTCAATCAGACATTTCTACAGAAAGTTATAGCTGTTTCCCGAAACAGTTCAAGATGATTGAGGTCATAAACATGGTTGCTTCTTTTGACCATAACTTCTTCTCTAGACCTCCGAATGACTTGATTCTTGAACCATTGGATTCATAAGACCTTTCTCTTCATCTCCAGCAAATCAAAGCTATCTGAAATGAAGTGAGAAAGATTAAGTGGAAAAGGTGGGACGAAAAAAGGAGTGTGTTCTTAGAGGATTTGAGTGGTGTTTCCCACTGAATATATTTCAGTATTTTGATGTTTTCTGAATCAATAGAGGTCGAAATGAGGTGATTTCTATTTCAAATGAAACTAGAGACATAGATCTACAAGTTATATGAAGGAGCCAATCGACAATTTAGCCTCTAAGATGTTCAACTTCTGGAGTGAAGTTACGTGTAGTGATCAGTCTTGATTTAGTTTTGGTCCAAATGAAATATCTAATAGACTTCAGTATTTTTGAGACATTTTGAGATATAGAGCTCCGATCGATCCGATTCTTGAAGTGATGGATTCGTAAGACATAGAGGGACATTTCTATAAAGTCTTTAAGGCAAAAAGGAAGTAGCAATTTTGGAAGTTTACTTAAAGAGTTAAGTTTTAGGCTTATGAGTAAGGGCAAATGGGTCAATTTTAAGTCATTTAATGACATGGCAAGATTGTGGTCCTTTATAAGGAGAGAATGCACGACAATTGACAGAAACAAAAGAAGAAAAAGAATAAGAGAAAGAAGAGAGAAGGGAGAGCAAGCCTTCGGATGAGTAAAGGAGAAAGAAAAGAGAGAGAGCTAGGGTTTGATTTTTAAGGGTCTTCAAGCAAGCTTTCCATGTTTCTTCGTGAAGGAAAAACGTGGAAGATGACGAGAGCTCCAACATGAGCTAAGAAATCTGAAAATTTGTGAAGGATGAGGTAAGACCCGAAATTTTGATTTGTGAATTTTGGAAGATTGTTGGTTTAGAATCATGGAAAATGATATGGGTTTGTGTATTATAAAGTCAATTTTGGTGATTGCTTAGTATTATGGGTTTAATTTTGGATGAAAATTAATTAGGGTTATGCCCAATTTTATGAATTGGGGTTTTTGAAAATTGGTGATTTAGATGGCTTGATTATGTGTGGAATTAGTGTTTTCTAAGTTCAATATTAAGGATTATGTCATTTATGAGGTCGAATTTGTGTGACATTGGTGTAGGGAATTTTCAGTTGGGAGAATAAAAGAAGAAATGGTCAAATTGAAGCTAAGGACAAGCTTCTAGCATCGATTCGAGGTGGGTACCTGTTTATAATAGATTTATAAGCCACTACTGCTTTCCTTAAACAAAGAGATTTTCTGATTTCAATTGCTTCATAAATGTCGCATCATTGTATGAATGATTTGAAAAATCATTATTGATTCAATGCATGAACTTTCGATGAATTGCAAAATACATTTTTGTTATGCCTCGAAAATTCCATGGCATTTCGTATATTCGGAAAGGAGCATTCGATAAACTGATTTAAGCATGATTATGTGATTGTGATTGGGCAAGAGAGCTGTTTCGTGAGTCTCGTGCACGATGACCCTTAGACTTCTCCCGACTGTCCGTTAGAGGCCACGAGATCCTGAGAAATCGGACTCGTTGTGTTTACGATAAACTTTGGTTTATTCGTTGTGTTTAAGGAACTCTCGAGCTGTTATGTGTGTGCATTTGCATTGTGAAGTGTTATGATTGATGCATTCATGTTTTGGAAATTGTGATTTCGACCACTGCGAGAAAAGAACTTTTGAAAATGTGCATTATGGGTTTCAAACAAAGTTTCTGCAAGAAAAGAAAAGAAAAGCTTTTGAAAAAGGTTTTGCTTATTTAGTCGTTATAAACTGTTACCCACGACCTATAAGCTCACCCCCTTCATTCCCATCCACAGGTGATGAGAAGAAGATCGGGTGAAAGAAAATGAGAGATTCTCTTTGCATGTGTTTATATTGTATTATTGTTAAGTTAGGTGGTTGCTGAGAAGTCTAAAATTGTTGTGTATTGTGTACTTTGGTTTAGGGTTATGGGTAATGTATAAGGCTTGAAAATGCCACTATGATTTGTATAAAGCTTTGATTTATGAAATGGTGTATAAATTGTAATTGAATTATGAGATTTTGATGAGGCTTGTATGTTCAATTGAGATATAAACATGATTGTATATGAAGAAGTGAATAAATTGAGTTTGAGTGCGAATGATTTCAATTGGATATTGAAGTCACCTTGTAAGAGATGGAATGAAAGAAAGAAGGATTTTGAGAAAAAAAAGTACACAGATTTGGATTATCTTAGACCGATAGTCTTAAGGTTTCCAACGCAAATATTTTCTTTGATATTTGTTCACGGATGTCGGAAATTGGTTTCGATTCAATTTGATCCGATGTTTGCTTCGTTTTGATTTGCTTCCAATTCTTTCGCATTAAGATTGGATTTGCTTTCGTGTTGTAAATACCATTTTTTGCTTATGATTTTGCTTTCGCTTTGTGATTTCCGTTCCGTTCGTTCGATTTCCTTTCGTTTCTGTTTCGTTTTCAGTTATGATCGTGTTAAGTTTAAGTAGTTAGGTTTCGATCCCAACAGTCTGTGATGATGTCATATCTTCTGTAAATTTGTATGGTCTGTGATGACATCATATCTTCTATATTTTGCTTCTTTTGCTTTTTGCTTTTTCTATGTTTTGTTTCTTCTGCTTTTTGCTTCTTCTATGTTTTGTTTCTTTTGCTTTTTGCTTCTTCTACTTTTTCATATGACCTATCTTCTGGTCCATTTTTGACCCTTCAGAAGATAGAATCTATCTTTGAGATCTTCATGAAAGTTTTAGATCTTGAAGTCCTCTTTCAAACCATCTAGAGAAAAAACATATAGAGAAAATCCTAATCTGATATCTGTAGGGAAAGTTATAGCAAATTTTCCCATTTGTCTGTCTTTTTTCATTCGTCTGCTTTTTCCTTTAATTTCGTCTATATCTATCTTTTATTCCATTTTTGACCATTCAAAAGATAGAATCTGTCTTTGAGGTCTTCATAAAAGTTGTATATATTGAAGTCTTCTTTCGAACCATCTAAATACCAAACAAATCCTATATCTTTAGGGAAAGTTATAACAATTTTTCCCATTCATTTGTTTTTTCCTTTACTTTCATCTATACCTATCTTCTATTCCATTTTTTACCCTTCAGAAAATAGAATCTGTCTTTGATGTCTTCATAAAATTTGTAGATCTTGAAGTCCTCTTTCAAACCATTTAAATAATTCATAAATACGATATCTGTAGAGTAAGTTATAGTAATTATTTTCATTCGTCTATCTTTTTCCATTCATTTGTTTTTTCCTTTGGTTTCATCTATATCTATCTTTTATTCCATTTTTTACCCTTCAGAAGATAGAATATGTCTTTGAGGTCTTCATGAAAGTTTTAGATCTTGAAGTCCTCTTTCTAACCCTTTAACTAAAATCCTAATCCAATATCTATAGGGAAATTTATTGCAATTTTCTCATTCATTTGCTTTTTCCCATTCATCTGTTTTTCCTTTGGCTTCGTCTGATCCTATCGTTTGGTTTGACCATACAGATGATGATAAGATACGACCTCAAGCTCTTCTTCAAAGTTGTAGGTATTGAAGTCTTATTTTGAGCCATCTAAAGAACATCCTAATCCAATATCTTTAGGGAAAGTTATGATAATTTTCCCCATTCGTCTGTTTTTCCTTTGGCTTCGTCTGATCCCATCGTCTGGTCCATTTTGACCATTCAGATGATAAAATTTGATCTCAAGGTCTCTTCAAAGTTTTAGATCTCAAATTCCTCTTTGAAATCGTCCTAAGATGATCTTAATCCAACATCTTTAGTGAAAGTTATGCCATTTTCCTGAGACAAGTTCAATATGATTGAGGACCAAACCTTGTTTGATTCTCTCGGCCATAATTTTGTTATCCGACCTCCAAATGAAGTGATTTTTGAACCCTTAAATTCCTACCACTTTTCGTTTCATGTCTCCACAAAAGATTATAGCTTTTGGTGTTGATTTGAAAAATATGGATTAAATCAAAGTAAGGGTATCGGTAGGAAGAGTAGGAAATCTAAACAATGAAGAAGTTGAAATCTAATTTAGTGATTTTGCATTGTGAGATTTTCTATTAGATTCGTATTGAATGAAACTTAGTTTGTTTTAGGGAACCAAGAGAATCCTACCCAAGAGCAAGGAGAAAGACAACCTTGACTTGGATTTTTGCAAGCAAATTAGGTAGGTAATGTATTTATAGTTATTGTGTAATTGGGAAAATTCTTGCCTATGTGTGGATATGTGTTAAATTGACTTGTTGAAAATACATAATGATTTTGATTATGTTATACCGTAACAGAAGCATGATATCTTGATATAATTAAATTGTGATTTTGATCAATGTTATGCCTTGAAATATGTTATGGCATTTTGTATATATAGAAAGGAAAAAACATGAAAGATGAAAGAAAAGGTTTAAAGATATAAAAACATTTTAGTAAAATGATTATGAGCATGATTATGTGCTTTTGTTTGAGCGAGAGTGGAACCATTCTGTTCGTCACGTGCACGTTAACAAGAGCCTTCTCCCGACTGCCTGCTTATGGCATATGAGCTCCGAAAAATGAACTCATTCTGTTCATGGGATAAACTTCGATTTCTCCATTTTGTTTCCATGGAACCCTCGAGTCGTTTATTGTGCATTGCATCTGTAAATTGTCAAGTATGAAGAATTTTGAGTGTTATGTGTTATGAGTTTTGAGCTAAACTTGATGAATATTTAAACTTCTGGATCCCTATATATATATAGATACATGTACATATGCTTGAATTTGATCAATTGCCAATAGCTATATATATATTAACCATTGAGCTGTGTTGCTCAACCCACGCTTCCCTCCTCAGGTGCAGAAAGAGAAGATTAGTGATCCTTGCAAGGTATTGGAACTCCAAAATAGTTGAAGACTTTTGTAACGAAGTTAGTTCAGGAAATTTTGTAATTTAGAATCATCAGAAGCATAAACATTCAACTATATCACGTGTATTTGTATTTTGTATTTGTATTAAGGCAAAGGGGTGGTTTTTGAATGTAAAGATATTATGAAAACAAACATTAAGTTCTGTAATGGGCCCAATTGATTATTGAAACTCTGATGTGTTCAATAATAATTACATCTTTGTGAATGAATTTGTTTTAAATAAATCGAGCTGATTTGATTATCGATTTTCCGCATACACTTTAATTGTTTAAGAAAGTTTGCAATAGTTTTGATCATTAAATGTATCTCAATCTTTGGGCTCCTAAGAGGTCCAAAGATTTTTGGTATCAAAGCTTAGGCTTTTTTTAGGCTTAGAATGCATTATCGGATGAATTGTGTGCTATGTGATTTATTGTTGTATTGTGAATTGATGTGTTGCATTAAGTGGCATGCGTGTGATGCATACATGTAGGAAATAAGATTAAAATGAAAATAAGCTAAAAGATGGTGTCTTATCGAAGGAGTAAAATGCCACCTCGTAAAAGAATACGTGGAGTTTTGCAAGGATCTGCTGCATCTGACTCCTTACCATTTGAGAAGGGTATTGATGAGTATAGAATCCTAGAAATTGCAACTGTATAAGTCACATGTGTGAACTTCTGTTAAGAGTTTAGATTAGTAGAAATGATTAGAAGAATAGTGTTTGGTTAGAGTGTAAGATGAGGAAAATTGTGGATATTTAGAAATAAGAAATATGACATAGCCCGATAAGTTAGATATAGATGTAGTATCTATGGTTGTTTCAACGAATAAAGTAACAGAATTTCGTGAGGATATGTACTTGAATTGATACGGATGTGAAAATATTTCAATGACTTGACTGAAGAAGAGATAGAGACAGGGTGAAAACGAACAAGATTTAAGGTGTACAAGCGAAGTGAAATTGAAAGGTTGAACTCGAATTTATGATCAAGTATAAGATTGTATTAGTGAATTTGAGATTTGAATTTCAAGATGGCTATATGTTTATGCTCCTAAATTGATTAAGAATGTATGTATGGAAAGTGAAACAAAGGATAGTGATATATGTAGAGGTTCTAAAGGTTATGTCGACTAGTTATTATGAGTACATATTTGATAATATGGTTAAATTGGTGAATAATATGATTGAGTACATATGAGACCTATATTTGGATATGGATAGGAGATAATCAATGATCCCTATAGTTAAAGATTATGAGATGAATTAGAGTAACGAGATGGAAGTATAGTATAGATAATTGTAACAAGAAATCTTCTTTCAAAGAAGACTTTTTTTAATTTGGTTAAGCAGATCAAGTAGTTTATATTAAGAATGGTCAATAAAAGAACTAATCAGAGATGAATATGTAATGAATTAGAAGTCAATATTGGAGTTCTATCCCTAATGGAGACTCAAGCATAACAGGTAGAGTATGCTACTGTGAATGTATGTATTTTTTGATGAAAAGTATCCAATTGCAAAAGCGGATTTTAGGAAATTAAGATAACACTATTGCTAATATGAGGAAAAATTAGTATGAATGAGCAAACATTAGAATAAGCTAATGTGGAATATGAGGAAATATAAAGAATGGAGAAGATCATTTAAGAAAGGTGAATCAATTGGGAAATTGAAAATAACGTGAGATAATGTTACCTCATCGAGGAATTAGTTAGTTAAGGAATTAGGAGAGCTAATCATGGGCATATGGAGTTTGATAAATAATTGTTTGAGTTACCAATTTCCCCAATAGTACCATGGTATTGAAGATTAAGGTGATCCGAGCAAAATTTGATGATGTATTAAAGGTATTCAAAAATTTGAGAGGAATGATTTGAATACGTGAAGAAAAATGTGTAACGCAGCGTATGAGTAATGAAAGTAAAGAAAATTTTGAGGAATTATACTTGATATTAATTATATCGTATGGATTTGGAGATTCTATAGTATACAATGATATTATATAAGAGATTTGGATAAATCCAATGCAGCAGGATAAAGTGATTTCATATGTATGGAGACAAATAAAGTCCTATGAGTTGATTATTCGATACATGATTTGGAGCTACTATAGTAGTGATTGTTTTGAAGTTTGGAGACAATATACGTAAAGGAACATCTAGGATGTATATATACAAGTACAAATCATAAAAGTTCGAGGCAATCACTGAATTGGGAGAATTGAATATGAGACCAAGAAGATTGATATAAATATCGAAAGACCATGATTGTATAAGTGAGAAATTTCAAGTAAGGCTACATGTTATATCAGATACTTTAAGCAGAAATTCAATATTGAAGATTATCAGAACTAGAGTAAAAAGAAGCATGGAATGTGGGGCTTGGTTTACCCCAAATTGAGGATTCAAAAATTGTGAGTCTAATTGAGAGATTGAAAACAGATTTGAATTTTGGGTTTAAATAGAAAGAATGATGTATTGTGATTGAAATAAGAAGTATACATACCAATAATGGTAATTGAACAAAGAGACTGTTAGAGGGGCATAAATAACAACCTATGATTTTTATCCTAGTGGAAATACGCTGAGATAGTGTTTGATGGCTAAGGAGGTGGAATCAAAAGATGAAATATTTCTGAGAGTACCACCTTCTCAAGGTGTGCTTAAATTAAGTGCAATTATGCTCAAGCTAAGATAAAGAATCAACTAAGTTGAATTGTTTGGGTCCAAATAAAGATATTGAGAAACGGATCATTGACTTGTGAGTTAGTATTACCATCAAAGATGTCTTCGGTTCATAATGTGAGTATGTTAAGAGATATCAATATTGCTGGACCCCGTTTCTGGAGTCCAACAATCGATTCCTGGATACCGAAGAACTTTGGGCCCGAGTCTCGACCCCCAAGACTGAACCCATTATAACCTGTCAGGATAGTCGTAAGAGAAGGATTTCAATTAAAACAAACTCTAGTGTGGCAGCAAAGAGGAGTTCGCTGCGGCGTAAGCCATTCCTCGCCGCAGCGAAGTCGCAAAAAGTGGTGCTCACCGCGACGACATATCGGTTTGTCGCGACGAATCAATGGAAGGGCGCCGTAGCGACCACTGGCTTCGCCACGATGAAAAGCTCAAAATCAGAAATTCGACATCCAACATTCAACCCTTCAAAACAAACACATACATTCACATCCAACATTAAGCTAAGCATACTCATACACAAAAGAGACTTCAATTCTTCATACCATTACAAAACCCATCAGTTCGAACAAACTTTACTTACACAACATCATACATACCAAGGCTAAAACAAAATACATAATGATGCCCAATGTTGATATGCTTAATAAGCTATCCAAAATAGTAACTAACTTAGTGCAAAGATCTCTAACTATTGTGGAGTTTTTTCGATGCCTTGCAAGGGTCAACTGTAGTCTTGAGTCGTACCTGAGGAGGCAAAAATAATGGGTTGAGCTACACAACTCAGTGGCTAATATATTTATAGCCATCAGTAACTAGCACAATTTCAAGCATATGTATGTAAATATATCCAGCAATTCTAGCACTCACACTATATTCAAGCAATTTACACATCCATCACATTTGTTTCAACTCACAAAACATTTCATAACGTATAACACTTAATATGTTTTATAATGAACAGTTCAATTATGCAATGCACATCATACGACTCGAGGTTTTCATGAAACAAAATGAAGAAACCGAAGCTTACCCCATGAACAAAATGAGTCCATTTCGGAGCTCATATGCCACAAGCGGGCAGCCGGGAGAAGGCTCTTATCAACGTGCACGTGATGAATAGAATGGTTCCACTCTCGCCCAAACAAAAGCACATAATCATGCTCATAATCATTTTATCAGATGATATTCTTTCATGTTTTTCATTTATACAAAATGCCATGACCGAAATCGAGGCATAACATGATCAAAATCATAATTTACTTATATCAAATCTCATGCTTCTTTCAAGGTATACGAAATCAAAATCATTATAATCTTATAACAAATCATTCTCAACCAATTAACCATATATTCAATCAAAATGTCATGCATCTCACAATGCATAACATAAAACATATATTCACACATAGGCAAGAATTTGCACAATCACACAATAACCATAAATACATCACCCAACTAATTCCGCTTGAAATCCAAGCTCAAGATTGCCTATCTTCTTGCTCTTGGGTAACGTTTGCTTGATTTCCTAAATGCAAACAATTTCTCAATCAATCCACATTCAAAGAAAATTCATAAGGCTTTAATAATCAAAACGCGAAATTGAATTATAACTCTTTCAAAAACTAGATTTTCGGGTCAACTTTTCCATGATCGTTAAGATCAGATAAATGAAGACATTTGTTAACACTTCCTTATATCAAAATTTTCTTCATTGTCTTAAGTTTCTAACGACACCAAACTCATTCCATTTGGTTCAGAAACATGGAAGTTATACCCCAATCATGTTGGGACTAACCTTATGCTGAAACTATAATCTATACTCAACTTCCATCCAAACTTTGAGATCTTTAGAGACTGATTAAAAACTTCCTTTCTTAATAAAACTTGTATCCCTATGTCTCTAGTTTACAACAAATTAAAAATCACCTCATTTGGACATCTACATCAAAAGTTATGCTAAAAATACCGAAGGATGTCTGTGCAGAAAAAATGGGTCCTCGCCGCGATGAGGATGTGGGGCCTTATGAGATTCTGGAGAGAATTGGTCCGTTGGCTTACAGGTTAGCATTGCCTCCTGAATTATCCCAGATTCATGATGTTTTTCATGTTTCTATGCTGAGGAGATATCGATCAGATCCCTCTCATGTCATTCAAGCTGATGAAGTTCAGTTGAGTGATGATTTGAGTTATGAAGAGCTTCCAGTGCAGATCTTGGATACTAAAGAAAAGGTTCTTAGGAACAAGACTGTGCAGTTGGTAAAAGTCTTATGGAGGAACCACTCGGTGGAAGAGGCCACGTGGGAGCCATTGGAAGCTATGAAGGAGAAGTATCCCCGTCTCTTCAGTATGTCAAGTACGAATTTCGAGGACGAAATTCTTTTAAGGGGGGAGAAATGTTGGGCCCCGATTCGCTTTAAGCTTGTTTTCTTTATTTTGAGGTTTAGATTGATAAATTCCTTTTAGTTAGAATAATTTGGGATTTAGTGCTCAGTTAATGACTATAAATTGAAAGGATTTAGTTAAATTAGAGTTTTAATAAGTTACTAGATTTTAAAAAGATTAAGATGGTATAAGGGCTTTTTAGGAAGATCATGAATGTTCTTAAGGCTTAAGGTTTAGGAGATGGGCTTTTAGTCCATTTCAAACGTCATTAAATGAGTAGAAGAATTGAATTAAATGGGAAACAAGTGAGATTGCCGTAGGGTGAGGAGGAGAAAACGAAAATAGCTTGTATATGGAGACTTAAGTGAAGCTATGTCATTTTAGTATAGGTTTTTAAGTTAGAAAGGCTTGTTCTTGAGACATTTTCTAGAAAACCACCGAAACTATTAAAGAAGAGAGACTTTCGAAACTTATAGAGAAAAAGAGAAGGAGTTTTCGGTTGAAGAAGAAGAAGAAGAAGAAGAAGAAGAAGAAGAAGAAGAAGAAGAAGAAGTAAGAGCTTAGGCTTTTATGCTTGAAAAAGGAGGGTTTAAAAGTTTTATTCAAGAAGAAAGTGGAAGGGAAGGGTTTAAGCTTTCCTTAGGAGCAAAATAAATTTTCGTGGGTTTCAATCTCTAAGGTAAGAAAATGTGAAATTTATGGATTTTTAAATAGGTTTTGATGCTAAAAGCTTAGAAACCTTATGGGTAAGGTTAGATGGGGTTGAATTCATGTCTTTCTTTCCTTAGGAATTCCAATTTTGCTTTCTCATATGCTTATGGGATATTTATGCTTAATGAAGGTGGATTAAGGCAATTGGAGGAAGAAGCAAGGCCAATTGATCAATCCCAAAGTTAAAAGATTTCAGGTGGGTGATTTCTTGATAATTGAGTTGTAGGCTAAATGAAAATTTTAAAATAAAGGCTAATTATGCTTTCCAATGACTTAAGAATTTTAAATTAATTACTCTTTGTGTTGAGTATAATTTGTATAATGTGTCTTTTGTATGTAAGTTTATGTTGGAAGTGTTTGTTAAATGATTTATTAAGTGGAACAGGTTCGGATATGTGGATTTGGCGATTATGTGCAAATTATGTGAAAGTGACATTTTGTAAGGGCCATTGTGGCTAATGCTTATAAATTGTGTGAATTATGTGATATGCATATTTTCTTTGGGTTTGTGGTGGTCCAATCTGAGTCAAAAACTGCTACCCATAGGTTTCTCCCTTTGCGCCATTAGTGGCATTGGAGTTCCTTTTAAGGACTCCCGTCAGTCACGACTACATATGGCCGTTTCGCAAAAATTTGTAGTACGATCCACCCGAACCACTTTGTTTGTGAATTTGTGATTTGCTAGGTTATTTAGTGATATGTTAAGTTTGTAAATTGTTCGAAGTAATAAATTCTATGAAAAAATTTGTAAAGTGAAATTGCTTTTATTAATGTGATATTGCTTTGAACATGAAAGAATGAATAACGGTTTTTTCTTATATTCTCGTTTATTAAGTTATTACCCACGGAGCCATCGAACTCACCTCCCATTTCCCCTCTACAGTTGTCGAGCGAGAAACCGAGTCACCGCATCGGCATTGAGACAACTCCGATGCATTTTGCTTTTGAAGTCATGTTTTGAGAAATCAAAGCATTATCTTGTTCTTTGTAATTTTACTTTTGTTATTTTGGGATGTAATCGGGCTAAATGCCCTCTAAAGCTTTGTATTGACTTGTTTTCATGTAAATATAACGGTTTCGAAGTTTAAATGTACCTTGTATACGTTTTCAAAGAATGTATAATTGTGTGGTTAAACTTGACAAAAGCAAGAGTAAGTTGGATTATTTTATGTTTTGGAAGCAAGTAGAATCCTAGGAGTGTGCTACTGCCTTTGATTTGAAGTATATTGGGTCTGAGTTGTGTTATGGAAGTTAGAAGAATGAGTTTTTATGCAGGTTGATGAGTTGGATTGAAGATTTTGGCTAGAGCATTTTTAGGGGAAGTGCTGTCCAATTTTTCCCAAATTGGACAGCAACTTGTTTTGGGTTTTAGAGTATTTTAGAGTGATATTTTCAATGAGATGCCTTCTTGAAGATTGTAGTTCATGATTAGAGCTTTCCAATGACATAAAGGTTGTCACATTCGGACTTAAAATGAAAAAGTTATGAGAGGTGAAAGATTTCAGCTACTTTGAATGGGTTTTTCACCCTTTTAGAGATAGTTTCGAGTTTTGCTTTCTTCATAGAAAATGTATATTGTCTTTCTATCTTTAAAATGAGGTATAATTTTCAATTATTGGAGTTAGGAATAAAAAGATATGAGGTTGGGAATGTTGACAGTTACTATTCATTTGAATTTAGTTACTGTTTTATTGAATTTTTGCAGGCAGTAAATTTGAGAGTGTTTTTACCTCTCTAAATGATTGAATTAACTTTTTCTTCCTTCATGAAACTTGTAGATAATCCTTTCTTCTTTCTATTGAGGTATTCTATTCCTTATTTCGAGTTAGGAGTAAGAAGTTATGGGGATTAGACCTAGTTTAGTTACTGTTCATTTGGCAATTTTGGACAGAACCTTTGGGAGGGTTTTTCACCCCTTTAGAGCTTGTTTTGGTTTTTCCATCCTTCATAGAACATGTAGATTATCTTTTCCCCTTTCCTATGAGGTATCATTTGCAATTATTGGAGTTAAGAATAAAAAGTTATAAGGTTAGAAAGATTATAGGTACTGTTCATTTGGTCAAATTACTGTTCCATTGGTCTTTTTATAGACAGAAACTTTGAGGGTGTTTTCACCTCTTTAAATGACTAAAATAACTTTTGCACTCTTCATGAAAGTTGTAAATTATCTCTTTATCTTTCCAACGAGGTAAAATGTGTCATTTTTTGACCTGTGTGCTAAAAGATATGAATGTTCAAATTCTTGGCATTGTGTAGGGAAATTAATTTTAGTGGCAGCAACTTTAAAGCAAAATTTGACCCTCTTAATGGCTAAAGTAGTTTTTAAATCCTTCTAGGAAGTTGTAGAGCTTCCTTTTATCTTTTTATTGACACTAAATTTATGAAATTTTGATTTCGGGGTGAAAAGTTATTAAAGTTTAAAGTTAGAGAAGTTTTCATTAGTTTTAAAAGTTAAAATTTCAATTTGGAGAAATTAAACCCCGTTTCCTATTTTATTCGTTTATCCTCCGTTTGACCTCCTATTTTTACGATTTTCGAAGCGTTGGATTTCTAAAAAAATTTTATACCCCTTTTTGGTAAAATTAGAGTGTCGGGTTTTGGTCGGATTTTACGGATAATATTAAAGAGAGTAAATTACGTAACGGTTTTGAATGTAATTCCATTTTCGGGCGATTTTGTGAGCTATAGAGATCCGATTGAGGCGATTTCTAATTCTAATTGACCTAGCGATATGGGATTTCATTTTAGCTTAGGAATCGGATCTAGTTATGGGCCCTAAGCAAGTCAATTTTATTGGAGGATAATTAGGGTAAATTTATCAAGTTTTGTTCGGATGACGTTAAATTAAGTTCGATTTGAGGTTTCTTTCGTGGTGAGGAATTCCTCCCTCGTGCGATACGCGTCCAGATGTCACGTATGACGTCGGGCACGGGACTCACCGGGGAGGGGTTCCAAAAATAATTCTTAATTTGGGTTTAAGCTTTTTAAAATCAATTTTAGTGATTTTGCATTGTGGGATTTTCTATTGGATTCTTATTGAATGAAACTTGGTTTGTTTGAAGGAACCAAGAGAATCTACCTAAGAGCAAGGAGAAAGACAACCTTAACTTGGATTTTTGCAAGCGAATTAGGTGCGTAATGTATTTATAGTTATTGTGTGATTGGACAAATTCTTGCCTATGTGTGGGTATGTATTAAATTGTTTGAAATTGACTTGTTGAAAATACATAATGATTTTGATTATGTTATACCGTGAAAGAAGCATGATATCTTGATATAATTAAATTGTGATTTTGATCAATGTTATGCCTTGAAATATGTCATGGCATTTTGTATATATAGAAAGGAAAAAACATGAAAGATGAAAGAAAAGGTTTAAAGGTATAAAACATTTTAGTAAAATGATTACGAGCATGATTATATTAGCGGTTTGGGCGAGAGTGGAATCATTCTATTCGTCACGTGAACGTTGACAAGAGTTTCTCCCGGATTCCCACTTGTGGCATATGAACTCCAAAAAATGGACTCATTTTGTTCATGGGGTAAACTTCGATTTCTCCATTCTGTTTCTATGGAACACTCTAGCCGTTTATTGTGCATTGCATCTGTAAATTGTCAAGTATGAAGCATTTTAAGTGTTATTTGTTATGAGTTTTGAGCTAAACTTGATGAATATTTAAACTGCTGGATCCTCAGATATATATAGATACATGTACATATGCTTGACTTTGATCAATTGCCAATGGCTATATATATATTAGTCATTGAGCAGTGTAGCTCACCCCACGCTTCCCTCCTCAGATGCAGAATGAGAATATTAGCAATCCTTGCAAGGTATTGGAACTCCAAGATAGTTAAAGACTTTTATAACGGTTAGTTCAGAAATTTTGTAATTTAGAATCATCCGAGCGTAAACATTCAATCTGTATCATGTGTATTTGTATTTTGTATTTGTATTAAGGTAAAGGGGTGGTTTTTGAAATGTAAAGATATTATGAAAAAAAACATTGTGTTCTTTAATAGGCCCAAGTGATTACTGAAACTCTGATGTGTTCAATAATAATTGCATCTTTGTGACTGAATTTGTTTTAAATAAATCGAGCTGATTTAATTATTGATTTTTCTCATATGATTTAATTGTTTAAGAAAGTTTGCAATGAGTTTTGATTGTTAAATGTATCCGAATGTTGGGCTCCAAAAGCGGGGTCCAGCACAAATGTCAAGTTATTCACCCTTTTTAATTGTACACACACGTTAATAATTATTTTCTCCTTCAAACTCTATAACTACTCATAGGTACATTTTCATGAAAAGTTAAGCTACTTACAATTTCGGTAGGTTTTATTAAAAACCATTTTTATTACTTTTTGTGGACATAGACCTAGTCTTTTTATACGGAGTCAAATATTAGTGATGAATGTCAATCCGGTTACTCAACTAATTTATGTTTTTATTAAATTGTTTGGTTAGAACGTCATTATAGCCTTTTGATGCATGTCGATCCAGTTACTCGACTACATCATGTTCTCAACTGGCTACTAGCTCTATTCATAACTCGAAGGCTAGTGGAATAATTATTTATTTAAAATTTACAAACATTTTTAATTATTTTTTAATGTCGACCTTGTTACTTTAGCTACTTATTTTTATGAAACAAATACTCGCAAAGCTACTTTAATTAAAAGACCTAGAATTATGAATGCATGTGACAACTTATAGGGTGATAAACTAACACTGCATCCTAATTAACTTG
The DNA here is from genome assembly GCA_029891385.1 of Erythroxylum novogranatense. Taxonomy (NCBI): domain Eukaryota; kingdom Viridiplantae; phylum Streptophyta; class Magnoliopsida; order Malpighiales; family Erythroxylaceae; genus Erythroxylum; species Erythroxylum novogranatense. Next base: position 31,760,520 of record CM057226.1, on the reverse strand, counting down.
CATATTTAGCCAAAGAAACCAAATCATTAATTTCGCTAGCTAATGAATTTTAACATCCTAATAGATTATATTCAAAATTAAATCAATTTCATTCCATCTAAGCCATCGACATATTCACATAATTTACAATGTGTAACCTAACAAACTATTGTACAATATGCAACATTCACACTCAAACCAAAACACGCAACCCTCCCCACACTTGAATAACACGTTGTGCTCAATGTAAGAAGGAGACAAACAAACACACATGGAAGGAAGCAAAATAAAATAAAAATAAAAAATACTAAATTTAAAAGAAAGGTTAGAAACAAAGCCTCACGGTGATGGAGTTGGGGATGGTGAGGACTAAGACAAATCATTAGACACCGAGATTGTTGTCTTATCTTAGAATAGCTTAAAGAGAGTGAGAGACTTAGTGATCCCAGATCAATTCAAATTACTAAAGTTTTATTTTACATTCAAAACAACTTTTAACTAAATCTAACAATTTCAATCGAACTACTGAATGTGCTAATTTATGGTCATTAGCTTGACCTTACATTTATGGAAGGTGTCTTAATTATTCGAACAGAAGGAAATCACTTCCTTATCCTTAGGAATCATTCTTCTGAGATATATATTGCAACGATGCCCGTTGACTTTAAAAGTTTTCTTGTTAGCATTTTCCAATTTGAGGGCTCCATTATAGAAAACTTGAATGATCGTAAAAGGTCTACTCCATCGAGATTTTAGCTTCCCTGGAAATAGCCTCAACCTTAAATTATATAGTAAAACTACGTCTCCTACTTTAAATTCCTTTTGTTTAAGATGAGAATCGTGTCATTTATTTACCTATTCCTATTAAAGTTTTGTTTTCATATGCATTATAACAGAACTCTTCAAGTTTGTCTAGTTGCAAAAGTTGCATTTTGCCTGTTTGCTTCCAATAAAAATTTAATGTTTTTATTGCCTAGTATGCCCGATGTTCTAGTTCAACTAACAAATGACAAGCTTTTTCATATACAAGTCTATAAGGGGTTGTTTCGATAAGTGTTTTGAAAGCAATCTTATAAGCCCATAAGGCATCGTCTAGCTTTATTGCCTAATCCTTTTTGAAGTTGTTCACTGTCTTTTCCAAATTTCATTTAAGCTCTTGGTTGACAACTTCCATTTGACCATTAATTTGCAGATGGTAAGATATAGCAACACGGTGGTGCATTCCATATCTTTTAAAGAGGGTATCAAAATATCTGTTGTAGAAATGTGTACCTCCATCACTTATTATCGTACGTGGCACTCCAAACCGATTGAATGACCGTTTGGTGAACTTTTGCATCGCCTTTCCATCATTGGTTGGAGATGTCACTACTTTAGCCTAATGTGAGATATAATCCACTCCCATTAAAATGCACATGCTTCCCATTGAAGACAAGAAAGGACCCATAAAATTGATGCCCCATACATCAAAGACTTCCACTTATAAAATGTTGGATAAAGGCATCTCATCTATTTTGGAGATATTACCTGTTCTCTGGCATCGATAGCATTGTGCCACGAAAGTTTGAGCATTCGTAAACAATTGTAGATAGTAAAATCCACTCCCGAGTATCCGAGCTGCCGTTTTGTTAGCTTCATAATGTCCAGCATATTGACCTTCATGACATTGCTTTAAGATGTCCAATATTTCCTCCTTCAGAACACATCGTCGCATTAACCCATCAATGCATGTCTTATACAAAATTGGGTCATCCTATAGATATCAGTTACAATCATGTATGAATCTCTTTCTTTGTTGGTAAGATAAATCAGAAGGAAGTTTGCCACCAGCAACATAATTCGCAATATCGATAAACCATTGTGCAGACAAACTTTCGAGTAGCATCAGGGTTTCATTAGGGAAATTTTCATTAATAACTTCGCTTGGCTTAGATTCCCTTCCTTCCAATCTGGATAAGTGGTATGCCACTGTATTTTGTACTCTTTTTCTATCTCTCATTTCTATATCGAATTCCTGTAAAAGTAACACCCATCGAATGAGCCTTGGTTTTGCATCCTTTTTGTTGAAAAGGTATTTTAATGCTACGTGATCATTGAATATTATTACCTTTGATCCCAAAAGGTATGTTGCGAGTAATTCCTTCTCTGTGGTGGTGTAACTAAGTCGAGATTTTGTAAGGGTCTTGATGGCATAGTAGATCGCATGCAACCTTTTATCTTTCCTTTAACCTAACACATAACCTATAGCTTAGTCGCTTGCATCGCACATAACCTCAAATGGAAGTGTCCAATCCGGCGGTGATAGAATTGATGCTGATGTTAATGCCTCCTTTAGTTTGTTAAAGGCAGACATACACTTATCATCAAATAGAAAGGGCAAATCCTTGACTAACAGATTTGTCAAAGGTCTTGCAATTTGCAAGAATTCTTTGATAAATCGTCAGCAAAATCCTGCATGACCTAAGAATCCTTGCACACCTTTTACATTGCTTGGCAGTGGAAGTTTCTATATAACTTCTGTTTTTGCTCTATTAATTTTAAATCCTTGGTGTGAGATTTTATGCCCTAGCATTATCTCCTTTTACACCATAAAATGACATTTCTCCCAATTCAGCACTAAGTGCGACTCTTCATATCTTTGAAGAACTTTGTCCAAATTGGTTAAACACATTTTGAAAGAGTCTCCAAAAACTAAAAAATGATCCATGAACACCTCCATTATATCTTCGATCATATCAACGAAGATAGACATCATACATTTTTGAAATGTAGATGTGGCATTTCATAGTTTAAAAAACATTCGTTTATACACAAAGGTACTATAAGGGCAAGTGAATGTGGTATTTTCTTGATCATCAGTGCTGATGAATATTTGATTGTATCCTGAATATCTATCTAAAGAGCAATAAAACGAATGACCAACCAACCTTTCTATCATTTGGTCTATAAACGGGTGAGGAAAATGATCTTTCTTAATCAATGAGTTGAGTTTTCAATAATCTATGCACACTCTCCATCCTGTGACCGTTCTTGTTGAAATTACTTCTCCACTCTCACTTTCTATTACTGTCATTCCACCTTTTTAGGTACACATTGTATTGGACTAACCCATTCACTATCGAAGATGAGATAAATTATCCCTACATCTAAGAGTTTGATTATTTCCTTCTTGACCACCTTCTTCTTGTTAAGGTTTAGTCTTTATTGATGCTCCCTCACAGTTCTAAATCGTTCCTTGATGTTTATTTGGTGTAAACCAACACTCGGGCTTATACCTCGAATATAACAAATCTGCCATTTGATGGCTTTCATTCGCTTTCTCACAATTGCTACCACCTTACTTTCTTATTTCTCATTCAATTAATTGGAGATGATTATCGATAATGTTTGACCTTCACTTAGAAAGATATATCTGAGATGTGTAGGTAAAGGTTTAAGCTATGATGTGGGTGGTTTTTTTATGGATGGTGATATGGTGCTTTATTTTGAACTAATTTTTCTTGATACGTTTGAACATCCGACTCTTACATCTCATCATCTCCTTTAGACTCAAGTATCTCATATCCATTATTTGTCTCTATTGCCATTAATTATACTTCTGCGATGCAACTCTCAACCTGTTCTTGCAAATTTTGATCCATAATTTCAACCTTCATGCACGTGTTGCTTGCTGTTGTGTTCTCTAAAGCCTTATTCATATTGAATGCATACGTTGTTTGTTGTTGGTTCTTTAAAGCCTTATTCATATTGAATTTGATCTCATATTTGCTTATTTGAAGTGTTAATTTTTCTTCGTGAATGTCAATTATGGCTTTCCCTATATTTATAAACGGCCAACCAAGGATCAGTGGACATTTCTTATCTTCTTCAAAATTGAGAATCATAAAATCTACAGGAATAATGAACTTGTCTACTTGTATCAGAATGTTTCCACTATTCCTAGAGGTCTTTTGATAGATTGATCAGCTAACTAAATTAACATCATTGTTGGCTTGACCTCACCCAACCCTAACTTCTTGAACATTGATAAAGGCATAAGATTAATACTTTGTAACATCTCACTCCCGCATGACCCGAACTCGACATCGAGCGTGATATCCGAGTCCGCGCCTCATGAGGGTGGTATGCTAAAGCAGTCAAAACGGTTCAAAAACTTAGTAAGACATTTTTATTTTTGAAAACAATCGCATACGCGGAATTCAATAAACGATTTGGGCCCGCTTTAAATATGAAAACAGTTTCGATCACGACATAATTACAGTCATTAAAAAGGTAGTCAACAGTATTTAATCACTTCATGCACAAATATCCACAACCAAATCTGACCCAATGATAATCCTGAATACTTTCAGTAATCACAATTCAAATACAATATTAGCCCATTGGGGCCCACTGAAATAAAACGTACTATTCTATGAAACTTGCAGAAATACAAATTTACACAATAACATAATGATATAAATGCAGATGTGAACTGATCCCGACCTTAAAACTCTGACTTGCATGCAGAAGGCATACTCCCGTTTGTCTAACGGGGTACTCTTCAGTTCCTGAAAAATGTTGGAATTTTGGGTAAGTTTACGAGCTCAATGAGAAACCATCATTGATGGTTCTCCCAATTCATGCATATCGCAAGCAATTCACAGTTTCAGTAAATTACACATTCAGTATCATCATATAATAATTATCAGGTTCTCATGCAATCGCAGAACTCAGAAATTTCACAAATCATTCATCACATAATTATGAGCATTTAACCCTTTTTCTTAGTCTACAATTTAATCCATACCCATAATCTTTTCCCATTATTCTAAGTTGTGACTGAGCGCTTAAACAGTGAACAATATTCAGTGTGTTAGCCCCAATTTTTTTTTAATTTAATTAAGCATGATTAGATTAATTAAGTAAGTTAAGTTAGCATAAATTGAATTGAGATTAATTAATGTGAGATAGCATTAATGAGTTAGGTGGTGAGTTAATGAAATCAAATGAGTTAGTTGGGCCTTAATGAGGTAGGAAGGAAAAGAGATAAGATGGGCTTGAGAGATAAGTGGGCTTAAGTAGTTAAAGAGGAAATAAGAAGGAAGGAAGGAGGAGAGTTGGATTTTGGGCTTATGGGCTTAAGTGAGTTAGGAAGGAGTATAAAAGGAAGAGGAAATAAGTGAGTAGGAGAAGAAGAGAGGAGGATTTTCGAAAATTAGAGAAAGGGAGAGAGGAAGTGTCGTGGAAGAGGAAAGAAGAAGGAGAAAAGAAGAAAAGCTTGGTTAGGGTTTGATTTTCCAAGAGATTTAGTGAGAGTTTGAAGAAAGTTCAAGAGGAAAAGTGTAGAGGAGGAGCTAAGCTACATTTTGAGCCAAGAAGCTCTTTGGTTGAGTCAAGAACTAAGGTAAGTTATAATTTCAAGTGTTAGTTTTTGGTTGGGTTTTGGTGTAGATAGCTTAGAAAGAAGATGGGTTTAGTGATTCTAAAGTTCATATAATGATTTAGGTTCATTAGGTTTTCAATTTTTGAAACCCTAAGTGATATGAGGTTATTTTCTTGTCATGGATGAAGAAGGACAAGAAGAAAGAGAAGAGCAAGAGGAGGAGCTCCATTTAGCAAGGATTTAGCAAGTTATAAGGTGGGTTTCACTTTTATCTTTATGTTAGTAAGTATTAAATGCTACTTTAACTAATGAATTTAATGATTTGTAACTATTTGAGATAAGCATTGATTGTGCCTTGATCATGTACGTAAGATGGTGTATGATTGCCATTATGAGCATTTTAATAGTGTATGACATTGCTTGTTATTGCTTGAAATTGCCATGAATTGAATGAGCATGAATGAGGTCATGAAATGTGAGCTAAGCATGAAATATATCATTTTCAAGAATCAGCTTTATGGATGCATGAAAATCCATTTTCAGAAAATCAGTCCAAGGACAAGACAAGCCCAGCTTTTATGCATGAAATTCAGTGTTATGTGGGTTAGTTAAGTCCACCAAAGAAAGTCACGCAGACGCTGACCAAGATAAATTTCGCCTTGCGCCGATTGTGGCATAAGATGTTCCTTTTGGACTCTCAGATATGACTACACTTGTGTAGCTCATCAAGAATCCGTGGACTTTTGAACCATCAGCTATGTGTTTATGTGTTAGCATATGTTTGCAAGAATGAGAATTACATGGATCATGAACATTGTGTTTTGAGATTGATAAATTACATGAAATGCATGATTGTATGATTGCTATACAAAAGTGCTAAAAGAATGATTAATGAAACAATGTAGCTTATTAGCCTAAATATAAACGTGTTACCCACTTGTTTAAAGCTCACCCCACCTTCCCGCCCCATCTCCAGTGAAGATCGGATCTCAAGAATGAGCTCAAGGCATACTCCAAGATCTTAGTGTTTTGTTTTGTATTTCAAGATAACTATTGTAAATCAATGCTTTAGATGCATTTTGGGCAAGTGATGTTTTTGCAAGTTTATGTTTTGGATTTGATGTAGTGGCTTAAAATGCCCTTTAAAGCTTTGTAATAACTCATATTTTTCATATGGAAGCAAGAATATTCAGTTCTAATGTATTTTGAGTAATTCATGCATGTTTAAAACAATTGCATCATAGTATAGTTTGGATATGGTTAGAATGCTAAGAGTGTGGTTGTTGCCTTGAATTGCATTTTGAGATGCTTTTGGGATTGAGTTATGTTGAATGAGGTTGGATATTGAGTTTTATGCAGGTGGTGGAGCTAGGACTTAAGTTGGTTAGTTGTAAATTCAAGGGAAGTGCTGTCAAATTTTTTAAAAAAATTTACAGAACTTCGCTTCAGTTTTAGACCCTCTTAGGGCTTGTTTTAGATCGGAAAGTCTTCGTGAAGATTGTAATAGAAGTTCAAAACTTTCTAAGGGTGTATCATTTGTCTCATTTGGACTTAGGGTTAAAAAGTTATGAGGTGAAGAACACATTCAGTTACTGTTCATGTACTGTTACATTGGTCTTTAATGAGCAGTGCCCTTTGAGTGGCATTTTTCCTTGATTAATGAGGAAATTAGCTTTAGCATCCTTCATGAGATTTGTATTCTATCTTGTTATCTTTCCATGAAGGTATAGTATGCACATATTGGAGCTAGGAATAAGAAGTTATGAGTTTTGAAAGATGCTAGTGTCAAGTGGTTTGAAGGCAAGAGGGTTTGAAGTTTTGAAGAAAGGCGTGTCCGTTAAACGAACACGAATGTCCGTTAAACGGACAGCCTCGGGTGCTAAAACACCCCTTAACCTACCCATGTCCGTTAGACGGACATGCATGTCCGTTTAACGGACAATTTCGAAGCAATTGGTACCCATCCACCCGAATGTGTCCGTTAAACGGACATGGCTGTCCGTTTAACGGACAACTACGAGAAAAATGGTGTTTTGGGCAATGTTAGAGGCCGAATATCGTTTTGTGGTATTCATAAGAGGTGTAGATCTAGATGTCTAATTTCAAATGGTGAAAGAACGAACACAATCCGACCTGTATATTAAACGTTATGAGAATCGCGCCAAAAGAGTTTCTTTTGGATTTTTGAAGTGAGCATGGTCTATTGTTTGGGCATAAATCCTCATCCGACCTCCAATTGAGGTGAGGCTTGAACCATTGATTTTTAAGACATATATTTCTTGATAAAACAATTGGTATCATTTGGAGTTAAATTGAGGAAGTTATCATTAAAGGAAGTGAGAGGCCGGTTAAGAGAGCATGTTTCGGGTATGAACTCTTCTAGGTTTTTGGAGTGTATCTTGAGTTATATAACTCCGATTAAGGTGATTCTTGTCTCTATGCGAACGTGAGGCTTTAAGATATATTTGATATGAACAAGTCAATTTGTGATTACGATGTTTAGGTAGTGTGCGCTCATCACTTTTATGGAACAACAGCGAATAGCACTGCAATGTCCTAAGCGCAAGGTTTGTGGACTACTAAGTCGGGCTCTTGAAACGGGGTCCGACATTATTGTGGTATCAAAGCCAAAGTAAGAGTATTATGTTATAAGCAGTTGGGGTCCGATCTACAGATCGGGTTCCGACATCTATGGTATCAAAGCAAGTGTGACAGTGGTAAGTCTATGCAGTTGGGTCCCGGATCGAACTATTGTGGTATCAGAGCAAGTGTGACAGTGGTAAGTCTATGCAGTTGGGTCCCGGATCCAACACAGTGAACGCGTCTTAGGGGGAGGAGAGCCCTCAGGGAATGCACTTCCACCCTTCGATATTGTCCGCTTTGGCGTGGTGGGACACCTCACGATTTTGCTTCGCCTTACCGAGGGATGCAAACGCTGTCGCCTTTTTCCGCACAAGAAAAAGAATGCGCTTTAGGAAGTAAGAGAGCCCTCTGAGTCTGCACTACTTTTCACGCATCAATAGGGATAAGAGAGCCCTCTGGGTATGCACTAATCCCTTTCGAGCTCGAGGCTCTCTTTCAGTATCAATGGTCGAGCTTGTAGCTCTCGATAGCAGCTCCAGTCACAACCGTATTTAATCAATCAATTATGGAATTCATTTAGTACGTACAATCAGAATCAATTTATCGGAAACAGTCATATCATATTCCAATTCCACTCTACCATACATTCACATTTTTCCCATGGAAACATTCACAGACAATCACATTTGCATATCCAATCACTCAATCCCTCGAACCTTCGGTCCGAGATTTCAAACATACAATTCATATTCACAGACAGTTTACAGAACATTTAACAGTTAAAAATTGAAGAACCAACTAGGTTACTCATCTGTACTTCCGAGCCACAGCCTGGAAGTCCCAGCAATATCCGTGGAATTGTTCCACCGGTGCCTCTAGAACAATCAAATAATTTTCCAATTACTAATGCACAATTAAAATAATTCAATGATGCACATAACTTAAATAAAAGATGTACGATGCCTATTCATGACTTTCCCAGTGCTATTTCCCATTTTCCACTTTCATTGTCAAATTCTACTTTTTCACTCAATTGATCAATCATAACTCATTTCAATTCAATGGCATATTACGGAACTCTCCCAATTTCAATTTTAATATTCGGTCAACTTACCAAGTCATACCCACTAGGATATTCTCAAGAAATACCTCAATGCCAAAATTACTATTCATTTCGTCCAATTTCACCCCTTGAAGATCCCAAGCTATACTCTAATTATCATAATACAATCCTTAGGTTGCAATACAAACATATCCTCAATCTTCTTTCAAAAATTAAAATCTTTCTAATTGGAATTCAAACTTTCTTTCTTCACATCAATTGTAGACCTCTATCTCTAGTTTATAACGAATCAAGAATTAACTCAATTGGAGGTCTACACTATAAGTTATGCCCCAAAAACTAAACCATTTCAGTTCAGAGAAACATCCCTCGCCGCGGCCAAGGAACTCTCGCCGCGACGTACAAAGGTTCGCTCGCCGCGGCATGGAAAATGCTCATCGAGACGTATCAATTCCCGTTCATTGTGACGTCTAAATTTTCACTCGTCGCGACGTCCTGCTCGTCGCGGCGAATCCGCTCGTCATGGCGTGCGCTCGTCGCGACGTGCAATCATTTTCTCGCCGCGAGGTGCAGTCGTCTTCTCCGATTCTCTTTATCATTTCTCTCTGTAAAACCAGTCACAACTCACCCATAACTACCCCCAATCTTTCACAATTAAACCCATGTATGCATTAACTAATAAATAACGAACATACAATCAATTTACTTACCAAATCAAGCTCAAATCTTCAACTCTCGAACAATCCTCCCATTCCTTTAACACTTACGGGCTCCCTCTCAAAACCTCAAAATCTTCATCTTCCTTAGGGTTAAAGCTTGGCTTGCAAGAAGAAAAGAAGCAAGCAAGCAGCAACGAAATTCATAAGGGAGGAAGAACGAAAATCACCAAAGAAGGAAGAAACAATCGTGCCCTAGGAGAGAAGATTTCTTTTCTTCAAACTTTTGAAAACCTAAGGTATTTAAAGGTTAACAATTAAGCCTCTTGTCTTTTTCCTGATAATACATTTAAATCTCTTTCTCTTTTCAGTTTTGTTTCCAGTCCAATTCGTCTCCAAATTTCAATGGCTCGACATATTAATTGCTAAAATCAAAGATCTAATTTTCCATAGCCATTAGATAGTTATTTCAAGATCATAAAATCGATCACCATTACTCTGAAAATTTCCGTCCGACATTTTCTCCTAATTTCAAAACTTTCTTAAGGGTCACTATCAACTCCACGGTCACTCTAAAACATTTCCAATTCAACTATTCGCACCAATAATTCCATAATTCTCGACCAATTCACAATCAAACATAATTATCTCGAAAATTACAAATCATATCATATTTTCCAATAAAACGCCGGGAAAATGCCATGAATGCACGTACACATAAATGCATGTGCCAAATGACTCATTCCTCTAAAATTAGAGGCCAAATAAATGCTCAATCAAAATATGCAATGCAAATTACTAGCCTGTCCCAATTAACCAATTTACCCTTCCCATCGGGATGGATGTTACATACTTGCTCCTAAGTTGCACAAGCACTTTGTGAATTCAAATTCACCAACTACACATGGTATTGTGAAAATCCTTGGATCCTTCAATTTAGATAGCATCTAGCTGATGACTATGGAGCCACAAGTGCCAGTTAGAGCTACAATCTGATTATCTTCCCAAGTACGCTTCTTTGATAATATGTCCTTCAAATATTTTGCATATTTAGGCATGTGTTCCAAAGCCTCTACAAATGAGAGATTTATCTATAACATCTTTCATTTCTCAACGAATTTTACAAATTGTGCATCTAACTTCTTCTTTTGTAATTGTTAAGGAAAAGGAATCTTAGGTTGATATGGTGGAGGAGCAACATAAGGAGAGTATTCCCTCATATTCATTTCTTTATCCTTTTCTTGATCTTTCTCAATAGGAGGGAAGGGCTCCTCTATTGTTTTTGTGGCCAGTTCAAGTTCCATCCCACTTCAAAATGTAATAGCCTTTAGTTGCTCCCTCAGTTTTATTCTCAAAGTGCTAGGAAGAATTCTACATTTCACGAAAGAAAGCGCTTTGACAATTAGTTTACTTGGACCTCTAGATTGTGGATTGAAAAGGCATGATTCTTTGTTACTTGTTTGAATCGCTTTTTGACTCTTTTGTGCATCGTATAGGGTTCTAAGCTTGTCTAAAATTTTATGCGCTTTGATTCCATTGAACTCGGTTATCTTATCGAAACCTAGTGGTCCTCGAGGTCTAAACTCGTCTCCAAAGATTGTTCGGTCAAAAGAAGTTAGGATGATTCTTCCACCTGTGGTTGTATGTGTTAGAGTAGGATTGTTTCTCCTCGTCCATATTGAGCTCCCATATAACTAACTTCTCCGGATTATTATCCTTCTTCAAGCCATCCATCGATATCATAGTACATTTGTCCACATAGTTCACACTTTAGTTGCACGACTTTTACCAAAGCTGAGGATGAAGCCTTTATATTATTGAGTTGTCGAGTTAAATTATCAATTTTTTCCTGCATCTCCGTCATTTGATTAACAGCTACAACTCCTTTTTGTTCTTGGAAGGTAGTGGGTTATCTACTCCGCTCATTCATCCATAGGCAGCTATTGCTTTCCATCTCCTCTATCAGCTTTTCTGTTTCATCTACTGTCTTTCTTATCAGTGATCCTCCTAAAGTTGCATTAACCAAGCCTCTCATATGTGGGTTACTTCATTATAGAATGTTTGTAATAAGAACTCCTTAAATAAGTTATGGTCTGTATATTTTCATTGTAAGTCCTTGTATCGTTCCTGCGTTTCATAGATCGATCCCCCATCACTTTGTTGGAAATTGGTAATCTCTTTAATAATCTTCGTAGTCTTGGTAAGGGGAAAATACTTTTCTAAAAATGCACGAACTAGTTGATCCCAAATTGTGATATTGGCTGGGTTGGGGAGTGGTGTTAGGCCTTTGCTATATCTCTTAGGGTGAAAGGGAAAGGCCTAATTCTTATCAGTTATCACTTCCTTCGACATCTAATGATAATGAAAGGTATCGCAGATTTGAAGAAAATTTACTATATGTGCATTGGGATCTTCATTCGCTAATCCATAGAATTGCACATTCTATTTAAGCATGTTTAGGAGGGCTGGTTTAATTTTAAAAGAGGCTGCTTATACAAGTGACCTAGCTACTCCTTGGTTAGCCGCATTGAGCCCTGTTCTCATGAAATCCATAAGGGTTCCTTGGTTCGCTCCGTGATTCAAATCTTACTGAAATTCTTCATCCATTGTTATTTTCAGATTTCTTCTTCTTCTTTGCTATCCGAGCTTTCTTAATTAATCGTTCTAATCTAATGATATCTAGCTCTAAGTTTTTGGATGCATAACTCGAACTTCTCATAACTCTTGAATTCATGCAAGAGCACGAATTCAAAAATATAAAGAAAAAATGGAAACTAAAAACTAACTAAAACGCCTTAAACTAAAGAACTAAACTAATCACCTCTCCGACAACGACACCAAAAACTTGATTGGGGTTTGGTTGTGTGTAAGCTTTAATTATTAGCCCTCGATAATTTGTAAATGCACAGTTCACTAGCGTAATATCAAAGATGTTGATCCCATGAGGAGGGAACTAATATAATCCTAAAATCTAAGGCCAAAAACAAATAATAGAAATTCAAGATGCAATGAAATTAATATGATAATTTAATTCAATCAATCAAATTAAGAATCAAACACGAAAATACTAATTATTTTGCAATTTGTAATATAACCAAGAATCAACCAAGGGAAATTACCAATTGAGAGAAAGGAAATTTTACCTATTCTTAATGCTAACTTAATTGATCATGAATTATTGGATTGTTGGTTCTAGACTATCCTAAGGTTGATTACTCTCTCTCGAATTATAACCTTTAACCCTAAATCATAAACCCTAATCAAATTATGGAGGTTGTAATCTCTCAATTCACAACCTATATAAAACCTGTTGAGTCAAAATGACTTTACATATATATGATTTTGATGAATAACAAAGAAGTAGTAAAAGCATTTAGCGCAAAATGAAAAGTGCACGTACACAGACTCAAAATGAAAAGCAGACGCAGACGCAGATGCAAAATGAAAAGCAGACGCAGACGCAGACACAAAATGAAAAGCGTACGCAGACGCAGACACAAAATGAAAAGGTATACGCACGCAAAATGAAAAGTGACGAGATGCGACGCAGACGCAGATAACAAAATGAAAAGTAGACGCATACGACATTTAAATGAAAAGAAGACGTAAACGAAATGAAAAGCGACGCAGCATACGCATTTAAAATGAAACATGCATTAAGAAACATGTACACAAAAACATGATTTAAAAAATACAGACGCAGAAAAGCGTATGCAAAAATACGTATGAGAAAAGCGACGCAGAATTCGTAAGAAGACGTAAGAGTCGCCGAAAGAAGTTACGTAACTCAACTCGATTAACTGCTTTTCAAGATTCAAGAAGCAAGATTCAAGAAGCGCCATGCATAAAGGCTATAAATATAAGTCGAAGTCGAAGATTGAAAAGTTAGCAAGTTGAGAAAATTGATTTACGTATGCAAACGAAAAAGCTTGTCTGTGAGAAAATTGTGCAAATTAGCTGAGAGCTAGTATTATTGTATCAAGTTTCAAATACTTTTGTAAGAAAATAGTACAGATAGCCTGCAGAGGCTAAGAGTGAAAGAATACTGAGTGTAGAGACCTGAAGAGGCTTGGAAAGAATACTTGTAAACATTAAAGAGATAGTGAAATCTCGTAAAGACTTCGAGGATCTGGACGTAGCCCACTAGCTTGGATGAACCAAAGATAAAATCATCAGGTCAACTTCTCTACCCTATCTCTTAAAATTCAAAGTTTTGTTATTACTTAAATTCAAACAGTTTTCAAAGTTTTGAATAATTCAATTTCATCAAGTTTCAGAAAAGAACTTGTTTTAAACAAAACAGCTTTGAAAGAGTTTTCAAAAGGGAATACACAATTCAACCCCTTCTCGTATTCGTTATCGCTCTATAAGCATTGTACTAACGGTGATTTACTTCAATTGGTATCGAGCTTGGTATCCAAGGATCATCAGTAGAAAGTGTGGATTAAAGATAATGGCAGAATTATATATATACATTGCGTATGTGCCTCACCACTAGACCTCCAAAGATTCAATGGAGAAGACTATCACCATCGGAAAGATAGAATGCGTTGTTCATAGAATCTACTCATGCCGACCTTTGGGATGTGATAGAGAATGGACCATATACACCAAGAGACAAAGATGGAAATCTTATTCCACTTACCCGATGGACGGTCGATCAAAAAGCGAGAATTCACTTTAACTCTAAAGCTTAAGTTCTTCTTGACGTGTGCCCTAAGCAGGAGTGAATATGACAAAGTTCATGGATGCGACATCACGAAGGAGATGTGGGACACACTGTCCATCGCTCACGAAGGCACAAACCAAGTCAAAGAATCCAAAATAAGCATTCTTGTGCACCAAGATGAGCTTTTCAAGATGAAAGAAGAAGAATCTATCGATCAAATATTTGAAGATTTCGCATAATCGTCAATGGATTGAAAGCCCTTGGAAGAACGTATAATAACTAAGATCACGTACGAAAGATCTTAAGAAGTCTTCCAAGAGGTGGAGACCAAAAGTTACAACAAGTGTGAAGCGAAGGATTTGAGCGCTAAAGCTTGATGTCAAGACAAACCCAAACGGGACAAGTCAATAGATCAAGGCCTGATGTAAGAACCACAAGACTCAAAGAAGGAGAAATTCATCGAAAGCATTAAAGATAGAAGAATCAAGAATGATGACTCAAGCTTAATCGTAACAAGAGTCAAGTGATGAAGATGACGAATTATCTTCATTTCCTAAGATAAGATGGATGTGGAAGAAGAAGTCCAAAGGAAGCCAACCCTTTAAGAAAAATAGAAAAGATGATGGTAAAGGTAAAAGACATCTATCATATGCTACGAGTGTAATCAACTCGACATTACAAGTCCGAATGTCCTACTCTAAAAAGAAACCAAAGAAGAGTAGAGATGGCAAGAGAAGCATGATGGCAACTTGGGAAGATCTAGATTCATCAGAGTCAGATACAAATTCCGAGACATCTAAACATGCTAATATCTGCCTAGTAGCCGAGGAAGAAAGTGATGAGGAGGTAACTTCTGAATACGATAACTAGCATAAAGCCTATTCAGAATTATTAGAGGATTCTCATGTTATTCTAAAACAGTACAAACTGTTAAAGAAGAAATATGTAGAAAATCTTAAACATACATAAAAAATAGAGAGAGAAAATATCTACTTAAAGAAACAATTAGAAGAGAAAAAGAAAGTCATAGATAAAACTGATGAGAGAAAACAGTTAAAGCTTAGAATTAAGAGTCTTTCATCTGATTTAGCTACATTCACTGAGAGTACAAAGAAAATGAATGAGATGCTAGGAAAATGTAGACATCCGAGTGATAAAACCGGATTAGGGTTTATGAGAAATAAGTCTCAATATGAAAGAAAGCCTTTTCTCAAAATAAAAGGTATAACCAAACACATTCTCATCAACAATTTAGTGAAAGGCATCAAAGAACTTATCATATGCATATTACTAGCCAAAAGGACCCAAGAAAATATGGGTACCAAAGAGTAAAATAATTTCTCCGCAGATATCCTTCCTTGAAGATGCATAAGCACCATTGGTATTTAGACAAAGGGTCGCTCGCGACATATGACGAGAAGAAGGTCTATGTTCATAGATTTTCAAGATAAGAAGGAGGATCGTGACTTTGAGACAACCAACAGTGGCAAGATAATTGAATCGGTAAGATAGGTAAAGATTCCTTTGCATGCATAGATAATGTACTTTTGTTAATGGTCCAAACATAACTTGATTAGTGTAAGTCAATCAGGTGATTCGGTTTCATAGTCACGCTCAATCAAGATCTTTGAGAAGTCGTAAACAAAATGGGTCTATATTCTTTCTCGCCAAGAGAAGAAATAATCTTTACAAATTGATTTAAGATTTTCAAAATCAAATGTTTCATGTTTTCTATCTTCCAAGAAGAAAGACTAATCTGCATAAAAGCTAGGTCATGTATCTTTAAACACATTTCAAAGTTGGCAAAATATGATTTGGTAAGAGGTTTACCAAAAATGAGTTTTGACAAAGACTTTTTCTGTGAAAGTTGTTTGAAAGGGAAACAAGTTAAAACATCCTTTTCTTCTAAAAATTCTGTAACATCTTCTAGACATTTAGAGTTGTTACATATGGATTTATTTGGTCCAACTAGGACAATAAGTCTTGGCGGAAAGAAATATGGACTTGTTATTATTAATGAATTTACTAGGTTTTGTTGGATATTGTTTTTATCACACAAAGATGAATCGTTTAAGTGTTTTAAGATCCTCTCCAGAAAGTTACAGATTGAAAAAGGAGTATCTATAGCCAGTATCAGGAGTGATCATGGTGGAGAGTTTGAGAATGAGAAGTTTAGATTATTCTGTGAGGAGAATAGAATTTCCCACAATTTCTCTGCTTCAAGAACCCCACAACAGAATGGAGTTGTTGAAAGGAAGAATAGGACGATTCAAGAGATGGCAAGGACTATGCTGTGTGAGATGAATCTTCCTAAGTACTTCTGGGCAAAAGCTGTGAATACAACGTGCTATATTCAGAATAGAATGCTGTTGTGACCTGTGTTAAAGAAGACTCCTTATAAGTTATGGAATGGAAGGAGACCGAACATATCTTATTTTCATCCATTCGGGTGCAAGTGCTCTATTCTGAATACAAAGGAGTTGTTGTATAAGTTCGATTCAAAGACCTATTCGTAAATTTTCAGACTACTCATCATCATCTAAGGCATTTCGTATATAACCTTATTTCAAAGACAATGAGGAAACCATCCATGTCAAGTTTGATGATCGCTCCTACCTTCATAAGGAAGATGACATGGAGAGTGAAGGTCCTCAAAGAACTTGGATGATACAACAAACTCCATCATCGTGAACTCAAGTAGATAAGGTTGAGGATATTCCAGAAACTATAGGATTAAAAAGAGATTGGAAATATAGGAGTTCTCATCCAGAAGAGCTAATTATTAGAGAGACCTCAGAAGGAGTTAGGACAAGGTCCAAATTCAGAAGAGAAGCTAATGTGGCTTTCATCTCTGAAATAAAATCTAAGAAAATTGAGGAAGCTCTTCAGGACAAAGCTTGGGTTTTAGCCATGCAAGAGGAGCTAAATCAATTTACTAAGAATAATGTTTGGTCCTTAGTTCCAAAACCTTCAAAGAAATCCATTATCAGAACCAGATGATTTTTTAAGAATAAGCTAGACGAATCAAGCAGAGTGAGTCGGAATAAAGCTAGATTAGTAGCACAAGGCTATAATCAAGAAGAAGGAATAGACTACAATGAGACATATGCTCCAAAGAGAAGACTCAAGCTATTAGGATATTGGTGGCATATAACGCTTGTCACGATATAAAGCTATTTCGATGGATGTAAAGAGCGCCTTTCTGAATGGATTTATAGACGAAGAGGTGTATGTTAAGCAACCACCTGACTTTGAGGATGTTAAGAATCCAGATCATGTCTATAGACTTCATAAAGTTTTATACGTCCTGAAGCAAGCTCCTAGAGCTTGGTATGATCGTCTGAGCATTTTTCTCTAAGAGAGTGGTTTTAATAGAGGTCAAGTTGATAAGACACTTTTCGTAAAAGATTACGAATGAGTTCATTTTGGTACAAATCTACGTTGATGATATTATTTTCGGTGCTACTTCAAAGAAGTCAGGTATGAGTTTTGAGAGTCCATGAAAAATGAGTTTGAAATGAGTATGATGGGTGAGTTAAAGTTATTTCGGCTGCAAGTTAAGCAAACCAAGAGAAAATCTTTATCCATCAACAAAAATATGTGAAAGAATTGTTGTGTAAATTTGATATGCATAACATAAAGCCTATGGTTATTCATACATCCTTCAACCTTTTTTCGAAGATGAATGTGGTAGAAGGTGGATCAAACCCGTGATAGAGGGATGATTGGCTTTTTATCAGATTCATGCAGAAGCGCATCTGATATTTTGTTCAAGTATGCTTGTGTGCAAGGTTTCAGCTGATCCTAGAGAGTCTCATTTTATTGCTTTTAAAAGGATTATGAGATATCTCGCAGTACTACCGATCTTTACTTAATGTTTGAGAAAGGTAAAGATTTCAAGTTAGTCGATATTGCGATGCGGACTATGCCGAGATAGGATTGAAAGGAAGAGCACTAAGGAGTATGTCACTTTCTTGGCTCAAACCTAGTTTCTCGTCAAGCAAGAGACAAAGCTAGATTGTTCTATCAACTACCGGGCCGAGTACATGCTCTGCCGAAGTCGTTATTCACAAAATTGTGGATTAAATATCAACCGAAGATTATTCAGCCAAGAAGAGGAGATCCCAATCTATTGTGGCAACACCAAATACCATCAATTTGTCAAAGAACCTAATACAGCATTCAAGAGTAAAGCATATCGAAGTCAGACACCATTTCTTGAGAGACTATGTTTAGAGGAAGGTGGTGCAACTACAGTTCATTGAAACAGAGTATCAATGGGCAGATATCTTCACTAAACCATTGAGTGAAGAACGGTTAAAAGAAATTAGACGAAACCTTAACATGGTTATGTTAAATGACTAGTTAGGTTAGAAGATCGTCAAAGTTAACTGCCGTAAACAAAGGGTTTACAAATGGTAACTTCTCCGACAAGAAAGTTTTGAGGAAAAGTTTGATAGCCTTGAGAATCCTAACGATTCTAGAAACCACCGGACAAGACCCTCGTGGAGTAGTCCAAACTATAATCATTTCGATTACTCTAAATCCTGACATTTCATCTCTCTAAAACTCTCAAACAAATTTACCTCTCAAGAACATCTTACCGTAGCAATTTCTATTCGTAATCAATAGAGGCAGCTATGATTTATGGAAGACATGTGGACTTCAATCTCCGAGGAGGACGCATGGATGTTAAGCTAGAGATTGTAGAGGTCGGATGGAGAAATTTCTTTCGATGCGGAACCGTATACACCGATGAAGTATATGACTTTTGAAGCACGCGAATCGGTAGATAACACCATTGTTCCACAGAGATGGAGTATCATATCGTGACAAAGGAGATAATAGAGAAGGTAATCAATGCTCATCGGTTGGAGAAACCCTATCAACCAAAGCCGATGGATGTCCAAGGTTAATATGAAGGAAGAAGATGTCGAAACAGCTTATATGGAGCTAATGACCCATGGAGAGGAAGACCTCAAGTCCGTCCCGAAGGCTAGGGTTCTTCACGCGATTCTGCTCAATTGCATCTTACCAAGAGCCGGGTCAAGGCATCTAGTGACTACCTTGGATGAGCAATGTCTGTTCTATTTGCTAAATCGTCGCCCCATAGATCTACCATATCTAATCTTTCATTATATGGTTAAGGGGATGAAGGATACAAACAACTATCATTACGACATGCTTCTTACGAGGATTTTTAGGGAATCCGAAGTGCTTCTTCACGGAGGATACAGAAGTACGATATCTATCAAGAGTTCTATTAAGTCAGATACAGTAAGAAGAATGGGCTTGAAGACTATGGTGAAAGAAGAAACAGAGTCTACAATGAAAGCTAGAATTGAGGGGGAGCGGTTATTGAAGAAGTCTCCCGCTACAAGTTCTAAATCTCAAGTAAGTATGAGATTGGCGATAGATGAAAGGAGAAAATTATCCGAAAGACTGCTCATAAAACAAAGTAGTCCTCAAAGAGAAGTGAGCCTAGTTCTGAGGATGTATGAAGGTGCTACTGAAAAGAAAAGGAGAGAATCTTTTGGGTGAAATTGCTAAGAAAGCGAGGAGATCACCTAGGATTCAGACTCATGACAACAAGAAGAGAAGAGAACCAGAGAGCAAAGTCAGTAAGGTTCGGATCTCGCTACTAAAGGCAACAAGATCCCTAGTCTCAATTTTACAAGAAGACTCAGCCAAACAGGCTAAGGAGACTGAGAAGAAGAGGAAATCGGAGACTGAGAAGAGGAAATCTCAAGTTCAGAAACTCCAGATCGATCAAGGTATGAAAGACTAAAGCAATTAGTCGAAAAAAGAGTGTGTCCACTGCTAAGGAAGTTAGTCAAAAGAAAGATACGTTCAATGCTGCTCAAAAGGATAAAGAAATTGAGCATAACAGAGTTCAGGATATTCCCATTATTGCTTAACAGGAGGAACCAGTGGAGTTAAGCCTGGTTCAGGTTAATCCTATTGAAGCTCAACAAGAGGCAAAAGTAGAATTAAGCTTGGTACAGGTACCACAAGAAGAATCTGATGAACTGAGTCTGGTCATATACAACTACTCTGAATTTTTTAGAAAAGATGAGTTGGAAACCAGACTGGTTGAAATTGTGACCAAGAGAAGTAATCGCTATTGCAATCTGCAATCAACCAAGAAGGAAGGTAAAGGCTATCCTACAACCTATTTTGATAAATAGTGAGACATGGCGCCATCGAATGAAGATGAAAAGACTTTCTATGATGTCTTGAGGGATGTCGCTACAAAGCCATACCCTACAAAATGTCCAAAATCATGTACTATTTATCCAATCACAAAGAAGACAAAGATAAAGGTTAAATTTGATATTCAGCCTAGATATCTTTTAGATTTGAATAAGGGAAGATGAAGTTATATCCTGAACTAATAAGTGATGATCCGTCCAGATCAAATTGAAGATGAAGTCGTCAATTGATGCAAAGATGCGCCTAAAAGAGAATACCGACGAGCTAGTTGTAGCTATACGATAAGAATGAATACTTGTCCAAGAGGGTGGAAGACCGTTCAAGTGGTCGCTTATTGAATACCTTGTTCGCATAAGAATGCGATTAGGCCTTTATCTAGTACATGGTCTATCGTCGGCCATACCCCGCAAGGAAGACAGCTGCTCATGCTACTGCCTCCTTTTGATTTAGACCTTCCAGAGCATAATCTATCCGCTCATCCACCAATTTTGAGGTTGTTGACGATTACATTCCTCCTGGACGACATGCTACAACAATTGCGTTCATCGCACCTCAGCAGATAATGATCAATCTTCCTCACCGTTTGACTCCCAAGCTGAATTTGCGGCGTGCAAATTTGCACACATGAAACACATGTCCAAATCATGTCCCATTGTCCAAATTCGCGCAAATTTTGTAATGTTTCATGTGCAAGAATTCGACGCCACGACGCAGCAATATAAGCACGTCATGACGTCAAGCGGCCTCATTGTCGACTCCCAAATCCAATTTTCACCCCTTTCAATCCAATTTTTATCCAATCAATTCAACATATAACTCATCTAAACATTACAACAACACTCACACATAAATTTTCAACCCATTTACAAACCAAACTCCCTCATAAACATCAAAGATTTACCAAAATCAAAAACCCTAAAAATCAACATCTCCAAACCCATTTTTTAGCTATAATTCCACACAATAAGAATCAATCCATTAATTAGGAAGAAGGAGGCTTGAACTTCAAAATCTTTATGATTTCCTCAAACACCCAATCCCTTCTTCTCTTCCCCTTCTCCCACGACAATCATCATCCTTTTTTCCAACAAAAACCCTAATTCCTTCTATTTATACTCTTACAAATTGTGAAGAGTCCATTTTGCCCCCTTTCTGACACCTTAAGCCTTATAACCTTAAGTATCTTGCCCAAATTGCCCTCATACCAATTCTTATAACTTTTCTATTTCAATTCGAAAATTCCGACCCTTCGGGACAAAATTGAAATTCACAATCTTTCCGAGTCATTAGTTTTCATGCCTATTAATTTCCAATACAATCAATTCATTTCTTAGACTCTCATAAGACTTTCCAATTTCCATAGCTTAAGCTAAAATAAAATTCCTAACTCATGTCTTTAATTGAAATGTTCAAATGACAGTCATTTTCAGTACCGAAAACCTCATCGATACCCACATTGCAATAATCTGTGGAATTCACATAAATCACTCCAATTCATATTTTTCACAAAAACACCCAAGCCGGGACTTATCACAAGTGCATGCTCAATTTGTGTACAAAAACACAACCCAATCCAATTTTTACTATTCTATCCTTCCCGTTGGTGACAGGATGTTACAATTATCCCCTCCTAATAAAAATTTCGTCCTCGAAATTTATTTTGACACTGAATACGATAAGGGTACCATGCTCTCAAACACTCTTACACTTCGTATAACAACATTCTATTTGATGTTTCCTTTATACTACCATCATTGATGTCACCCCTTGATCCTTCCATTCATTATTTAGAAATCATACTTCTTTCTTTGATGAGTTTTTTCAAAACATTTAACACATTATTCCCAATTACAACTACCCACATAAAGTGGATTGAAACAATCTTAACCATAATTTCACTTGTGATACCCTCAATAAGGTTCACAATCGTTTTAGTCGTTGTGATTGAGTGCCCTTCACAAAGACGATATATTGGCCTAAAAATTCAATCAAAGCAGAATACTGGCCCGTAGGCTCAGTCAAAATAGAATACTAGCCCGTAGGCTCAGTCAGAACATAATAAAATCACGGAGCGTAGCTCTACGTGTAGTACCCCAAGTGGCTACTCAATCACAACTCCTGTAGGTTTCATGAATTCATAAGATAAAATGCATCACTTACATTGTCTGCACTTATTCTAATTCATCTTCTCAAATCGATATTATTAGATATCAATTATTCCTTTATGATGTCCCTATACTAGGACCTTTCTTTATACGGAAATGCCCATATTTTGATGTCCATATTTTGATCTCATCAGTATCCCCAAATCCACAATTTGGGTTTTCCTCACTTCCATTTTTTTTCCACTTAACTCATCACTATACCCTCTTTATAACATTAGATTTAATAACCCAATTTCCATAAAATAGGGTACTCTATTATACAATGCTCTATTCGATATACTTTTATTGGAACATAAGTTCCTCAGCCCAATTCTTTCAATCTTCCCCATTTATAATCTTACCTTAATCTCTACTAAACTTTCCATTCACTGTATATCTCATAAGGTCCTGTTCATAACATGATTCTACGCTTTCAATCCAAGTACTATTTTAAAAATTTCCAAATCATGTATCGAATTTAGCTCAGGCAGCTATATTCATTTCTAGCAACAACAACCATCATCTTATACAATCCAGCCAATTTCTCACAACATTCAAAATTTTCTTTCTCACTAAGAGCATAGTCACTTATCGATATCCTTTTGTCTGGATCTCTCAATAACCTTCACTTATATCAACAAATCAGAGCATAAAAACACGAATAGGTATAAGTATTCAAATCCCTCTGTGTAGTAGTATGATCCCAAGTTATCCTCAATTCCTCACTAGACATTCTATTTCTCAAAAGATTTCTACAGTTCTTTCAAATTCTCGAGGATTTCCTATTGACTCATACCCATGTCTATTCATTTTTACTTATAATTAACCCCACACATTTCAATCGATCTAAAATCATAACTTTCTACATTGCAACTTCATCATCAGGGATATTGACCTAACTTGAGGACCCAATTTCTCTTCACATAAACAAAAAATGCCTTCATGAAATACCAATATTTCCCTATACCCTTAGATATTTTTCATCGCAAACAAAATTTATACACTCCAAAAATTCCTTCGTTATAGCATTCAGTTTCTTTCCGCTACCAACCCAATTATATCGGGTAGGGAACTTTTGACCTCTAGACAATAAAAGAATTATCAGATTCTATTGTTGAATTGAGAAGGACTTACAATCTCAACTACTTATCATGTAAAACCTATCCTTAAAAGTCAAAAACTATTCTCACAACCTCGACAATATCACTCACGTATTATCCAAATGTACTGATAAGTCCCCTTTTTGATATAACAAGAGAATCTTATTGAGCTCACTTTGTATCTTGCCCTCTCTAATCAATGTATCCTTGATACCAGGGCTTAATGAACTAGAAAGTAATTTCCTATACCATACAACCCAGTGGATTCCATCAAAAATCTTTCCATCTTATCTAGAGATGTATTGATAAGTCATTTCAATTCTCTCACAGTCACTAATGATACTCACATTTCCATTGCTATTCCAGTCCATAAGTAGGGTTCACCTATGACTCGATGACCCCCAAGTGCTCTGCACTCGTTCCTTATACTATTACACATATTAACAGAAATTCTTTTCGGCTTTCTATTATTTAACTCCCTTTTTGTACTCAACAACTCGTCATAACATTTTTAAATGCTTTCACTCTTCTCTTTTGAGTTATCATCATTTCCAAAGTGCATACATAAAACAATTCAGATCAAAGCACATATCCCCTTGGTACTATAGTAACATGTCATGAATCTCGTTTCTAATCACTTGCAAAATAGTCCCACTATTTTATGGTTCATGCGTATAGTCTCAATCCATTTAGACTTATAAATACATGCGCATCAAGAAATGTAATCTCAGTACCCAATCTATTGTCACACTTAAAAACCACATCTACTTAGTTATCTCCTTATTAGCCTGACTTGTAAACCTTAATCATACCATTTCCACTTCATTTTGTCAATAAATTTACTTCTCTATTCCCTTTGAAGGCAAAGCATTTCGGTCTCACATCAATACCCTATACTACCCACTACATGAATACTGTCCATCTATATTGACCTTATTAGATCACATACCCTTTTCCTCGCTCCAATTATTCCCATTTTATCAACCATACAAGTCGTAATCAAAATACCGATCATCCCGAATTTTTTCTCACAATTACATATCCTTATGCAATTTGATACTGCTCATTTTAACCGATATTCTCCTCATGTCTACATTTGACCCAAACCAAACTATGGCGCATTTCGCTTTCTTTACTCAATTTATTTACTTACGCTATAATGTAGTCCATCATACCCATATAGTAACACAAATATAGTAAATCCATATCCGCCTTTTCTCATTTCCACATATCCTAATTTATCCAACAACTCATCGTAATCACGATTGTCTAATCCTCACCGAGCTTTTGATCAATCATAAGCATATTTTTATACTCAATCGCACTTTATCAATTTTTTTTCAGATAACTCTTTCATATCAAAATTTAATCTTTCCGCATCATCGAAAATTTCATTTTCTTACAACCCAGCTTATGCACTTTAAGTCTCATTACTCAATTGATATCACGATTTCCTAAATCAGCCAAAATCACGGCCTTCACATTTATATCGCATCAAGGGTTTACACCCACAAGACAATGTGAATATTATTAACAATCAGGGGACCTCGGCCTCTCGAGCCTCAAGGTCCCTAAAAAAAAAGCCTCTACCGAGGCCTCGCTACTCGCTGCTGTACTTTTCCTATTTCTAATTGCCCATAATCCTCATCGCTCAAATACTAATATTTCGCTTTTTTCACATCAAACACTTAACACATGTACTAACACTTTTTTTTCATGAGCAAAACTCATGCTTTGTTGGGGCTCAGATTAGGGATCGCTTGCTACGGATCCCGCTTTAACATGTCTTTATCAGATATCGATTTGACTTATGTTCGAGAATGCCTAAGTAAGTTCGTGCATTTCGGCTCGATACCACTAATGTAACACCCCACCCGATAAGACCCTTAATTCGACATCGATGGTGATATCTCGAATCCGCCCTACTAGGATGGGATGATACAACACTACCAAAACACAAGACAAAAATTTTGTTTTGAAATAATCACACACTCATATATATATATATATATATATATATATATATATATATATATATATGTCATGGAAAACAATTACATAACAATTCCGATAATTACAATGACCACGAGGGTCCTCTTATAAATACCCAATATACATATACAAAGTCCTCGCTCTAATGCAGACGCAACTGATCCCGTCCTCATCTGGCACTCCACGATCACTATACGACCGTTACCTAACAGGGTATTCTTCTGAGTCCTGAAAAACAATTACAAATTCTGAATAAGTTTGTGCAAACTCATTGAGTGACCACATCGATGGTCCGCTCACACAAATATAGAATCAAATAATAACTCATGTTCTCATTCTTTCTCTTTGATCTCAATCGTAATACGTTTTCTCATAAATTCCCCATTTATACATTTACAGAAATCTATACTTATAAGTCCCAATTTTTCAATACATGAATATTTCACTCGCTTACTATTCAATTATCAATTGGTCGTGACCTAGTGCCTAAACCGTCCCATCAAGGGCTCATTAAAATATGTCCCTTATCCAAAGGCCGGATACAGGTCACAAACGCTGAGCTCGAGGCTCTAAATCACTCATGAGTCAATCTCATATACACACATCGAGCTAATCGCCTACGATCGATGACGCACTCTAGTCACGTACCATAATCTCATGCACGCTAGGCATATAACGATATGTCATACATCTTACAATTCATCAATTTCATGATCGTTATTATATCAAGATATCAAATCAAAATCGATACATCAATCATCAAGCCATAGGCTCTAGAATTGTCCCTTTAAGGGCTCGTTTAATCGCTGAGCTTATAGCTCTAAACCGCCTGCTTAGGGCTCATAAATCGCTGAGCTTGTAGCTCTAAAACTGTCCCATTTAGGGCTCATTAATCAGTGAGATTGAATTTTGGATTTCTGAAACGAATTGACTGATTTGGGTATTATTGAGTTATGATATTTAGGGAAGCTATTAGACGGGGAAATTTTGAGATAGTACCGGGAAGTATATTATTGGAAATTGCTGCATATGTTTCATTTCCTGATTTGGACAATGGGTAAAATAGAGTATTTGGCTTGTGATAGGGGCACATTTGGGAAGTCAACTGCCAACATTTTAGAGACTTCTAGGTGTTAGCATGGAAACTAGGTGAGTGACCTAGACGATTCTCATAGTATTAAATGTTATACTTCATTGATCTAAATTCTCTGAGGTAAAATGATGAGACAGTATTGAATGTGAACTACGGATCGAAGGTCCAAAGTATTGAAGTGATAGTATACAGAAATGTTATGAGAATGTGATAGCGTAATCGTTTCTGTGATGTGAAAATCGGAATAGGATAATAAAGTGATTTAATTGTGACGCATGCCGTTCATTTATGAACGCAAAATTTGTTAATGTAAGCTGCGACCAAAGCAAATATTGATTGTAGCTTTCACCAACATTATAATCAAGCTTGAGCCATATAGTGATGCGAGCTACAAGCTTAATCCATCGGATAAGAGCCTTGAGCTCGAAAAGGGAATAGTGCATACCCAAAGGGCTCTCCTATCCCTATCGTTGGACCTCATTGTCAAGCCCAACATCGGACATGAGAGCGTGGTACTGTATGCACGAGGTGAAATATGATAATTGTTTATTATGGAAAAGACCATCGGAAGCTCGATGGACCCACCGTGAACAAACTTAAAGCTTGCTTTCATGATTTAAATCAAACACATCCATAAATAATTATCCAAAAGATGAGTTTACAAAGCTTTAAGAACATTTCAAACCAAATTACAACTTGAGTTCAAGAGCCAAAATACAAAATACACTTGAACCAATAACTTGAAATGTAACTAAAACCTTGACTTCCAAAAATACATCATAACAAAAAGAAAATGGAGTGCTGCCATGACTCGTGACTCACTCGGTCTCTTGCTCGTCACCTGAATGGGGGAGATTAGAGGGCGTGAGCTATAAAGCTCGTGGGAACATATTTATAATATAGAAATAAGCAAAAGTATTCAAAAATATCTCATTATCGTGGTACTTGTTGAAATCATAGCAATTTAGCATGCATGGGTCATTATCTTGAAATGCTTGAATCTTGAACAATTCATGATGTATGATTCATAATATCAGATCATAAACACATAACATAACATGATGGTTTGGGTTAGTCCCTGATTCATGACGTGCTACACATTCCCGTCGAAATGGTTATGTGTAGACGTAGTTTCGTGAGGGAATCCTTGTGAGAAACCCTATGCCATTTGCGGGCAGGCGGGAGAAACCTTTTTCGTGAGTCAATGTGAACTTGAATGTTCGTGAGGGACACACCGCAAACCCACATAATATGCATGATTCAAAGTCTTGTAAACTTGATTGCCAAACTGGCACTTGCTTGTAAACTTGCTTCTCATATATTTCGTAAAACATGATTTCATGTACATGCATTCTTGAAAAGAGAAAACCCCTTTTTAAATCTTTTTCATTAATCATGAATGCAAATCATATGGCAAACACATAATCAATTCACATTAGCACATAAAGCAACATTGATGATGCAATTTAAAGCATTAAATCTTTCTTGAATTAAACAAAACAATGAGTGACTTATTTGCTCTATTATAAATATGAACCCACCTTGAATTCCTTGCTTGATCTTGCCTAGGAATGAGTTTCCTCTTGATCTTCTTGCTCCTCTTGCCTCACTTGATTTCCTAAAATAAGAACTAAAATCCCATTCAAAAACTCATGCTGAAACAATATTTCCATTCTTAACTTCCATCCAAAATTGCATATCCTTAGAGACTGATTCATAACTTCACTACTTCATAAAACTTGTAGATCTCTGACTCTAGTTTACAACGCATTAAAAATCACTTCGATCGGACTTTTGCAACAAAAGATATTCCCAAAACACTAAGATCTATCCTTGCTGAAAATCGAAGACTCGTCACGGCGAACAGCCTCCGCTCGTCGCGACGAAAGACATCTGCCTCGCATGTCGCGACGAACGACTCGTTCACGCCGCGGCGAACAGCCTCGTGCACGTCGCGAAGAACGGCCTGGTGCACCTCGCGATGTGCGGGTCTGGAGAACGATTCCGAACCCAACTTTCATGCATTTTTCCAGCTAAATCCTACTCTTTTGCTCATACAATACACTTAAACATTAGATCATGCTTGATACTTCATTTCTAAACTCATTCAACACAAAATCATCAACAAAAATACAACCAAATCAACAACCCTAAGAGAATTCACCTATTTTTCCCACAAACCATAAACCATCATTTCCTACTCATTCTAAACCAATCTAGGATTTAATCCATCTCAAACAAGAATAAACAAACGTATACTTACCCGAGAATGCTTCAAATCCTTCAGAAATCGCCTGAACCTAGCTTCCTCTTTTTCTTCTTCTTCTCCCTCTCTTCCTACGACTCTCTCTTCTCTTCCTCTCTTCTTCTTATTTTCCTTTCTTTTCTTTTCTTTTCTTCTTTCTAACTCTTTCTTTAAGCCTAAAAGAATAAGCAAGGACTATAATGCCGCTCTATACAAGCCTTAAACCTCTTACCCTTAAGTGATCTTCCATGTTTTTCCCTCATACATTTTTCCCTTATACACTTTTATTCTTTCATTACCACTTATTCCACATTAATCTCACATTAATCTTAATTTTCCACTAACACTTCCATTAAAATCAAACTATGCAACAATTAATACACTCAACTTAATGCATACTTAATAACATCAAGAAAGCAATTTGGGGCCCAACATTTCTCCCCCTCTTAAAAGAAATTTCGACCTCGAAATTTACTTGAATCATCGAAAAGACTTGGATACTTCTCTTTCATGGCGTCCCTAGGCTCCCACGTGGCTTCTTCCACTGAATGGTTCCTCCACAGAACTTTAACTAGCTGAACTGTCTTATTCCTGAGGACCTTTTCCTTTGTGTCCAAGATCTCTAATAGAATTTCCTCGTAACTCAAGTCGTCTCTTAACTGAACCTCTGAAACCTGAATGATATGAGAAGGATCTGATCTATACCTCCTTAGCATGGAAACATGAAAGACATCGTGAATCTGAGACAATTCTGGCGGCAACGCCAACCTGTAAGCTAGTGGTTCGATCCTCTCAAGAATCTCATAAGGACCCACATACCTTGGACTCAACTTGCCTTTCTTGCCAAACCTCATTACTCCCTTCCAAGGAGACTTCTTGAGGAAAACTTTCTCACCGACTTCATACTCCATCTCCTTCCGATGAGCATCAGTGTAACTCTTCATCCTATCCTGGGCTACCTTAAGCCGCTGCTTAACCAGATTGACTTTTTCCACTGTCATCTGGATCAATTCTGGTCCGACCAATCTCCTCTCCCCTTCTTCATCCCAACATATCGGAGTTCTACACCTCCTTCCATACAATGCCTCATATGGAGCCATCTGAATGCTCGAATGGTACAAATTATTATAAGCAAATTCGACCAATGACAAATGCTCATCCCAAGCTCCCTTGAAATCCAACACACATGCCCTGAGCATTCCCTCAAGTGTCCGAATGGTCCTCTCAGATTGACTATCCGTCTGAGGGTGAAATGTCAGACTAAAATGCAGCTTAGTACCTAAAGCTCCTATGAAGCTTCCCCTAATCTCGAAGTAAACCGAGGATCCCTATCAGAAACTATAGAATCTGGAATCCCATGCAATCTCACTATCTCATCGATGTACTTCTTGGCTAGCACATGCAATGAATCAGTCTGCTTGATTGCCAAAAAATGAGCTGACTTCATCAACCGATCCACAATAACCCATATGGCATCATGCTTCCTACTGGTCTTGGGCAATCCCATCAGAAAATCCATGGTTACTCTTTGCCACTTCCACTCAGGAATGGACAATGGCCTTAACTTGCCTGAAGATTCCTGGTGTTCAGCTTTGACTTACTGACACACAAGACACTTACTGACATACTCTGCTACATCCCTCTTCATGCCCTTCCACTAAAAATGCTCTCTCAAATCTCTGTACATCCACGGTGCTACTGGTGCATGGCATAAAAGCGCGATTGTGTGCCTCATCCAAAATCTCATCCTTAACCTTCCTGCTATCTGGAATACAAAGTATGTCCCCCACTTCCATGAGTCCATCCTCTCTCACTATTACCTCAGAAACCTTACCATTCTGAATTTCCTCTCGAAGCTTGCTCAAATCTGCATCCTGTGCCTGTAACTCCTTAACCTTCTCCCTGAGTACCGACCTCACTCTGAAATTAGCTAGAAGGCAATTTGGTTCCTCCTGCTTCAAACTTATCTTAAGTTTGGCCATCTCTTCCAATAAAGGAAGATAAACTGTCTGAACGTGAGCAATAGAAGACTTCCTGCTCAATGCATCCGCCACTACATTCACTTTGCCTGGATGATACTCGATCAGCAAATCATAATCCTTGAGCAACTCAATCCACCTTCTCTGTCTCAAATTCAGCTTCTTTACAGCTCAAGAAATACTTGAGACTCTTGTGATCGAGAAGATCCTTATTCGAACCCCATATAGATAATGCCCAAATCTTTAAGGCAAAGATCACTGCTGCCAACTCCAAGTCATGAGTCGGATAATTCAACTCATATGGCTTCAGTTGCCTTGAAGCATAAGCTATCACCCTGTCTCCTTGCATCAACACACAGCCGAGACCCGTCCTCGAAGCATCACTATATACCGTATAGCCCTCATCACTAAAAGGAAAAATCAACACTGGAGCACTTATCAACCTGTGCATGAGCTCCTCAAAGCTCTTCTGGAATTCATCAGTCCAATCAAACTTCTGATTCTTCCTCAATAGCTTGGTCATCGGAGCAGCTATCATGGAGAATCCTTCTACAAACCTCTTGTAGTAACCTGCCAGACCCAGAAAACTCCTTACCTCTATCACTGTCTTGGGTGCATGCCAATTCACCACTGCTTCAACTTTCCTCGGATCAACATGCACTCCATCCTGCGAAACCACATGCCCAAGGAATGTCACCTCATGAAGCCAGAACTCACACTTGCTGAACTTGGCATAAAGCTCTCTCTCCCTCAGAGTCCGCAATACAATCCTAAGATGCTCTTCTTCACTCTTAGAATACACCAAAATGTCATCTATAAATACTATGACAAACTGATCTAGATACTTCTTGAAAACCCTATTCATGAGATCCATGAAAGCGGTGGAGCATTGGTCGTCGAATGGCATAACCAAAACTTATAGTGCCCATATCACGAATCTTGTCTTGCTTACATCGACTCCTTGATTACGAAATGATGATAGCCTGACCTGAGATCAATCTTGGAGAAAACCCTAGCTCCCTGCAGCTGGTCAAACAGATCATCTATCCGTGGCAACGGATCCTTGTTCTTAATTGTCACCTTGTTGAGTCTCCGATAGTCAATACACATCTGCCATGATCCATCCTTCTTCTTGACAAACAGGACCAATGTTCCCCAAGGAGACGAACTCGGCCTAACATACCCCTTCTCTAACAATTCCTCCAACTGTTCCTTAAGCTCCCTCAACTCAACTGGAGCCATCCTGTATGGCGGTATCGAAATAGGCGCGATTCCGGGAATCAAGTCAATGGCAAACTCGATTTTCCTCACCGGCGGCAAACCTGGTAATTTCTCTGGGAATACATCTGGAAACTCCCTCACAATCGGAAAGTCCTCTAACTTCCCTTCATTCATATCGGCATCCACAACATGTGCCAAGAAATCTTCACACCTCTGGCCCATCATTTTTCCCGCTAACATAGCTGAAATCAGTCTTGGCGATGGTGTCTTCCTGTCCCCTTTGAAGATCACCTTCTCACCGTTACCCAAATCAAACTCTACCTCTTTCCGATCACAATCTAACTTTGCCAGATATTTCTCCATAGTATCCATCCCTAGAATAATATCTAACCCTCGAAGGTCTAGCGGTAGTAAGTCCACTACCAATCTAGCACCATCAATGAAAAGCTCACACTGCTTATACACCTGACTGATCACCACATTCCTCCCTAGAGGAGTACTAACAAGAAAGGGTCTATCCAACGGTACAGAATTCACACCATGCAATGCTATGTTTGCATAAACAAAAGAATGCGTAGAACCAGAATCAATTAAAACAAACACTGCTGAATCAAGTAACTGAGCCATACCCGTGACAACCTCAGGTGCAGCTGCAGCTTCCTCCCTAGTCATGGAAAACACTCTTGCCGGAGCCTGACCCCTTGGCCTTCCTGGAGGAATAGCCTTCCTTGCAGTCCCAGAGTCTGCCTCGATGAATCGGCACGGTTCCTCACTCTCTGCACACCTTGAAGCTTGAAATGCGACCTTCCTGCTTCTTGTGCTCGAGGACAATCCTGAACTTATGCCCTTTCTCTCCACATCCAAACAGACTCCAAGAAATTTGAGACACTCTCCCCAGTGAAGTTTCCCTTTGGTCACATAAGGGTTGGTGAACCACTCTTTCTGCTCTAGGTGCCTCCCACATTAGAGGTTTGCCACAAAGCACCTCACCGCTTGTTCCTCGTAACTCCACTGCTACCCACTTCACTCTAACTGTAAGAGCTCCTCGTGCTCCTCTCAGGCATTGGAGCACTAGCACCCTTCTTGAAAGTCTGCTCCCTGTTCTTCCTCTTCTTGTTCACTTCATTTCTGATATTCTCCGCTCTCCTCGAGCGCCGATCCACCAATTCTTGGTAGTCACAAAAATTGTGGATCAAGACTTTCTCGCTGATCCCCAAGTGAAGACCTCCCTCAAACTTACGACACTTGTCTTCCTCTGTTGCCACAATATTAGCTGCATATCGAGAAAGTTGTGTGAACTTCAGCTCATACTCGCTCACACTCATGTCCCTCTGCGAGAGATTCAGAAATTCCCTGGCCTTCTCTTGCACATAGACCCTGGAGAGATATTTCTTTCTGAACACTTCTACAAAGTCCCTCCATGTCAGCACCGAAGGAACAATCTGACTGTGAGGCACTGATTCCCACCAATGCAGTGCGTCACCCTGCAACAAACTGACTGCATAATCTAGCTTCTCTTCATCTGTGCATCTCATCTAAACTAGAACCCTCTCAGTCCTCTTCAACCAGGCTTCAGCCTCTTCTGGATTTGTCGTCCCACTGAAATCCACAGCCCCAAACTTCCGGAGCTTATCATACTGCCCACTCCTGTCTACTAGAGCTTGCATCGAAATTTGAGATCTCTGACCTATGGCATACGTGAAAGCCTGAGCAAAGGCTTGAAAGAAGCTCGGATCCATGGGAATTCCTTAAGGCATAGGAGGAGGCGGAGGAGGCACTTCTTGTTGCAAGCTAGGTGCCTCAGAAATCGGAACGGAATGTGTCCCAGTATCTTGAGGAACATGGGATTCATCCGTGCTCCCCTGACGAGAATGAGATCAAGTCATAGCTCCCTGAGTTCTCTTTCAAGGTGGCATGTTCACTCCTTGAATATAAAACCATTGAAAACTTTAGTTCAAGTAAGACAAGTTTCAAAATATGCAAAAACATTTCAAATCATGTGAAACAATGCAAGTTATTCCTTGAAAGCAATGTCATGCAGCCCTAGACCAAAACCTAAGCGCACTTCTGATACCTGACATTTTGGACCCCTCTTGGAGCCCAACATCGAGACATGAGGCGTGGTGCTTGATGCATGAGGTGAAACATGATAATTAGCGATTAAGGGAAAAGACCATCTAAGCTCGATGGACCCACGTCAACAAAAACTCAAAGCTTGCTTTCATGATTTAAATCAAACACATCCATAAATAATTATCCAAAAGATGAGTTTACAAAGCTTTAAGAACATTTCAAACCAAATTACAACTTGAGTTCAAAAGCCAAAATACAAAATACACTTGAACCAATAACTTGAAATGTAACTAAAGCCTTGACTTCCAAAAATACATTATAACAAAAAGAAAATGGAGTGCTGCCATGACTTGTGACTCACTCGGTCTCTTGCTCGTCACCTGAATGTGGGAG
Source organism: Erythroxylum novogranatense (assembly GCA_029891385.1). Taxonomy (NCBI): domain Eukaryota; kingdom Viridiplantae; phylum Streptophyta; class Magnoliopsida; order Malpighiales; family Erythroxylaceae; genus Erythroxylum; species Erythroxylum novogranatense. The sequence continues at coordinate 31,725,752 of CM057226.1, read as the reverse complement.
ATCAGAGGGGGTGAGCTATAAAGCTCGTGGGAACATATTTATAATATAGAAATAAGCAAAAGTATTCAAAAATATCTCATTATCGTGGTACTTGTTGAAATCATAGCAATTTAGCATGCATGGGTCATTATCTTGAAATGCTTGAATCTTGAACAATTCATGATGCATGATTCATAATATCAGATCATAAACACATAACATAACATGATGGTTTGGGTTAGTCCCTGATTCATGACGTGCTACACATTCCGTCCGAAATGGTTATGTGTAGGCGTGGTTTCGTGAGGGAATCCTTGTAAGAAACCTGTGCCACTTAAGGCGAAGCGGAGAAGCCTTTTAGTGAGTCAATGTGCACTTGACTGTTCATGAGGACATACCATGAACCCACATAACATGCATGATTCAAAGTCTTGTAAACTTGATTGCCAAGCGGCACTTGCTTATAAACTTGCTTCTCATATATTTAAAAACATGATTTCATGTACATGTATTCTTGAAAGAAAACCCTTTTAAATCTTTTTCATTAATAATGAATGCAAATCATATGTCAAACTTATAATCAATTCACATTAGCACATAAAGCAACATTGATGATGCAATTTAAAGCATTAAATCTTTCTTGAATTAAACAAAAAAATGAGTGACTTATTTGCTCTATTATAAATATGAACCCACCTTGAATTCCTTGCTTGATCTTGCCTAGGAATGAGTTTCCTCTTGATCTTCTTGCTCCTCTTGCCTCACTTGATTTCCTAAAATAAAAACCAAAATCCCATTCAAAAACTCATGCTGAAACAATATTTACATTCTTAACTTCCATCTAAAATTGCATATCCTTAGAGACTGATTCATAACTTCACTACTTCACAAAACGTTTAGATCTCTGACTCTAGTTTACAACGCATCAAAAATCACTTCAATTGGACTTTTACAACAAAAGATATGCCCAAAACACTAAGATCTATCCTTGCTGAAAATCGAAGACTCGTCGCGACGAAAGACATCTGCCTTGCAGGTCGCGACGAATGACTCGTTCACGCCGCGGTGAACAGCCTCGTGCACGTCGCGATGAACGGCCTGGTGCACGTCGCGACGTGCGAGTCTGGAGAACGACTCCGAACCCAACTTTCATGCATTTTCCCAGCTAAATCCTACTCTTTTGCTCATACAATACACTTAAACTTTAGATCATGCTTGATACTTCATTTCTAAACTCATTCAACACAAAATCATCAACAAAAACAAAACCAAATCAACAACCCTAAGAGAATTCACCTATTTTTCCCACAAACCATAAACATGTAAGTACAAGTCGACTTGTACTACTGATAAGTCGACTTGTTCTTGAAAAGTACCGATAAGTCGACTTGTACATTGCATAAGTCGACTTATTTAAGGATGGTACTGTTTATTTGTGCCCTAAAGCCAATCCCCTTTAGCGCGTTTTATTCACAGTCGTATGCAGACTGGATGAATAAATAAAGAAAAGGCATAATTCATTAATTTGATGTTCATGAACATTGTTTATGAATTGATTGGATCTTTAATCAGATTAATGAAGTCCATGATATATGACATAGCATGAAGGAAATTATGATGTGATCGTACTCCTGAGATTCCTATCATGTGCAATTGTGTCAGTATCTAAATTCTCCCTAGTCAAAGGATTAATGAGACTGGACATCATTAATCCGGATAGACTAGAACATGTCATATTCCTTGATTGGATCAAGCGGTGGATCTCGAAGCTGTAAATATGAGATATTTAGAATTGACTTGTGGATGCTTACTAGCGGTAGTAAGTTCATTGGATGACACGCCATGAGATCATCACATGGATATCTTATCTAGTGTCGATGATAATCTCATCATAGCAATGGTGCAAGTATCCTTAGACTTGAGGTACTCGAGGATATCTTGAATCTTGATCACGTGCTGACTCCATTCCTTGTTGCCTTCAGGAGGTAACTCATAGGGTGGTGCTTGGGTACATTTTGAGGTATTGAAGGTAATTGAGTAGCCAATAAAGTTCACCACTTACGGATTAGCGAAGAGATACCCAGCCTCTTGTCGGGATCATTACTCGGAAATCTCGGCGGAGTGAATATGTCATGGAGAGTGTCTTCATGGACATATAGAGTAATGAGTCCTAGGACGAGATCTGTTATCACTTGGGCTAGACTCAGTCTAGTGAGAGTTGACACTTTGACCATGCTCATAACCAAGTGGGGTATAGGATGGTGAAAGGACGAATTGCACGGTAATTGTCTATGGAAGGGTTAGTGATACAGTTGCGTGATGAATACATCAAACCGATTTCCGGTCAATTGGGGGTCATGATGTGTTGCTAGATACCGCTCATGACTTGCTCAGATTAATTGTTAATCTAAGTGGCCAACATAGCGGAAGCCTAAAGGTCCTGCAGCTTAAGAGTGTTTGAGAGAATCTGTAAAATAGTAATTGGACGAGTTCCAATTATGGAGAGCATTAAGATTAAATGGATCCCGATGGGATTGGGATATGTCCCATGAGATCGCGACATCAATATTGCTAAGAAAGGTTTAGGAGCTGTTTGACGCCGGGGCTCGATAGGCAGTAGGACCCGACCCAGTGTGTTGGACCACTTCAGCAATATATATATATATATATATATGATTAATTAATTAAATAATTAATTAATATATATATATATATATATGCTATGCACATGGAAGAGGAGGAGATGAAGCATGTTTTACTTTATATATATATATATATAAAAGGCAAAACGTGGAAAGCAAAAAAAGCTTCTTCATTTGTCTAGTCATTAGTTGTAATAAATGACAAAAGACAAATATAAGAAGATGAAAGAGGATGATAGTCGTGGCAAAAGTTTGAAGGCTAATGAAAAATGGTTTTCAAGTTTTCCTTTTGAAGGAAAAACGATCATCCTTCAAGCTTCTTTCCAAGTTGCTCTCCTCTTCAAGTTTTCAACGTTGATCCAAGCTCTCTAAGGACAGAGGTAGGCTCTAGCAGGCTTTAATCTGTTCTAGCTATTCCCGGGTCAAAGGGGTTTGATCCGGTTAAGTTTTCTGATCTCTGCGTGGATCACCTTTAGAGATAGTCTCTTTTGGCTATTTAGGTTTATGTCTTCATACGGATACCTGGATCCTGGGTTTCGGGAAAGTCCCGGGAACAAAAATTTTTGTTTTCCGCTGCCTGTACATGTGATGTACCTCCCGGGATTTTCCTACAGTAGTATCAGAGAGTCTGGTATCCCGTATGAAGCTAAACCTAAGCTAGATCAGAAACCCTAAGTGCTGTTGATGTTGATGCATGTGTACTGCCCAGATTTCGAATTTCTATAGAGATAGGTTTTCGAAATTTTTCTGCCCATAAATGTTCATAAAATGTTAGAGAATATGTCTATGAATTTTTAGAATTTATCGATTTGATTTGATATAGTTTTGCTAATTAATTCCCTAAGGTTACAGATGCTGTTTTTGAAACGATTCTGTGAACAGGCAGTAGTATAAAATCAAGAATAAATTCTAGAAAAATCGTTTTCTGGATTTTCCTTCACCTACATGTCTCTAAGATGTTGGTGAATATCTGTGAGCATGGAAATTGGATTTCAAGGTGATTGGATATTTATTCACGAATTTATTCTATGCTGTTGGGAATTGCTGTGCTGATGAACACAGATTTTGAATCAGTTTTGTTATTTAGGTTGACTGAGTTTTGATGGCCTAAAATCCTGAAAAAATTCATGTAGCATTTTCTGAACATGTAGTAACCTATGTAATTTTCTCAGAATTTATTGAAATTTTTTCATTGATCATTTCAAGCAATGTACAGAACTGGACAGTTTTGGTGAAAATTGTTGGGACTGTTTTGCTTGGCTTGATTGAGTGTGCTTTTTCAGTTCCAATGCCTTGCAACATTTTTAATGTGATTAAAAATGTGTTATCTTGATGTAGTATGATTGCCAAACTGAATTGCTTGAATTTGCTTTTCCAAGAATTTTTGAATGCCAAATTGGTCACATTAGCGTCTCGTTAGTATATTGCATTATCTTGTTTGTTTTGACCGTCATATTTTTTATGGCATGTGCTGAAGTAAATTTGATAATGTATATGCTAGCTAGAGATGCTTTGGATGATAATTTGGGTGTTCCTAAATTGTTTGGAAATTAATGAGTTTTGACTCATTTCAAGTTTTTCATATAGTTTGACTATTTACGGCATTCATAGTTCAATGAATTGTTCATTGATACATCAAATTTATCATATATTACCTTAGGTATGTAGGTGTTGTGAATTAGAATTGTACTGATTGAGGAATTAGCCGATTAGAGATTTTAGCAAAATTCCCTGGATAAGTCGACTTGTATGTGAAATAAGTCGACTTGTTCAAGGTTATTGGATAAGTCGACTTGTGTATAGAATAAGTCGACTTGTTCAGGATCTCAGTATAAGTCGACTTGTAGTACCTTATAAGTCGACTTGTTCATGGGCAGGTAACATAAGTCGACTTGTGTTATACAAGTCGACTTGTGTGTCAATGCGAGAAGCATAAAGGCGACTTGCATTTGATGAAAGTGGACTTGTGGCATCTTCGAGGTTGGATGATGGATGATTATAAGTTGATTCAATGTGATTGATGAAACCTAAATCATTCCATATAGTCATGGTGACTATAATCCTTAAGCTTGGAGTCTAGAGACCCGAAAGCCCTCCTCGGTATATGAAAACTAACGCCTTCCATTAATATGGTAAGAACCGAGTTCTTATAGGGTTGGGTTGTTGAGCTAACCTCGAAGCTCACTCTATCTGAATATGTTCAAACCATGAAAATAAGATTTTCGGATTAATGGGTTGGTTTTCCTTTAGGCGTTAGTTTGTTGAGCAAACTCAAGGTCAGCGTGGACAAAAGCGAAATGGGTAGCATACATCGGATGTATGCGCATCAAAGAGTTGATACCCGATGAAGTGCACACATCAACAAGTTGATAGCAGCGATCGATAGTTGTGTCTAAGATGTAATTGGTATATCGATACCTCCCGAGACATAAGGTGGCTTGTTGAGCTAACCTCGAGGTCATTCTTAATGTCGGTTATCGATGATGCAATTGGTATGACCGATACCTACCGATTGACCTAAGTTGTGGCTTGTTGAGCAAACTCGAGGTCACTCTTAGCAATGTCGGATATCGACCCACTAGGACATTATGTCACTTTGTTTCTCTGGATTAAGTAAGAGGTTATGGATTCTAGGAAACTAGTGGGAGCCATATGCATATCATGCAAGTCCTTATGATCATGCGAGCATATCTATTCTATCATTCCTTCTCTTTATCGCGTTTAGGTTGATTGAAGAAGTCTTTGGTGTGAATTAATGCTCTCCTTTACGGACCGATTTTCTTGATTGGCTAAGGACTACGAAATTGTTCTCGAGATCGAGGAACTGGATCGTCTTAGATGTTCCACTTCCGATGCACTCTTTGTCGATGCTTCGATAAGGATCGAGAAAGCATATAAATAACATCTAAAGGACGATGATATGGATACTTGCATTATGCTTGTCTTGATGTCACGAGGCTGCAGCAGCAAAGACGAGTCCATGGATGCTCACGTTATAATATTTCATCTTAGGGAGCCGTTTGATGAGTAAGCTTGTGCGAAAGATTCAAGACCTCGAGGCTTCTCTTCATCACAAAGATGGCTCGAGGATAGCTTCTGTGCGGTATGCCACGAAGATGAATGGCTATATTGAGAGATTGGTCGTCTTAGGATTTGTAATGGATTATGAGTTAAGTAGAGACTTAATTCTGGTTGGATTATGCGATGGTTATTCACGGTTAGTGTTAAACTATCGGATGAACCAAATATCCACACAATTCTGGTGATCAATCTGCTCATAACAGTGACGATCTATCAAGATGATAGCAAGTGCTAATGGTGGATGCTTCTTCTTCAGTTCAAAGAAGAAAAAGGCCAAGAAACGAATGGAAGTGCCATCAAAGAAAAAACCAAAGATTCTTCCCAAAAGGATTTTGCTTTCATTGTGGCAAGTCTAGCCACCAGAAAGGCTAAAAAATCTATCTGGAGTCCTTGAAGCGAAAGAAGGCATCAGATGCCTCTACTTCTTCAAATATGCTTGTCATTGAGGTTAATACTATTCTGATCCAAACATATCGGTATTTGATACGGATGTCGGTCATACATATGAAATGATATCACAGGGCATCGAGGGACGATGAAAGCTCATAAAAGAGAACTAGACCTTTGTGTAGGTAATGCGATGAGAGTTGCTACATTTGCGTAGGCACTTATGTCTTGTTACTCCCTCTTGGGCTTGTATTCAAATTGGATGATTGACATTTTGTACCTGTTTTAAACAAAGAACATATTGTATGTTTCATGTTTAATTAGAGCTGGTTTCCATTGGACTTTTAGTAGCAATGGTTGTTATATTAGTTGCAATGGAAGCTACATGGTATCGGTACATTATGCAATGGAATTGACATATTAGATATGTCATATCCGATTCGAATGTCAATGGCGAAAAGACATAATTGAGATAATTTAAAATCAACTTACTTATGGCATTGTCGACGGCCATATAAATGAGATACGCATTGCTAAGCTCCATGAGAGTGGCGGTTTAGGGTCATTTGATTATGAATCATATGACACATGCGAATCTTGTTTATTAGGCAAGATGACTAAGTTATCCTTTAAAGGAAAGGGTGAGCAGTGAATGGAATATTAGACCTAATACATTCAGATGTATGCGGTCCGATGTCCATCCATGCGAAGTGGTTGTTTTACTTCATTACTTTATCGGTGATTATTCACGATATAGGTATCTCAGTCGATAAGATACAAATCAAAACATTTGAATAGTTCAAATAATTGAAATGAAGTAGAAAACTAACTTGGTAAAAGTATGAAGACATTACGATCGATCGTGGTGGAAAATACTTAGATCAACAGTTTTGGATTATCTCAGAGATCATGAGATTTTATCTCAGTACACTCCACCTTACACGCCGCAGCATAATGGTGTGGTGAAAGGAGAAATCGAACCTTGTTGACATGGTGCAATTGATGAAAGGTTTTGCAGTTTTGGGAATATCGCTTGAGACAATTGTTTACTTGCTAAGCGAGTTCCATTAAAACGATTGATGTTACTCCATATGGAGATATGGACTAACAGAAAAACCTTATCTTTCTCATTTGAAAGTTTGGGGTTGTCACCTTATGTGAAGCGGACACGGTCGGATTAGCTTGATGCAAAGTCGACAAGTGTTTGTTAAATGGGATATCAATTCTACCTTCTTTGAGGAACAAAAGTTGTTTGTTTCCAAGCATCTTGTTTTCTTAAAGAAAGAGTTTCTTTTACAAGAGGGCGATGGGAGCAAAGTTGAACTTGGAGAAGTTTAAAATGCTCGAACAAACCGGATCATTCGCACTGAACTTGAAGCTGTCACTCATATAGATGAGGTAATAGTTCAACCTTCTACTACACGAATTTAGTAGGTTAAGTAGGATATGCCTGCTCCCCGAGAGATATGGATTTCTCACGAGGAGCAGAATGACGTATTACTCATACGAGATGATGAGCTACTACTATGAAGAGGTTACGAAAAGTTGATGCGAAAATGGCTTTGTGCCATGAAAGCGAAATGGATTCCATGTACATAAACCAAGTATGGACTTTGGTTGTTACACGAAGGATAAAACCTACGAGGGTGCAAAGGAGTTTTCACGAGAAACCAACATGGATGGTAATTTGATTACCTATAAAGCAATGCTTCGGTTAAAGGATTTAAATCATGACGAAAGAGTTGACTATGGCGAAACCTTGACCCGTAACAATGCTTAAATCCATTAGGATACTCTAGCCATTGCCACTCATTATGATTATGAGATATGGCAAATGGATGTGAAACGACTTTCTGAATGGAAATCTGCAGAGGATGTGCATGACCTGACACGAGGGCTTCACTTCCATCGATGGCGAAAAGGTATGCAAGCTTCGAAATCCGTGTTTGGATTGAAGCAAGCTTCTAGGAGTTGGATTATCCGTTTAGTTGAGTCAATCAAAGAGTTTGATTTCTCACAAATTCGGATGATCATTGTGTATAAGAAGGTTAATGGGATTGCAATCGTATTCCTTGTGTTGTATGTCGATGACATCTTGTTACTCGAAGCGATGTCTCTATCTTGCAATCAGTTAAAATTTGGTTGTCAAACAATTTGCCTTGAAAGACCTTGGTAAAGCAACTTATATCCTTGGGATATAGATTTATAGAGATAAATCAAAGGTTGCTTGGTCTTTCTGACATGTCGTACATAGATGAGATGATAAAGAGGTTTAGCATGAAACAATGCTATATGCGTGGCCCGATGTATCGTATGCTCACAAGTGTTCTGACGGATACCAATCGGATCTGGTGAGGTCCTAGGTGATTGTCAAGAATATCCTCAAGTCTTGCGAAGCACAGGATGTTTTCTTGATGTTTGGAGATGGAAATCTCCGTGAGGCGGCATTCGGATGCGATATCTAATCGATAAGGATGATTACGAATCATGATTAGGTTATACATTCCACTTGAATAGCGTGGCGGTCGGTTGGAAGAATTCAAACAAGAGAGGCTGATTCATCAGCAGAAGCGAGTACATTCTTGCGCGTGAGATGCATGAAAGGCGGTTTGGATCGAAGTTCATTCTTGAACTTGATCGGTCCCCTAAACTGTGATGGGCCCGTAGGATTATATTGTGATCTGATGGGGCTAATCTCTGTGCAAAGGAACGAAGGTCTCATCGACGATCCGAACTTCGTACTTAGCCGATTCGGAGATCATTAGTCGAGATGATATCCGATAGAGAGAATTCCCAGCAGCAAAGTGTTCTTTGTTCCGTTGACAAAGCCATTGTCACGGGAGAATTGTGATTCTCATGGACTCGCTTATGGTATTAGATACTAAGGCGATTGGCTTTAGGTCAGTGGGAGATTTGTAAGTACAAGTCGACTTGTACTACTGATAAGTCGACTTGTTCTTGAAAAGTACCGATAAGTCGACTTGTACATTGCATAAGTCGACTTATTTAAGGATGGTACTGTTTATTTGTGCCCTAAAGCCAATCCCCTTTAGCGCGTTTTATTCACAGTCGTATGCATACTGGATGAATAAATAAAGAAAAGGCATAATTCATTAATTTGATGTTCATGAACATTGTTTATGAATTGATTGGATCTTTAATCAGATTAATGAAGTCCATGATATATGACATAGCATGAAGGAAATTATGATGTGATCATACTCCTGAGATTCCTATTGTTGGACCCCGAACCTTGAGTGACAATTTGATTTAGTAATATGAATGATCAAGTGGATGAGTTGATTTAATTAGAGTTGAAAAACAAGAATTAAAGAAAAAAATGTGAAAATTTGAAGAAATTAGAGAGTTTGACTTTCTGGAGAGAGAATGTTTGACTTTGAGAGTTGACTTTTGTTTGAGGCAAAATTTGATAAAATGATCTACATGAAACTTGTAGATTATGTTAAGAGTTTTTTGTAGACATAAAGTTTGCAATTTTTTGATATTGGGAGTAAAAGTTATGATCAGTCAAAGTTTATGTGTGATAAGGTTGACTTTTGACTTTAATTATGATGACTGAATCTTTGACTGACAAATTAACCTAGTTAGAGGTTGATTGAGTTTTGATGTTCTTCATGAAAATTGAAGGGTTTGTTTTGATCTTTATTTCGATATAAAGTATGCAATTTTCGATCTCGGAATGATAAGTTATGATTTTTACAAGTTTGTATAGAGGATAGTATCTTTGGTAGAAAATGGACTTCCGAAGAATCGAATTGAGTTTTATGTCGCCGTGAAGATGTAGAGCTTTCTTTAAGCTTTCTATAGAGACTAAGTTTGTCAAAATTAGAGTTTGGGATTAAAGTTATGAATTTTGGAAGTTCTGGGAAAAAAATGAAAATGGAAAATGATTTATCCCGTCATAGGAGGCGAGCGTATCGCCATAGTGATGGCGAACGTTCGATGCTGCTGTAAGCTCGGCGGACGCGCATCGCCGTAGCGATGGTGAGCATTTTATTGGCGTCGCTAGAGGCGACGTCCGCGTCGCCGTGGTGGCCGTGCCTATCCTCGCATACTAATCTGACGTCGTTTTGCTTCTTGGTTTTCTTGCTTCCTCCTCCAATCCGACCTTTGTTCCTTGTTTTGCTCATATCTTTCCGTCCGACATCCGATTGAGTTTATTCTTACGGCGTTGGATTCCTAAGACAATTATCTACATCCTCACAGAAATTTGTGAATTTTGAGATTAAATTAATGGAGATTAATTTAATCAAAGTGAGTCGAGAAATTTTCGAGCATAGTTCAGTGTTTTGTGAAATTCGGGATCTGTAGAGATCCGATTGAAGTGATTCTTGAGGCGAAATAAAAGATAAGACAAGGGCTACAAATCATATGAAGACATGAAATGTCAATTTTGCCCCTAAGACCCTCAAATTATGGATGGAAGTCCAAATTCGTATGCAGTTTTTGGATTTGGAACACCTAGGAGTGTTTTGAGCATAACGTTTGATCTGGGAATCGAAATGAGGCGATTCTTGTTTTGAATTAAACTAGAGACATAAGGCTACAATTGTTATGAAGACATCCAGTTTCAATTCTGGGATTAAGAATGTAAACTTTTGGACGGAAATAATCGTACATGGAAATGTGTTAGAATATGGATATTCCCAGTGTTTTGCGCATAACTTTTGATGTAGTGATCGGAATTGGCGCGGTCAGTGGCGTTGGATTAAGTATGATTAAGAGGAACATTTCTCAAGAAGGAAGTTTTGATAAATTCCTTCAACTTGATAGTGCGAATCAGACCATAAGTGAGAATGGCATAAAGTAAATGTAAGGGCAAAATGGTCAATTAACCATCATTTAATGAAACACATATGGTGATGTCGTTTTGGCATATTAAAAGCCACAAAAGTGGCTGGAAATTTCAGAGAAAGAAGAAGAAATAAGAAGAAAAGGAAGAGTGGTTTCGTATGGGAGAGAGAGAAGAAGAAAAAAACTTAATTTTGATTTTCTACTTGATTCTTTAGGATTTTCATGTTGATCAAGAGGAAAAAGGTTGGAAATGAAGAAAGCTTGCTTTGGGAGCGAAGAAATTTAGAAAATGAAGAGAGGAAGAGGTAAGAGAAATTCTTCTCTCGTGAATTTTGATAAGTTTTGGTTTAGAATCATTAGAAATGATGTGGGTTTATGTGCTATGAGTTTTATTTTGTGATTGATGAGTTAATTTTGGTTATGGAAGATTTTAGAGAAAGCTTAGTGGGAAGATGATGAATAGTAAAAATTTGGGGTTTTGAAATTGATGATTTAGATGGCTTGAATTAGTGATGAATTTGAGATATCTAAGTTAATTTTGATGTTTATGCTTTAGGTGGAGCTTAATTTGAAAAATTATGAATTGGGGTTTAGGCCAAATTAGAGATTTGGGGTTTTCCCAAATTTTGTGAATTAAAGGTGTAGAATCATCAAAATAGCATGAATTGATGAAATATGGAATTAATTTTGAAGAAATTATGTTTTATGAGATTGAATTTGGGTGTATTGGTTTAGGCCAATTTTGAAAATTGGGGATTTTCAAAATTGGAGATTAAATAACTTGGAAGTATGATAATTATGAATGTCCAGATAGTTAATTTTGAGACTTATGCAAATTTATGATGTGAAATTGAATGATTATGGCGTGAGTCGATTTTAATTGAATGAAGGAAAGAAGCGAGGATCAAATTGGAGCTAGGATCAAGTATCGGCAATAATTAGAGGTGGGTAGCATATTTATATTTTGATTTATAGGCAATATCTGAATTTTCAAAAAATGAAAGAAAGCAAAAATTTGGATTTTGATAAATTATTGTTTGTAAATGTTTGAAAATCTGAATTGATTAAAGTTTGAAATTTTGATTTAGAAGGTTTTAGAAAAATTATTATAAGTGATTTGATAAATTGATAGAAATTTATGAAAATGCATTTGTTGTGTATGCATTGATAATTATGCATATTATTGCCTTTATTGATTAATTGAATTAATTGAATTATATGATATGTGAATTTGTGAGATTGTTTTAAGTTGATGAAATAATGTTAGAAAAGTAAAATTTTGGAAAGTGCCTTGAACAATTTGAATTTTCGTTTCGATATGTGTTATGTTTGGTTGGTGGGTCCTTTGGTGAGTCATTTGTCTCTATGTATAGCCTTTTCGGCTGCCGTAGTGTACGGAGCTCGTTCGGACTCCCTCACGGCTACCGGACATATCATGCGGAAAAAGTGTAGTACGTTACATTCGAAGCTGCAGGACATATCTTGGGGCTATGCGATCTGATCTGTTGGACTAGCTTGAGACCATTCGATATGTTATGTGCTTTCAATTTTGTTTAGAATGTTGCATTCATATTTATGAAAATTTGAGAATTTTGAAAAAATAAGTGAGATTACTATGGAAAGTTTGAAAAATATAAAAAAAGCGGGTTTGAAGAAATTGTTTGAAAATTATAAAGTTTGAAAAATTAGCCCTTTTGGCGAAAAGATTATGAAAATGTTTTGACTTATTTGTCAATTTATAAATGTGTTATCCACGAGCTTAGAGCTCACCCCTTTCATCCCCATCTCGAGGTTTGACGGGAGATCGGATGAAAGAATGTGAAAACGTCGGTTCGACATTTGAATCGTTAGCTTTTGAGTAATTTGGATCTTGAGTATGGATATGTATATGGCTTTAGATAAGTTTGGGAAAAATGTATTTGTGTATAAAGTTGAGAATTGTGAATGATTGTGAAATTTGTATATGAAATTATTGATTTGGGAATATATATATGTATTATTGATTTGGGAATTTGATTGAATTATGAGTTTGGTATTGATTGATTTGAGACTTATGGAAGTTTTAGATGTTAGGTTTGCGTTTTGCTGGTGTTCGGATTACGGACGGGAGAGTCCGATGATTTTGAAATGTTTGGGATTATAGAAGTGTTTTGAACCCTTGCGGTTTGGGTTAGGATTAAAGCGATCGTTATCTTTGCGAAATTTTGATAAAATCTGGGTTAAAATGTAATTTGAGATTGGTATGGATTTATATAAGATTGCGTATATTTGTATGGATTGAAGATGGCGTTGTATGTGATTGAGTAACGAGAAAAGAAATGAGAATAAGAAAAAATTCATCTGGGATTTTGGAGCGTCTTAGGGTTTCCATAGCGACTATGTTCGATCGATCGTTTCCTTTGAAAAATGTTGTGGGATGTCGGATCCGTTTTGCTACGTGTTTGTTTCGCATTTGCTTTGCTTGATTACGTTGTGATTTGAGTTTATTTTGCTATCGGCTTCCGCATTGTGTTTCTGATTTGAAATTTCGATCCGAAATTTCCGTCTCCTTTCGCTCCCGTTTCCATTGATTAGTTTAGTTAAGTGTTTGATCCGTTTTCGCTTTATGCTTGATTTAGTTCTATCCGCTTTGTTATTGATTCGATTTGCTTAGTTTCGGTTTCGTTGGTTGTTTAGCCTTGTGTTTTCGTTAAGCTTTGCATTTGCTTGATATCGCTTACGCTTTCGATTCTTATGCTTTGTTTACGATTGAAAATTGCGATCTGAAATTTCCGTTTCATTCGATTCCGTTTTCCGTTCTTGCTTTTCGGTTGGGATCGGTTCGGATCGGGTCCCAACATAGATGGTTTCAGAGCCCAGTAATATGATCTTACTTGGGCGTATGAGTATGAATAAGGAATTGATACGAGTTTGTAAAGATAAGAGTGAATTTGTGAGAGTGTGCTAGGTGGTCATTTGATTTTGATGAAAGAAATATGTTTGTCTTTAGGAATTTGAAATTGATGTGCATGACTATTTGACGAATTCAAATGATTGGTTTGATTTGAGTGTTAAGAATATGATTGATTTTCGGAATGTGTTGAGGAAATTAAGATTAGAACTTCTTGAGAAATTGTGATGAATTGATATAGATGAAAGAAAGATGACATAATGATAAAGATTAGATACTAATTGAACCATATTAGGGTTCCTTAAGAAATGGACCATTAATTTGTGTCCATATATAAAGAAATAATGAGTTATAGATATAGTGTTTTGATATGATATGAGTGGTAAGGAAATGAAAATTGTGAAGAGATTGAGAATATGTTATGATGAGTAAATTTGATAAAAGGTAATTAATTATGAGTTTGGAAAGAAATTAGTGAGGAAGTCCTTGATGATCTTTGTTTAAAAAGAATTTATGCAAGAATGAGTTCTTGGAGTTTAAGTGAATATGAATTTGAGGGACGAAATTCTTTTAAGAGGGAGAAATGTTGGACCCGACCTTGAGTGACAATTTGATTTAGTAATATGAATGATCAAGTGGATGAGTTGATTTAATTAGAGTTGAAAACAAAATTAAAGAAAAAAATGTGAAAATTTGAAGAAATTAGAAAGTTTGACTTTAGAGAGATGTTTGACTTTGAGAGTTGACTTTTGTTTGAGGCAAAATTTGATAAAATGATCTACATGAAACTTGTAGATTATGTTAAGAACTTTTGTAGACATAAAGTTTGCAATTTTTGATATTGGGAGTAAAAGTTATGATCAGTCAAAGTTTATGTGTGATAAGGTTGACTTTTGACTTTAATTATGATGACTGAATCTTTGACTGACAAATTAACCTAGTTAGAGGTTGATTGAGTTTTGATGTTCTTCATGAAAATTGAAGGGTTTGTTTTGATCTTTATTTCGATATAAAGTATGCAATTTTTCGATCTCGGAATGATAAGTTATAATTTTACAAGTTTGTATAGAGGATAGTATCTTTGACGAAAATGGACTTCGAAGGAGTCGAATTGAGTTTTATGTCCTTCGTGAAAGATGTAGAGCTTTCTTTAAGCTTTCTATAGAGACTAAGTTTGTCAAAATTGGAGTTCGGGATTAAAAGTTATGAATTTTGGAAGTTTACGGGAAAAAAAAATGAAAATGGAAAATGATTTATCCCCGTCACTAGGGCGACGCGTATCGCCATAGTGATGGCGAACGTTCAGTGCCGCTGTCGCTACGGCGACGCGCATCGCCGTAGCGATGGTGAGCATTTTGGCCCGCGTCGCTAGGGCGACGTCCGCGTCACCGTGGTGGCCGTGCCTTATCCTCATACTGTCTGACGTCGTTTGCTTCTTGGTTTTCTTGCTTCCTCCTCCAATCCGACCTTTGTTCCTTTGTTTTGCTCATATCTTTTTCGTCCGACATCCGATTGCGTTGATTCTTACGGCGTTGGATTCCTAAGACAATTATCTACATCCTCACAGAAATTTGTGAATTTTTGAGATTAAATTAATGGAGATTAATTTAATCAAAATGAGTCGGGAAATTTTTCGAGCATAGTTTAGTGTTTTGTGAAATTCGGGATCTGTAGAGATCCGATTGAAGTGATTCTTGAGGCGAAATAAAGATAAGACAAGGGGCTACAAATCATATGAAGACATGAAATGTCAATTTTGCCCCTAAGACCCTCAAATTATGGATGGAAGTCCAAATTCGTATGCAGTTTTTGGATTTGGAACACCTAGGAGTGTTTTGAGCATAACGTTTGATCTGGGAATCGAAATGAGGCGATTCTTGTTTTGAATTAAACTAGAGACATAAGGCTACAATTGTTATGAAGACATCCAGTTTCAATTCTGGGATTAAGAATGTAAACTTTTGGACGGAAATAATCGTACATGGAAATGTGTTAGAATATGGATATTCCCGAACTGTTTTGCGCATAACTTTTGAAGTAGTGATCGGAATTGAGCGCGGTCAGTGGCGTTGGATTCGTATGATTAAGAGGAACATTTCTCAAGAAGGAAGTTTTGATAAATTCCTTCAACTTGATAGTGCGAATCAGACCCGCAAGTGAGAATGGCATAAAGTAAATGTAAGGGCAAAATGGTCAATTAACCATCATTTAATGAAACACATATGGTGATGTCGTTTTTGGCATATTAAAAGCCACAAAAGTGGCTGGAAATTTCCAGAGAAAATAAGAAGAAATAAGAAGAAAAGGAAGAGTGGTTTTCGTATGGGAGAAGAAGAAGAAGAAAACTTAATTTTGATTTTTCTCACGATTCTTTAGGATTTTCATGTTGATCCAAGAGGGAAAAGGTTGGAAATGAAGAAAGCTTGCTTTGGGAACCAAGAAATTTGAAAATGAAGAGAGGAAGAGGTAAGAGAAATTCTTCTCTTGTGAATTTTGATAAGTTTTGGTTTAGAATCATTAGAAATGATGTGGGTTTATGTGCTATGAGTTTTATTTTGTGATTGATGAGTTAATTTTGGTTATGGAAGATTTTAGAGAAAGCTTAGTGGAAAGATGATGAATAGTAAAAATTTGGGGTTTTGAAATTGATGATTTAGATGGCTTGAATTAGTGATGAATTTGAGATATCTAAGTTAATTTTGATGTTTATGCTTTAGGTGGAGCTTAATTTGAAAATTTATGAATTGGGGGTTTAGGCCAAATTAGAGATTTGGGGGTTTTCCCAAATTTTGTGAATTAAAGGTGTAGAATCATCAAAAATAGCATGAATTGATGAAATATGGAATTAATTTTGAAGAAATTATGTTTTATGAGATTGAATTTGGGTGTATTGGTTTAGGCCAATTTTGAAAATCGAGGATTTTCAAAATTGGAGATTGAAATAGCTTGGAAGTATGATAATTATGAATGTCCGATAGTTAATTTTGAGACTTATGCAAATTTATGATGTGAAATTGAATGATTATGGCGTAGGTCGATTTTAATTGAATGAAGGAAAGAAGCAAGGATCAAATTGGAGCTAGGATCAAGTATCTGGCAATAATTCGAGGTGGGTAGCATATTTATATTTTGATTTATAGGCAATATCAATTTTCAAAAAATGAAAGAAAGCAAAATTTGGATTTTGATAAATTATTGTTTGTAAATGTTTGAAAATCTGAATTGATTAAAGTTTGAAATTTTGATTTAGAAGGTTTTACGAAAAATTATTATAAAGTGATTTGATAAATTGATAGAAATTTATGAAAATGCATTTTTGTGTATCATTGATAATTATGCATATTGTTGCCTTTATTGATTAATTGAATTAATTGAATTATATGATATGTGTGAATTTGCGAGATTGTTTTAAGTTGATGAAATAATGTTAGAAAAGTATAATTTTGGAAAGTGCCTTGAGCAATTTGAATTTTAGTTTTCGATATGTGTTATGTGGGTTGGTGGTCCTTTGGTGAGTCAATTGTCTCTATGTGTATAGCCTTTTTCCCAATGCTATTAGTGGCACGAACTCGATTCGGACTCCCTCACAAGGCTACTGTTGGACCGCTATGCGGGAAAGTGTAGTGCGATTACATTCACAGCCGCACAGGACCATTATGCGGGGCTATGCGATCGTTCTGTTGGACTAGCTGGACCATTACGATATGTTATGTGCTTTCAATTTTGTTTACGAATGTTGCATTCATATTTATGAAAATTTGAGAATTTTGAAAAAAAAGTGAGATTACTATGGAAAGTTTGAAAATATAAAAAAGCGGGTTTGAAGAAATTGTTTGAAAATTATAAAGTTTGAAAATTAGCCACTTTTGGCGAAAAGATTATGAAAATGTTTTGACTTATTTGTCAATTATAAATGTATTATCCACGAGCTTAGAGCTCACCCCTTTCATCCCCATCTCGGGTTTGACGGGAGATCGGATGAAAGAATGTGAAAACGTCGGTTCGACATTTGAATCGTTAGCTTTTGAGTAATTTGGATCTTGAGTATGGATATGTATATGGCTTTAGATAAGTTTGGGAAAAATGTATTTGTGTATAAAGTTGAGAATTGTGAATGATTGTGAAATTTGTATATGAAATTATTGATTTGGGAATATATATATATGTATTATTGATTTGGGAATTTGATTGAATTATGAGTTTGGTATTGATTGATTTGAGACTTATGGAAGTTTTAGATGTTAGGTTTTGCGTTTCTTTGGTGTTCGGATTAGGACGAGAGTCCGATGATTTTGGTTTGTGTTTGGGATTATAGAAGTGTTTTGAACCCTTGCGAGTTTGGGTTAGGATTAAAGGCGATCGTTATCTTGAAATTTGATAAAATCTGGGTTAAAATGTAATTTGAGATTGGTATGGATTTATATAAGATTGCGTATGACTGTATGGATTGAAGATGACGTTGTATGTGATTGAGTAACGAGAAAAGAAATGAGAATAAGAAAAAAATTCATACCGGATTTTGGAACGTCTTAGGGTTTCCAACGCGACTATGTTCAGTCGATCGTTTCCTTTGAAAAATGTTGTCGGATGTCGGATCCGTTTTGCTACGTGTTTGTTTTCGCATTAAAAACGGGTTTGAAGAAATTGTTTGAAAATTATAAAGTTTGAAAAATTAGCCCTTTTGGCGAAAAGATTATGAAAATGTTTTCGGCTTATTTGTCAATTATAAATGTGTTATCCACGAGCTTAAGCTCTCCCCTTTCATCCCCATCTCCGGGTTTGACGGAGATCGGATGAAAGAATGTGAAAACGTCGGTTCGACATTTGAATCGTTAGCTTTGAGTAATTTGGATCTTGAGTATGGATATGTATATGGCTTTAGATAAGTTTAGGAAAATGTATTTGTGTATAAAGTTGAAATTGTGAATGATTGTGAAATTTGTATATGAAATTATTGATTTGGGAATATATATATGTATTATTGATTTGGGAATTTGATTGAATTATGAGTTTGGTATTGATTGATTTGAGACTTATGGAAGTTTTAGATGTTAGGTTTGCGTTTTCTTGGTGTTGGATTTGGACGGGAGAGTCGATGATTTTGGTGTGTTTGGGATTATAGAAGTGTTTTGAACCCTTGCAAGTTGGGTTAGGATTAAAGCGATCGTTATCTTTGAAATTTCGATAAAATCTGGGTTAAAATGTAATTTGAGATTGGTATGGATTTATATAAGATTGCATATGTTGTATGGATTGAAGATGACGTTGTATGTGATTGAGTAACGAGAAAAGAAATGAGAATAAGAAAAAAATTCATACCGGATTTTGGAACGTCTTAGGGTTTCCAACGCGACTATGTTCAGTCGATCGTTTCCTTTGAAAAATGTTGTCGGATGTCGGATCCGTTTTGCTACGTGTTTGTTTTCGCATTTGCTTTGCTTCTGATTACGTTGTGATTTGAGTTTATTTTTGCTATCGGCTTCCGCATTGTGTTTCTGATTCGAAATTTCGATCCGAAATTTCCATCTCCTTTCGCTCCCGTTTCCATTGATTCCGTTTAGTTAAGTGTTTGATCCGTTTTCGCTTTATGCTTCGATTTCGTTCTATCCGCTTTGTTATTCGATTCCGATTTGCTTAGTTTCGGTTTCGTTGGTTGTTTAAGCTTGTGTTTTCGTTCGCTTTGCATTTGCTTGAGTATCGCTTCGCTTTCGATTCTTATGCTTTGTTTCTGATTGAAAATTGCGATGCGAAATTTCCGTTTTCATTCGATTCCGTTTTCCGTTCTTGCTTTTCCGGTTGGGATCCGGTTCCCGGATCGGGTCCCAACATAGATGGTTTCAGAGCCCAGTAATATGATCTTACTTGGTATGAGTATGAATAAAGGAATTGATCTGAGTTTGTAAAGATAAGAGTGAATTTGTGAGAGTGTGCTAGGTGGTCATTTGATTTTGATGAATGAAATATGTTTGTCTTTAGGAATTTGAAATTGATGTGCATGACTATTTGACGAATTCAAATGATTGGTTTGATTTGAGTGTTAAGAATATGATTGATTTTCGGAATGTGTTGAGGAAATTAAGATTAGAACTTCTTGAGAAATTGTGATGAATTGATATAGATGAAAGAAAGATGACATAATGATAAAGATTAGATACTAATTGAACCATATTAGGGTTCCTTAAGAAATGGACCATTAATTTGTGTCCATATATAAAGAAATAATGAGTTATAGATATAGTGTTTTGATATGATATGAGTGGTAAGGAAATGAAAATTGTGAAGAGATTGAGAATATGTTATGATGAGTAAATTTGATAAAAAGGTAATTAATTATGAGTTTGGAAAGAAATTAGTGAGGAAGTCCTTGATGATCTTTGTTTAAAAAGAAATTTATGCAAGAATGAGTTACTTGGAGTTTAAGTGAATATGAATTTCGAGGGCGAAATTCTTTTAAGAGGGAGAAATGTTGGACCCAGACCTCGAGTGACAATTTGATTTAGTAATATGAATGATCAAGTGGATGAGTTGATTTAATTAGAGTTGAAAACAAAATTAAAGAAAAAAATGTGAAAATTTGAAGAAATTAGAAAGTTTGACTTTACGGAGAGAGAATGTTTGACTTTGAGAGTTGACTTTTGTTTGAGGCAAAATTTGATAAAATGATCTACATGAAACTTGTAGATTATGTTAAGAGCTTTTATAGACATAAAGTTTGCAATTTTTGATATTGGGAGTAAAAGTTATGATCAGTCAAAGTTTATGTGTGATAAGGTTGACTTTTGACTTTAATTATG
Organism: Erythroxylum novogranatense; assembly: GCA_029891385.1. Lineage (NCBI taxonomy): Eukaryota > Viridiplantae > Streptophyta > Magnoliopsida > Malpighiales > Erythroxylaceae > Erythroxylum > Erythroxylum novogranatense. The sequence continues at coordinate 31,705,164 of CM057226.1, read as the reverse complement.
ATGACTGAATCTTTGACTGACAAATTAACCTAGTTAGAGGTTGATTGAGTTTTGATGTTCTTCATGAAAATTGAAGGTTTGTTTTGATCTTTATTTCGATATAAAGTATGCAATTTTCGATCTCGGAATGATAAGTTATGATTTTTACAAGTTTGTATAGAGGATAGTATCTTTGACGAAAATGGACTTCGAAGGAGTCGAATTGAGTTTTATGTCGCCGTGAAGATGTAGAGCTTTCTTTAAGCTTTCTATAGAGACTAAGTTTGTCAAAATTGGAGTTCGGGATTAAAGTTATGAATTTTGGAAGTTTACGGGAAAAAAATGAAAATGGAAAATGATTTATCAAAATCGGCTAAGGCGTAGCGTATCGCCATAGTGATGGCGAGCGTTCAGTGCCGCTGTCGCTCTGGCGACGCATCGCCGCCATGCGATGGTGAGCATTTTGCCCAGCGTCGCTAAGGCGGCGTCCGCGTCGCCGTAGTGGCCGTGCCTTATCCTGCATACTATCTGACGTCGTTTTTTGCTTGATTTCTTGCTTCCTCCTCCAATCAGACCTTTGTTCCTTGTTTTGCTCATATCTTTTCGTCCGACATCCGATTGAGTTGATTCTTGCGGCGTTGGATTCCTAAGACAATTATCTACATCCTCACAGAAATTTGTGAATTTTGAGATTAAATTAATGGAGATTAATTTAATCAAAATGAGTCGGGAAATTTTTGAGCATAGTTTAGTGTTTTGAAATTCAGGATCTGTAGAGATCCGATTGAAGTGATTCTTGAGGCGAAATAAAAGATAAGACAAGGGCTACAAATCATATGAAGACATGAAATGTCAATTTTGCCCTAAGACCCTCAAATTATGGATGGAAGTCCAAATTCGTATGCAGTTTTGGATTTGGAACACCTAGAGTGTTTTGAGCATAACGTTTGATCTGGGAATCGAAATGAGGCGATTCTTGTTTTGAATTAAACTAGAGACATAAGGCTACAATTGTTATGAAGACATCCAGTTTCAATTCTGGGATTAAGAATGTAAACTTTTGGACGGAAATAATCGTACATGGAAATGTGTTAGAATATGGATATTCCCGAACTGTTTTTGCATAACTTTTGATGTAGTGATGAATTGAGCGCGGTCAGTGGCGTTGGATTCGTATGATTAAGAGGAACATTTCTCAAGAAGGAAGTTTTGATAAATTCCTTCAACTTGATAGTCTTGAATCAGACCCATAAGTGAGAATGGCATAAAATAAATGTAAGGGCAAAATGGTCAATTAACCATCATTTAATGAAACACATATGGTGATGTCGTTTTGGCATATTAAAAGCCACAAAAGTGGCTGGAAATTTCAGAGAAAGAAGAAGAAATAAGAAGAAAAGGAAGAGTGGTTTCGTATGGGAGAAGAGAAGAAGAAGAGAAACTTAATTTTGATTTTCTCTACGATTCTTTAGGATTTTCATGTTGATCCAAGAGGAAAAAGGTTGGAAATGAAGAAAGCTTGCTTTGGGAACCAGAAATTTGAAAATGAAGAGAGGAAGAGGTAAGAGAAATTCTTCTCTGTGAATTTTGATAAGTTTTGGTTTAGAATCATTAGAAATGATGTGGGTTTATGTGCTATGAGTTTTATTTTGTGATTGATGAGTTAATTTTGGTTATGGAAGATTTTAGAGAAAGCTTAGTGGGAAGATGATGAATAGTAAAAATTTGGGGGTTTTGAAATTGATGATTTAGATGGCTTGAATTAGTGATGAATTTGAGATATCTAAGTTAATTTTGATGTTTATGCTTTAGGTGGAGCTTAATTTGAAAATTTATGAATTGGGGTTTAGGCCAAATTAGAGATTTGGAGGTTTCCCAAATTTTGTGAATTAAAGGTGTAGAATCATCAAAATAGCATGAATTGATGAAATATGGAATTAATTTTGAAGAAATTATGTTTTATGAGATTGAATTTGGGTGTATTGGTTTAGGCCAATTTTGAAAATTGGGGATTTTCAAAATTGGAGATTAAATAACTTGGAAGTATGATAATTATGAATATCAGATAGTTAATTTTGAGACTTATGCAAATTTATGATGTGAAATTGAATGATTATGGCGTAGGTCGATTTTAATTGAATGAAGGAAAGCGAGGATCAAATTAGAGCTAGGATCAAGTATCGCAATAATTAAGGTGGGTAGCATATTTATATTTTGATTTATAGGCAATATCTGAATTTTCAAAAAAATGAAAGAAAGCAAAAATTTGGATTTTGATAAATTATTGTTTGTAAATGTTTGAAAATCTGAATTGATTAAAAGTTTGAAATTTTGATTTAGAAGTTTTACGAAAAATTATTATAAAATGATTTGATAAATTGATAGAAATTTATGAAAATGCATTTGTTGTGTATGCATTGATAATTATGCATATTATTGCCTTTATTGATTAATTGAATTAATTGAATTATATGATATGTGTGAATTTGTGAGATTGTTTTAAGTTGATGAAATAATGTTAGAAAAGTAAAATTTTGGAAAGTGCCTTGGGCAATTTGAATTTTAGTTTTCGATATGTGTTATAATGGGTTGGTGGGTCCTTTGGTGAGTCATTTTGTCTCTATGTGTATAGCCTTTTCATTTGCCGTGAGTAGTACGAGACTCCGTTCGGACTCCCTCACGGCTACTTGGACATTATCTTGAGAAAGTGTAATGCGATTACATTCCATGTTGCACAGGACCCATTATGCGGGACTGGCGATGCGATCTGTTTGGACTAACCGAGACCATTCTGATATGTTATGTGCTTTCAATTTTGTTTCTGAATGTTGCATTCATATTTATGAAAATTTGAGAATTTTGGAAAAAAAAAAGTGAGATTACTATGGAAAGTTTGAAAAATATAAAAAGACGGGTTTGAAGAAATTGTTTGAAAATTATAAAGTTTGAAAAATTAGCCCTTTTGGCGAAAAGATTATGAAAAATGTTTTCGGCTTATTTGTCAATTATAAATGTGTTATCCACGAGCTTAGAGCTCCCCCCTCATCCCCATCTCAGTTTTGACGGAGATCGGATGAAAGAATGTGAAAACGTCGGTTTCGACATTTGAATCGTTAGCTTTTGGTAATTTGGATCTTGAGTATGGATATGTATATGGCTTTAGATAAGTTTGGGAAAATGTATTTGTGTATAAAGTTGAAATTGTGAATGATTGTGAAATTTGTATATGAAATTATTGATTTGGGAATATATATATGTATTATTGATTTGGAATTTGATTGAATTATGAGTTTGGTATTGATTGATTTGAGACTTATGGAAGTTTTAGATGTTAGGTTTGCGTTTTGCTGGTGTTCGGATTCGGACGGAAGGATTCGATGATTTTGAGTGTGTTTGGAATTATAGAAGTGTTTTGAACCCTGCGAGGTTTGGGTTAGGATTAAAGCGATCGTTATCTTAGAAATTTCGATAAAATCTGGGTTAAAATGTAATTTGAGATTGGTATGGATTTATATAAGATTAGCGTATTGTATGGATTGAAGATGGCGTTGTATGTGATTGAGT